>JAIGNY010000038.1:200000-363460 GCA_020152595.1 Chiridota heheva | reverse complement strand
CAACTTATTTCCTTACCTTGTAAACACGAAAACTGATTCTTCCATATTAAAGAGACGATCCTGAATCAAATGATGATATCACTGAGTAAAACTTATTGTTAGAAATGTGTCAAAAACCTTATTTTCTCGAAGTTTTGGCTCCTTGGTCTTTTACAGTGAAATTCCTGCATAGAACTAAACTTTCTACACTAAGCATTGTTAAGCATACGCGAGTATACACTAGTTAAAGAAAGAGCAGCATGGGCGAGAAAATTTCACAGGTGTTTTTCATGGGCGTATATAATGTGCAGGAATTGGATTGCACTGTTTGAGCGTTGCAATTCCAATGCATATAACGCTATATGGGCGTACACGTGTACGCGCCTTGAGGGTAAGATATATAAAATATTGCGACGCTAATTGAGAGGCGTACTACATTTTATTTGTGCACACATATGTACAGTACATGCGCCAGCATTACAGAGCGTTTAATGAATGTGAAAAAAAACTGAGAAAAATTTGTCTTTTTTTACTTTCAGATTTTGAACATTTATTGTTGTTATTAATTTTGTACTGAGGATGTCAAAGTTCTAAAATAATAGTCATAATCACACGGGGTCCATTTTAGATTTTTGGCAGATCATGGAAATACAAGTAGAAAAATAATTTGAATTATGCAAAGAAATGCAACTACTGTACTTATTGTGCACTTTCATTAATACAATGAAGAAACCCTGAGTACAAATGCACAGGCGTGACGTGAAACTCAACAAAAGTTTTGAAACATGCATGCGACAAACAAATTATCGGTGGAAAATACCCAACTAAAATTCTCCCGTTAAAAGTTGCTGATTAAAAACTGTTCCACAGCTAACTCATAGAAGAGGTGAAAACCCATCACACTTTATGGAAAAAAGGTAAGTTTATCACATTTAGGAAAATATGGGTTGCTTAAGTGCTAGTCGAATCGAAAACATGGTAAAATAAAGGCTCTCAGAAAAATCTGGGAATTTTTTGAGCCGTATTAAATCCCATTGACTTTTGTTTAGTGTGTGCAGCCAACTTTTTCAATGAACATGGGCGCATACCTAAATCAGTAAATTAGGAGATCTGCTCTATTTGGGCATGTGAACACGTACTAAGTTGACTTTAGTGAGATAAACACATCACTCAGTAGTAGAGCTGTGAACGTTTAGGGATTTTAGTAAATGTGTACACGCCAAAAAAGCGAAGTGTATCGTGTACACGAGTTTAGTACCGTAATTTTCGGAAATACACCAAAATTACGAGGTGAAGTAAAAATCACAAGCAACCAGTATGGCAAAAGTACTGACTGCATTGCCCAAATAGACGCTGAGTTTTGCTTTCTAAATCGTAAAAAGTTTACTTCTACATTTTTGTGGAAAATATGCATGGAAATTCAGTTTAAGAAGAAAAGATAACTTCCTTTCAATGTCATTTAAACTCAACATTGCATAACTTTTTTGTCCTATTTGCTACGGCTTTCAAAGTTCTGTGAAAAGCTTGCATACCGAGGCCTATGATATACCTTGCCGTAAAACATTACAAAACTACGCCACCACCACCAGGAAGTTCTGAAATATCAGTCCTCTCGAAAAAATAGCCGCCATCTTTGCGAGGCATACAGAATTTCAGCTCTGTTAAAACATTTTTCTGTTTATTTATTATGCAATATTTTTTCTTTCTTGCAAAATTTATTTGACTCATCAGGTAATATTTACATGTAAATGTACTGATTGTCACGATTCAAGTGTTTTTGGTCAATAAAACTGGCCTTGATTGCGTGGGATTTAAAGCCTTATGGCCTAACGTTAGGCCTATTGTTAGTTTCACTGTTTACTGCTGCACATTCGCGGTGCATTTTACAAGTTAGATTACTCAGATTTCAGCGAAATCAAAGTGCATAATATCCCCATTCATTGGTCATTACTGCGCATTTGTGATTCAACATTTAAAAAGGATGATGCTAATCGGGTTTACAGTTTGTAAAAAGTCATTGATTGGAATTTTATCAGCCGAATGTGTGTGTGATTTGGATCATAAATATTGATTTTCAACGGCAAGACACTATGATGTATGAAAAACGATTACTCGCAATGAAGTATTTAGTAAACGTTCACAAGATTTGCGAGCGTGTAGCATGTACACGCTAAACGGTCACAGCTCTACTCAGTAGGGCACTACTTGAAAGGCAATACTTGCATACTGAGTGAGACAACACATAATACACTCGTAAGATTCAAAACCACTCAGACAACAATAAATAAGATAATCATGAAATGAAAACCCTTCTCAAAACTGTCAAAAGTACTTACGAGCTATTATTTTGATTTCATTAGCGTCTTGAAACTTTAAAAGTATCTTTCAAACTAAGTTACAAATGAAATGTGCATTTTGTATGTAAAAAACATCTAAATTACAGAAGAAATGACATTGCATTTACTTCGCAAATCCCTCACTTTAGGAAACGTGTACACAATTAATGCGTGTACCACCAGAGAGCGCTGGCACTGCTATTTTGAAAATGTTCATCAGCAAACGCGTAGAGTGTTCGATTTAATGCTATACGCACATTGACTTCACCGTTTGACAACTTTTACTAATTAGATACATTCATCCAAGGCGCTGTTCAGTTTCAGTTTTCTTTATTAAACTCACGCACAAATGTAAGTGAACATCGCAATATAGTAGTTAGTATCATTGCATTTTCCTATAGTAAAACTAAAAGTGATCCATGACAATAAAGTGCAGTCAAAAGTCAAAATTGAAATTCATCTATGCTTCTATGATAAGCCAATGCAGCAGTTTTAACATTATAATTAGCGTTTTGTGTATAGCAGCCATGTAGCCCTAGGCCCCTAAGTTACAGTCAGATGTTATCTGACTAAGTTGACTCCAGCCTCAGGCTAAAATTTGTAAACGATGAACTACTGTTTTAGTCCTAAAACTAAAATGATCTAAATTTGCACTGATGATAATTAGTGCTAGGCCTATGCCTAATGTTAAGCTAGGCCTAGCCTACATCACAGGTGTTCCTAGCGTTATGGCAACCTATATATACTCATTACATAACATATGCTACTATCCTAGCCTAGTATAACTTATAAGGCTATATAGGCTGCCATAACACTAGGAACACCAGTGTAATGTAATATCAACTATCAGGCACTACTTAGGCTACAATTTCAATTTCAGATAAGAGTCATGTGAGAATAGATCACAACACTTACTTTGTGGCTAAACGCCTGGCTTATTTCACTGTAACTTAGTCTGTTAGTGTTGCTTGTAAGTTTTGCACGATAGGCTACGTATAAACGATGCATATGGATAACAAACTCTGTTGATAGTTTTTTTGTTTCCGATCGATCCCAGATACCATACACATTCAACGCAGGGTCATTATTTCGTCATAGGCCTACGCACGTACCGTGCCAGCTAATGGACAACGGAAAAACTTTTGACCAATTGCACACCATGTTAATTATGACGTCTAACTCCGTTTCCTGCCGCTGTGCGTTTCCTGCCGCTTAGCTGTGCAGCTCTCAGCGTATTACTCACAGATATATAATAGATACCAAACTCTGACGTCACTCCCATTGGATCCCACACTAACTTTTTGTGCCAGATTTGGAACTCACATGCTAATTTATTTACATAATCTAGGCTTTTTTTAGTCGTCATGCACGTGCCTTCAGCAAACTTTTTCTACAGCCGACCAAAAGTTTCCCGGCTAAAACAAGTAAAAATTTCCCGAGTAAGCGAGCGGCAAAAGCAAGTAAGCTATGCTTATTTTCATGTTTTAGCTCATTATTCCGAAATATTTAAAAAGAAAATAATTAGTTGCAATGATTAAGCCATATTAAGTGCTCAGAAAGAAAACTAAGCCCCGAATATAATCTTAAATGATTTGAGAAAGAAGACATTCACTGTCTCACCAAACTCCACAGTGTGGCTTGTATAGGCCTACCTATTTCACGAGGTTGCATCTTCAAGCCGTTGATTATTTGGGACTTTGTGTCTATTAAACGTTAGGCTTACAACTTCAAAACGATACATGAATGTGGCGATTAGTTTGAAAAATTAGTGTCTCAATTTCAGTTGTAACTTTCGTCACCACATATAATAACAAGGTAACATTCACAGGTGTACATAGCGTTATGCCATAACGATACAATATAGGCCTAACACCTGGTTGCCATAACGCTAAACACCTTTAGGGTGATTGAATTTCGGGTCACTAACGTTAACCATAGGCCTAAATTTACGCCTAACGTTAGGCCCTAATATGTAATAACATAATAAGATGACAGGTGAAGAAGGGCTACGGTACGTCACATCATAGGAAGCCCAAACACAGGCCACCACAAAAGAAAATTATACAGTAAACGCAAAGATGCCCAAAGTTAATAAAGAACTTTTATCAAAGTTCTTAATTTTAATTTTATTTTATAGAAGAATTAAAAAAATTACTCGGGTCTACTTCACAACATAATAGTACCAGCAAACTTCATGGAGTTAAGCTGATGTAGGTATACAGTTGTAGGCTTAGTACACTAACTTAGAAATCAAAGTTAACCAATGTATCATTTTCATCTTTTCCTTATAATGCAGGATGAAGCAAGACATTGCTAGTGCTACATAAGTCTTACCTTGCAACAGCCTACCAAAGAGGGAAGTATAATTTTGAAGACGCAAGAAGGCAGATTATCAAAATTCTGAAAAGTCTTGATTGGTACGTGTACTGTTTATTATGAACTACTGTAGCCTACACCATAATTTGTTAACATCCTCTTGGCACATTTAAATCTGACTGTCGCGGTGCTGTTAAACATCAACAAACCAAACTAAAGCTGTTATGAACATTTTTCAAGTGATCATTTAAGTGGCGTCATATGTCGTATTCATCTTTCGATGCCAGGAGGTGGGGAAAATGGTAATCATCGGAAAAGGCCTGTATGCAGAGGCGTATAGGAAGTGATGGCGGATTCTGATTTCACCTTCCTGATTTTTAAGTATAATTGGGATATTACTAATATCAATTTAAAAAAATTAAAGAAAATTTCAGTGGTCATTTTTGCAACTTTTGGTAAATTTGTATAGCTATTTAAAAAAATTGGTAACATTTCCTGAAAATAAATGATTTTTCTTTAAAATTTCTTGAAGATTGAAGACAATTGCCCGAAGATCAGAGAAAATTGCACAAAAATGAAAGTAGCATAATAAAAGTTCCCAAAAATTAAAGAAAAAATCCTGACAATTAAAGAAATTTCTGGAAAATTGAAGATAAATCAAATTTATGATCAATTCATTTTTCATTGTTTATTTCCCTAATAGGTTGTATAGCATATTGTGTAATACTCCGCTACTTACATTTACATACAGAATTTCAAAAAGTGAGGGGAGGGGGAGGCAAGTTTCCTGTAATAATGTGAGATCTACAGTAGGTTATCATCCTCATCACCATGCGTATCAATACTCATCATAAACCTACTTCAGATTTTGTACCATCTGAATCATCCTCTTTCATCACCATGTAATCACATCGTCAACACGCTCCATCAGACAGTCCAACATTATATTAAGGAAACTATTACATGTCTTACGTCTCTTATTTATTATCTGAAGTGGAACTCCCAATCTATTTATACCCCCATGACCCTGTCCCCCACTGAACATGCCACTGGTCATATGACATAAATCCAAAATGAGAGGATGCACAAGATGGTGAAGCGCAAGACAGTAAAACTATTTCTTTAGTGAATTTGGAGCTCTGAAATGAAGATAATATAAACCACCATTTTTATTTTGTACTGTTTATTCTTTACAGGTTAGTTGAGTGTCATTAAATTTTTGACCGAATTTGTAACAAAATTGAATTGAGCGTTTATATGAAACTTCAATTTTCATAGAAACACGAAAATTTGACTCCCCATGGAAGATTATATTCAGTACCTTGTGTAAATTATGAAACAATGCAAACAAGCTTATTATCAAACTGCCACTGTTTGTACCCACATTACAACTGACCTTTATGTAACTTCTTAGAATATATGTTATCAATTATTTTGTCATAATAAGTAGCTTCTCCCATCCATAATGAGACTTGATTTCATCAGGGTTTGATCTGAATATCATAGTACACCTATATGCACAAATTTATAAAGCTATATTTAATAAATAAGCTGTATTTAATAAATAACCTACTTGCAACTAGCACAATATTTAGAAATTAAAGTTAAGCAACCTATAATTTTCATTATAATGCAGGATGAAGGACATACAGCAAACAGAGCAAGATGTTACCATATTGGCCTAACCTTGCCATAGAGTACTTAGAACCAAGTAGGGATCTATGAAGATGCAGTTTACCAAAATTCCAACGGTATGACAAGTACAATAGTGAACATTAGAGTGATGTCATATGACATAAATCCCAAATGAGAAGATGCATATTATGGTGAAATAGAAGCGGATGAAACTGTCTTTTAGTGAATTTGGAGCAAGTTCTGACATGACAATGATAAAAGATGCACCGTTTTTATTTCATGATGCTGATTCATTTAATACTGCTGTAGTTTTGTTGAGGAGTGTAATCGAATAGTTATGACAGAAGTTAAACAAAGTTTGATATATAAATGGTTTTTGTGATCATATGAAAATTAAAGTTTTATTGAAACACCAAACTTTGACTGCTCAATGAAACTAGAGTACCTTCTTTTATTAATGAAACAACACTAGAAAGCAAACTGCCACAGATTTAACCCACATTCAGTTTTAGTGTACACTCTTGTTTTAGATATTCCACACAAATCAAAACTTTTTCTATAACTTAATCAAATTGTTCTTATTTTACCTAATTTCTCTTTAGTTTTACCTAATTTTTCAATTTGATGTTAAGAATTTCCCAATTTCACCTCCCAAGCAGAATGAAAATATTCAGTCCATGTACTGCAACATAAAAAAGAATACAACTTTTCTCTTTGGCAGCTAATTGCATCAATAGAAAAGTATCTTGATGGGGGCTGGCCTGCAGTAATCCTTTCCAATTTCAATTGATGAATATTTCAGGTATGTACTTGTTCATCTCCATTGCAATACATATTTATGAATAGACTTGGAAGAAAAAAAACAAAATTGTAGTATATATTTATATATTATAATAGACTTGAAGAAAAAACAATATATATATATATATATATATATATATATATATATATATATATATATATATATATATATATATATATATATATATATATATATATATATATATATATATATATATATATATATATATATATATATATATATGGTACTATATATTTTTTACATAACATGAATTCAGGATTTATTTATAGGCCTGCTTGAGCTACAGTAAAAAAAAATCCCTTTCTTGAACGGCCCTCAGAGGAGGACAATTTCAAATCCTTACATACTGTGATCAATAGTGGACTATTTGGCACTTCATTATCATTGAAGGCAGTGAAGAGGCATATAGAGCCACAGAAGTCAAAAAGAGATCATTTTCGCTTTATCTCCTGTTTCCTGATGGACCAAAGCATGGACCATCGATTCGATGAAATATTAAAGGATGTTATTGCAGATTTATATACAAATTTTCATGATACAAAATTTGCTTTTCAAATTTTCAGGAAATTTGCTTCAATTTTCAGAAAATTTACTTTATTTTGGGAATATCTTTGTTTTTGGGAAATTTGTCATTTAGCAAGACTTGCTTGTAAAATTTGTTGTGGGGTAGGGAGGGTACTCATACTAAAAGTTGTAATTTTCATATCCGTGAAAGTTGTCAGATTTTTTCTTTCTCTTCCGAAATCTTTAATTTTCTGGGAAATTTCAATTTTCATCAATGTTCTGTAAATTTCCTTTATTTTGGGGATACCTTTTTTTTCATTTTCGGAAATTTGCATCAAGTCTTGTGAAATCCTTCAATTTTTGTGAAATCTCTTTCATTTTCAGGAAATTGTCTTCATTTTGGGAAATTTTCATCAATTTTCAGGAAATTTGCTTCAATTTTTGTGAAATGTCCTCAATCCATTTTCAGGAAACCCAAATTTCAAATAATTTTATGCCAACCCCCTCCCCCTCCACACATACACGCCGCACGCAAGTCAAATGCTCGTGAATGTGCTCCGCGAAAAATAACATGATTAAAACAAGTTACAAATAATATCGCGATTCAACTGATCAATTGACTCCTGATACAGTAATGTCTCAGCTGATAGTTGCGTTGAGCCAAGCATACGTGTTCAATTTAGTCAAAATCGGGAATTTTAAACTTTGTTTCATTTTAACTGTTCAAATGTTTTAGTCAAAATCAGGAACCTTAAACTTTAATTCATTTTATACTTATTTGTGCACTGAAATTTTACTCAACAGAATGAAACAAAAGTGACTAAAAAAGAAGTAATCAACTTACTCAATTTTTCTGATTTTATTCCGAATTTAATCCAATAAACTGTACATGTACTTAAATTAAATGTTTCCTTCAAAAATAATGATAAATATCAGTAATATCGATCGTCAAATTTCTAATGGATAATGGTCCAAACCTAACAAAATTTCTACTGTCCCGGCATGTAAAATAAAACACCCTTACACTTAAAAAGGTAGATCCTTGTGATAAAAGCTCTCCCAAGCTTTGTTTCATTTGGTAACAAAATTTGTTGATAAAAAAAATGAAGATTATGAAGTAATACGGCCCTGTCTAGTATGCACCATTGAAAGGTTGAATGGAAATAAACTCAGATGGCAACTTTCTCAATTCTTGCAAACTCAGCACCCACAGGTTTCCGCTATCTCGAACATAAAATAATATTTTAAAAACAAAACCGTGTTTCCTTGGGAACTGGCCCCATTACCCCACACAATTATCAACAGTGCTTGTTCAAAGATATCATATTATAAGTTTAGCAGTTGATGTAAACGTTCTAAAACCCACTTCTGACTGAGTGATTTATGACCTTGCCCAGGTGGTGGCCTACTTATTATCAAGGGAGGTGGTTTGTTGAAAGTTTATGTAAAGATTAAACTAAAACCAAAACAAAAGACACTTTCCAATTAGGGAGGGGATGGGAAAAGTCAAAGATAACAATTCAAAGCTATACATTTCGTGAAATGTATAAATGACGAAGAGGTTAACAGGCGCAGGACTTTTGGGGAATTTGAACAAATCCCGAAAATGGGGAGGGAGAAGACCAAATTATGTATAAACAAAGGGATGCCCGCCCACTCCAATAATCTGATATTTCAAAAGGTCTTTTCATGCATGCAAACATGCAAAAGTGAAGATCTCACATGAAAACTGCAACCTCCCCTCTCTTCTCTCACCCCTCCCCTTCTCTTGTCCCTCCCCTTCTCCCACCCTCCCCTTCTCCCACCCTCCCCTTCTCCCACCCTCCCCTCTCCCACCCCTCCCCTTCTCCTGCCCTCCCCTTCTCCCCGCCCCCCTTCTCCCGCCCTCCCTTCTCCCGCCCTCCCTTCTCCCACCCCTCCCCTTCTCCCCCCCCTCCTCCAGCCCCCCCTTCTACCCTTCTCCAGCCCCCACCCCTCTCCCCGCCCCTACCCTTCTTCCCCTCCCTTCTTCCCCATCCTTCTCCCGCCCCTACCCTTCTCCCGCCCCCTCCTCCAGCCCCTATCCTTCTCCCGCCCCTACCCTACTCCCGCCCCTACCCTTCTCCTGCCCCTACCATGCTCCCGCCCCTACCCTTCTCCTGCCCTACCCTTCTTCCCCCCTACCCTTCTCCCGCCCCTACCCTTCTCCCGCCCCTATCATTTTCCCGTCCCTACCATTTTCCTGTCCCTACCCTGCATGTATAAAAGAGTATGCCCCCCCCCAATTTCAATAATCTGATATTCTAAAATGTCCTTTAAGCTGAACATCATAGACCCGCCTCCCCCTCCCCCTCTTGTTGTTGTCAAAATTCAATTTTGTGGAGAAATTTTAGAAACTTGGGAGGAGAAAGACCACTACCAATTGTGCCATTATATCCCTTTAAATGATATACACTTCGGCTCAACAGTCCCTCGATCTCTAGGCACTTCCTGCACTGAGCTCCATGTGTTCAGTTAGATAGGATGAGGAGATATGCATTCGCATACAAAAGTTACCACTTTGTTTTGGTTTGATAACCAGATCACAAGGAATCCTGTAAATATGTCATTGCATATTTGGAACACAATCAACAATCAGAGCTGGAATGCAGAATATTATTATCAAATCTTTAATCTAACTTAAATGTAAAACCAACTTAATTTGTTATTTTTTTATCTGTTCCAGTCTTAGAGAATTGTTTTCAAAACAAATAAAAGCAACCAGTGAAGCACCATTTTAGAACCTGGGGCCAGGTTTCTACAAACTTATAGCCCATAGAGTTGGTTGTTGATAGATATCATGTTTGATTGACACTTTATGTAAACATAGGTAAAACCATATCAAAAGACATACGGGAGGGGGAATAGACATTTAGCATTTTGTGAAGTGTAAAAATGTTGAAGAAATTCACTGAGCACGGGAGGGGGGGGGGAGTGTTGGGAGGGGGTACTAGACTTTCATTTTACGGGGAAAACATCAAAAAATGGGAGGGGGGACAAGTTCATTTACCAACTGATGTTTTTATTAATGCTAATGCCCCCACCCCAGATTTGATTATCTAGCAATCCCATTTTGTCCCGTCAAACTTGCTCAAGGGGATTATAACGAAAAACCAACCCTCCCACTCACCTATTGCCATTTACCCCCACCTATAGCCATCCCCATAGCAAAAACTACAACCACCTATAGCCTTTTTAACCCCAACCCTCCCTCCTTCCCCTCCCCACCTTTACCACTTAAGTTGATGCGGTTAGACTTAAAATATCTCACCACTTAAGTTGATGCGGTTAGACTTAAAATATCTGGAAGACAAAAATATCAAAATGCATGAAAATGAAAAGGGGGCAGACCATTGAACTTCTGTTAGTATTTCCCTTTAAATGTGTCAATCTTAATTTTGAACTGGATCATGCTTAATTTTGTAAACAAAACTATTCAGGATGGCTGGAAAGGGGCTAAGGCATTATTTATGATAACTTAGAAGTTTGCCGTTTTGTTTTTGGGGTATGTGTGTGGAATTCAAATATTTAGTGATTTGATTGCACCTTCAAAGAAGCCTTGTAAAGGATATTTTCACACGATCATAAAGAAATGATAACAAATTCCTGGTCTAAAATTTGGGATACACATTCGCTCGACTCAGTTGCATCTGCATCGTTTTGTTTACTTCAGTAGTTCTGAAAATAGAATTTGATGAATATTCGGATTTTATGCATACTTTTCAACAATGGAAGTCACGTGTATTTTCAAAACACGGAGCCAAGATTTTTTTGCCAGGATTTTATTCGCTGAAATTTTTTTGTTTTTGGGCGGTTTTCTTTCGTGTTTCCCTTTATTTGTTTATGGGATAAAACCACAAATTAGGTTTTCGTTTCTTATTACTTCATTAACTTTCTTAATATTTGGAGGAGAGATTTCAGGACCTAATTTTACCTGAGTTTTTAAAATAGATATATAATTTCGGAATAAAACATGAAATCTGTGTAAGCTGATTTCGCTGATCCTTTGCTTTTATTTTTATTTATTCCGTTTGTATTTTGTTTCGGGCCGCGCCAGCGACGACAGCAGGGGCCATGCTTTACCGTTTTTCAAATAGTAATATGTTTTGTTGGAAGTTCAGTTTAATCTAAATAATGAACGCAAATCTCTGTGATAGGCTTCTAAATGGATTATTTTGTGGTACAATAAAATGATTTTCATTGTTTTCATCGCGTGTTTAAATTGTGATGTGTGGATTTTATTTTATTTTCTCAGCTCAACTTTGACTGTGTGAGTACTATTATATTTTTTCTTTATGGTTGCTCAAAGACTGTTTCATTCAAAAAAAAGAACATAACTTTCAAAAACACTTGCAAAAGCAAACAAAAATGACATTTGATAACCACTGAATCTAAAGAAGATACACAGCCCTTGAAATCTTTTATCTTGACCATTTTGAAACTTAAAAGATACGAGAAAAACAAAAAGCTGTGCATTTATTTTTTTCTTTCACAGATGAATGTGATCTCTTCCTCGATAATTTATTGCCTTTTTCAAATGTACCCCCTTTTAATCCTCCTGCTGTGCGTTTTTTTTTTTTAAATAGCAATCGCGTTGGATGGAACTTGGAAATTCATAGGGGGAGACGCAATTATTTTATGCTTTGAATAGATTCTTCTTCATCACAAAACTCCGAAAAAATCAGCCCATTTCCCTTTGAAGCATGAGTTTATTCAGAAATCTAAATGTATCCCGTCCTGCAGAATTGTTGACCGAGACAGAACAGAAGGATTTTATGTGAAGAGAATTAAAAGACGACTCCGAGACCCAGGGAAAAAGCCGATCAATCCTAATTAACTTTCTTTGGGCAGGGTATTTATATAGCCTTCAGTCTCCAGCGAAGGACAACAAGCATAATTTTTATGGGTTTTTTTTCATGTGGTTACTTTGGGAGGTGACATTATAAAGCATACTGCTAGTTACAGGGGTGATTTTAGGAATGTTGCAATAACGGCGGTGAATTTTTCAGAGTTACGGATTTTTGCAGGTGATTTTTTTACAGAGGTGAAAGTAACTGACTTTCGCACCGAAAATCGGTGACTCTGTTTATAATGATATTATGTTATTTATTGTTATTCTTGTTCAGTTAACTTCAAGTAATGATTATTATTAGATCATTGAACATATTAGGTCTATGAACAGCTGTTCATTTACATGTTGAACATAGCACGTAACTCATAAATCTTTAACTTATGTCCACCACAAGAATTCCAGAACAAGAGTGCATATATATATCAGTTGGCATATCATTCTTGTAAGTACCCCACCTACTCTAAAAATGTTTTTGTATTTTTTGCTATGCAAGTATCCCTCAAGTATTCAAAAAGATATTTCCTTGGTTCTTCAACTAACAATTAAGATTTCCTTTAAGTCGAATGTTTTGTGTCTCGTTTTCAAATGAACAGGGTTTGCTCAGCAGCTTCATGGAAGCACAACGAACCGCGATGACCAAGATTGGTCAGTTGGAAGAGGAGATTGCGTCACACAAACAACACATCTCCAGCCTCAAGAAGGAACTCAGTGCCGTCTGGCATAGAGAAAAGGATGATGTGAATGAGGTATGATGGAAGATTTTGTGGTCATAAAGAGAAGAATCAAGTCTTTTTTTGCCCAAACTTTGCTAAAGCAAGTTAAGTCTGCATTTGCCCTACAAAAGGTTTCTAGTGCATTTCCACTCTCTTACTGTGTTTATTCTCCCACTATTTGTAGTTTTTATTCAAATTTATCTGACACTCTTGATCTGAGATGTCGACTTGCCAATTAACAACCTGAACTTGATCCGAAAATTGCCAAGAAAACGCAATAAAATTCTATCTCTTTTCCTGAAGTTTGGTATGGTACACCCACCCTATAAAATGGTGATGACTCTTAGGGACCCACTTGTCTTTCTAACTTTTAACAGATATGAAAAGTTGGCACTACAAGAGGCAGCTAAGAAAGGAACTCAAATGAAGGCAATAACTACAGCATGTTATCTCTCACACATTGTATGTGTTTATGTGGACTACAGTCTCATCAATGTACCCATTGAGCTATTGCAGTTTGCTTGCAACTGACATCCATATTAAACGTGGTTATTGGTTTAGAGGAAATGTCATAGATGTGTACAACTCTCTCATTGAATGCAAATTATTTCTGGAGTGGTTGGGGTTTAAGGCTTAGCTCATTACTTACAGATAAAAAGCAGGAAATTGATGAAAGTGAGGAGGCACAATTTTATCAAAATACTTAAGAACCATGTTCAAGACTACCATGGATTTAACTTTCTACCATTTTTCTTGTGTGATGAAGTGAAAAAATAATAGGTGTGAAATGAAATAACAGTAATTAGTTTGAAATATTAAATTGTGATGTACAGAAAATTGCAAAAATAATCTTGTATCACTTTCAGTAGCTTAGATTGAAATCATAAGTAGATTTCACTTACTTACTTCAAGTTATACCTTACCGTCCATACTACAAATATGCAATCTGGTCCATGACCTGATTCTAACGCACTTCTAACCTACCTTACAAACATAGTTACTTGCCCAGCCCTGACCTCCATTATACCTTTAACATCCCACACTTCTTTTCAGCTCGTTCTTATCATAACATCGCTGGAACTGGTCTTAATTTTTTTGAAAAGTGTTCACCTTTTTCTAACAATTTTCTCCTTCGCAGCTCCCACCAGGCAGGTTCTTATGCTGTTCGGCCTTTTCTGCTAGCCTTTTCAAGTTTACTGAGGTAAGACGAGGTAGCTATGGGACCAGGAATTCTTCAGTCCGACTCACACGACTTTCCTGTTAAGTTTACACTGAAGTTGGAGTGTTTTTGCTTTCCGTACAAAACGGATGGCTAGAACATGAGAGTCCCTTTCTCGTGGCGGGTGTTTTTAGTCCCTAGAGCACCTGGTGTGCATGTTTAGAGGACCCTTTGCTCTTTGGTTTAAGTGTTTTTCACCCTCGGTCCCGCCAAGGAGCTTCTACACTCCGCCCTTCCAGGAAAAGAGCTTAGCGTTATACTATGCATTGTATTAACATGTTGGGATATCTTTAGTACAGGTTCTCGTATGCATTAGGCCAACTACTCATTTCGATGTTGGCACATGCGTATTGGGTTGACGTCACCACAGGGTAATCGTGGAGTCGGCTTTTCCAGCTCCAAGGAGCTACAGTTATTACAAGAGAGCCTATATTTTATTTTACTTTACCAGTACTTTTCGTGAGTTCATATTTCTTGCATATAATTAAGACAGTGTTTTTAATTTATGAGCTTGATTTATGAGGCAATGGAGAGACCATGAGGGGGTCTCTCTGGTATCCTATTTTCAGGAGATTTCAACTTTTCTTTTTATCTCTCACAGTGGTTCATGTTTACCTCTGCGTTTTCACAAATTTTATATTTCGTGCATTTTCTCGGGTTTCTTAAAATTTTCAGATATCATTTGTTTCTGATTATTTTTCTGGTTTACTAAATTGCTGTGGCTTGTCTCACTATGTTTAATGTCTTCCGCAGTTCCGTCTTGCCCGCGTAGGAATCGTGAGTACATCCCCCATAGGGGTATTCAAGACCTATCCCTTGTCTACCATTCGTGAAATTTTCAACTTCTCAGCTTCTTGTCTTATGAATATGAAATGGGACCTTTTAAAAATATTTTTTATTAGCCTTTTCTCTGTGGGTTCCCATTTCGGGCTGGCGCAGTAATATCTAATTAGTTCTGTGCTACCATAAGTCAGGTCCCTGTTATTCCTGGTCACAAGGTACTGGATCTAGATTGTGTTCATTGTGAAAATAAAAGGAGAAGCTTCCATATGTGTGCGTGCATGTGGGGAAGGGGATATCCCTGTTAATTCTGATACCCCATCCTCAATACTTCCTCTCAGCGAGAAACTGGTAACATTCCTGCTTCCAAAAGTCACTACACTTTTATTTGTATTTTTGTTGTTGTACAAACTACAAAACATCATCAAATACAATTAGAATATAGCCTCACCTACCTCACCTAGTCTCTTCAGACCTCCTGGCCCCTAAGGCTGCAGTGCACTCTCTCCACTGGACTCTGTTATCTGAAACCTGTCTGGCCCCCGCCCACGAGCTCCATCCCACCACCCCCGACTGTCCCCGCTAGGACGACCAACCCTCCCCCGGCCTCCATGCCACAGCCACCACACAGTGCCTGCCACCAACCTGCAAGCTCACCGTTGCACCAAGGCATCCGAACTCATCCACCCCACCTAGTTGTCGGCCACCGACACAAACCCTGCCTGCACATTTGCTGTCAACTCCCAAGAGCCCCGTCTCATCCCCATCAATTCCCAGTCCAGCCTGTGCAGCACATTGACCAAGCCCGGTCACCCTGGCCTGCACGTGCCAACATGCAGACGGAGGCAGAGCGACACCACCAACGAAACCTAAGTCCCCAAGAGCCGACACGAACTTCCATCCAACTCTGGATACCCAGCCATCTTGGCATCCCAGGCAATGACAGGGCTGATGCAGCCGCTAAGCTTGCTCTCAATCTCCTTCCTACCCCTTTTCCCAAAACCCTCTCTGACATCAAATCGCTTATCGCTTATCGCTTCCCTTGTTCGTGACCGAACCATGAGGTTTGCTGGCAAACCTCATGGAACTCCCAAATTGATAACAAACTGCATATTATCCAGCCCACAATTCCGATCAAATCCATCATCAACAACCTCTCTTGTATCGACAACGTTCATATTACCTGACTAATAATTGGTCACACCCACCTCACTCACTCCCACCTCCTTAGTGGCTCCCCTCAACCCCTCTGCAACAATTGCCATTGCACTCTCACAATCCATCACGTCCTCCTTGCTTGCCCTCTGTACAACCTCCCCAGAGCTTCCCTCGCTCCCCACAACTCAATTGCTGAGTTCCTCCAGATAAAATTATTTCCTTCCTTCATCATGCCTCCCTTTACAACCATATTTAATTCTCCTCTTCCACCCACTCTCTACTTTGTTTTTGTTTCAACCATGCACCTCCCTTTTCGAACACAGCTTTCTGACCTTTTGTTCTTGAACTTCTCTTATTCTTCCCCCTGTTTCCTTTCCTTCCTACCTCTAGAATGATCTGACCTCTCAGGCACAATTTGACCTTCGTTGTCGTGGTGCCGTTAAGCCCTCATCAAACAAACAAACCATCCAACTCTACTCCCATCATCATCAGTCACCCTCCCCATCACCCAGTCCACCATCAGAAAAAGGAACCCTACACCACATCATCCTGCCCTACACCACCCCTGACCACATCCTGCCCTACACCACCCCTGACCCGAAACCACCCAGACCCCACACCACTATCCACAACTGCACATCCACTGTCTTCATATAATCAATCACATCATCCCTCGTGGAACACCACAGGCCGCCACAACTTTCCAGAGTGTAAAATCCCCTGAAGGTCAGTGGGACTTCAGGTATTATTAATAATTCATTCTAGTAGAAGAAAAGTTTTAATTCTTTAGAGAAACAATCACCTGATTTTACAGTGGTGTAACTTGGGGAAAAAATATCATTATACCTATATACCATAGGGGCCCTGGCCCCACTCACTCCCGGTATGGCACCCCTTCTACGTGCTATAAGATTTGTGAGTGAGTGGATTTCTATTTGTTTTCAATGTTCACAAGAATGACCTAGAATAATTTCACTTCTGCCCACCTCCACTTGTACTTTCAAAAGGGCACCTAGCTCCTACAATTTTTGGAGAATTTCCTTCATTTTGGAGGCAATTTTTCTTCGATTGGTCAATTTTCATTAATTATTGAGGAATGAAAATTTCCAATGTTTTACAAAATTTTCCATCCATGTTTGATAATAATTTCTCAATTGAAAGAAAACATGCAATAGGCTGATAGGGAAGGAGAACTCATAAGACTGCACCCTTGTCCCAATATGTTCCATTAATCATGTAAAAATTGCTCATAAAACAGTTATCACGTCATCCCTCAGTGGTTTGGTTTGGCCCCCTGACATTTTATCCTGCCTCTGCCAGGTGTTCTAAAATAAAATTTCCACCAGAAAAAGGAAAAAAATAGCTATGAACTATGATTTTATCAAGGATGGGTAAACAGTGATGCATGTTGGATGGAACCATGGGCCAAGGGGAGGATGGGGTGGGGGAAAGGGGGTGGGCAGGAGCTAGGTTTCCTTTTGAAAGTACGGGGTGGACGTGGACAGAACTTTATGCAGAAAGTGCCCTTTGAAAGTTCAGGGCAGATCGGGCAAGAGGTACCCTATGAAAGTAATATGAAAACATTCTAGGTCATTCTTGAACATTGAAAACAAATAGAAGTCCTCACTCACAATTCCTACAGAGCACATAGAAGCGGTGGCATAGCTAGGGCCCTATGCGGTGGGGCCCTGTGGGCCCCTATCGTATAATGATCTCCCATACTGAGAAGGAGGGCGGGGGTCACTGATCGGTCGGAACTGTTAGGTGATTACTATAGGCTTAGCCAACCAACAGTTTATTTTTGACAGGTATAGGAAAGGAATAGAATGCAACAATACCTACGGATAACAGGATAAGATATGCCTATCTGACGACGACGAGCAGGCCCGTTGTCATTCCAGATCACGAGGCCCAAATCTTTTGTTCAAACGCAGGGCCCTCTAGGGGCAGCTTTTTACGGCCCCCTTAAGGCTCGGCCCAGGAAGCTGCTGTTCCCTGTCCCCCACCCCTTATCTACACCACTGCATAGAAGATGTAACACACATTTAGTATTTATTTGACACAATTAAAGCATGTCATATACCAGGAGCCATGACACTGACGGCTGTGGCGGGAGGAGGTATGGCCTCAATTTTTTTTAAAGTAGACCTTTTACCTATTCGCCCGATGGGTAATTGCTAATATTGGCCCTGACTTTCCAACTCATAGGCGGGATTTGCCTACCGCAAGTGGGGAAGAGGGATGACAGCTGCCTCGGCCCGGGCCCTATAAGGCGGCTCGTAAAATATAGCATTATACATAGGGGCCCGTAGGGCTCTCTCGTAGGGCCCTAGCTTTGCCACTGGTATATTATAGCTCTGACTTGGACACCATACTGCCAGACGGAAAAAGAAAGAGAGGACCATTAATGACATGGAGAAGAACTGTAGAGAAAGAGGGAACGATTTGGGTTGACAAGCTGGAATGAGGCTGCAGAAGCAGTATACAAGATTGTGCAAAATGGAAAAATACACTATAGTGGCCTCATTCTCCAATATTATTTGCTTTATTTGCTTTATTTATTTGGTTCTTCACAACATATTTACATATATTTACAATATACAATATACAATATATACAGATATACAATTGAGTTTACAAATATTTGAATTGTTGAAATACAGTTATCAACATATAGAAATGTGGATAGGTGTAGGATATAATAATATACAATATGTATGTGAAAGGAAGTGTCGCAAAAAACTCTGGAGAGCTTAACTAAGTACAACACTCCTGGTTACAAAGTAAGTTAATTTTAGCATAAACTACCCACCTCACCCCTTCAGAAGTTACTAGACCTCCCCCCAATTTACCAACCCCTACCAAAAATACCAGACCCTATTCCCACCCATCCCCAACCCCTAAGGTTACGGATAGAATATAACAAGTAGTAATAGAGTATTTAGTAATTATTTATACAATTTTGTTTAATGATTTTCCGAAAGCTGGCAAGAGAATTACAAGTTTGTATGTCACAAGGGATGGAATTCCAAATATCAATGGCTCGGTTACAAGTATTAAATCTAATCAGATTAGTGCGACATGGAGGACAATGAATGTTATTTGATTGACAGGTATTATATGGATGAAAGTCATTGTTTGTCTTAAATAGATTAACTAAAGGAAATGGGAGATTAGGAGATAGGAGCATTAAGAAGAAGAGTTAGGGTTAGCAAAACCTGCTGCATTTCATGATTTATGAATATTTTCTTGAAATCAAGCTCAAGTTGTTGATTCATGTCCGCAGATCTTTAAACTATGTCACATCATGACATCCGTACGCTTCTTCCCCGTGAGCCTTCTGAGGCATAGCCTATGTCTGATAAGTTATCACAAAGATCTGAAGATGTTCAAGGTCCATTTACCAGTCAATGAAGTGAGAATAATACCACAGTTCAGTTCCCTGCCAGAGAGTTTAATACTACTAAGATTGGCGATACCGTCGCAGTATAGCTTCCTTCCCCTATAGCCTATCCCTACCTACATTTGAAAACTGTGGAACTGTCCCCTTCATAATAAAAAGGAATTAAGATTTATGAAATTTGATTCTTGTCTTTTTTGTGGTTTAATAATTCGTGGATAAGAATCATTGGTCTGATTTCAGGAGTCCTTGGTAGTATAGTGGAGAGTATTTCCGCCTGTCACGCGGAAGACCTGTGTTCAATTCCCCGCCAGGGGCTAACCCTTATCATTGTTTTCATTGATATTTTTTCATTTATTCTCTCCACCCTTACCCTGCTTGTACATCTGTGCTCAAATCCCTTTTGCACACAGTAACTTCTTAGTTTATAGCTTGATCCAATCGTGTGCTGTAAGATATTTTAGTTTGAGGGGCAAAACATGATTGGGGGCAAAAAACGAACAATCTTTTAATAATACATATAATTCAAGCATGTTTGCCTTACAAAGAGACCTGGGGGAGGGCAATTTAGTTGATGAAAAAGGCCTGTATGTGTATGGGTCCACATCGTAAGTTTTGCCCATGGGCCCAAATTTCAACTGTTCAAAGATGCCCTCTTCCTCAGAAAGATAATATTTTAAAGACATTTCACAAATTAGTGGGGAAATTAAAGGTATAGGTTTATAAGTCGAATGTAGGGCTGTTTGGCCCCCAACTTGGTTGTCTTTAAGGAAAGTTAGAAATACATAATAGGCCCTATATGCGTGAAGTGTATAAATTTCACAACACTAGTCTCCTTTATATTCATTGAAAACACCATATATATTATCTTAAGCACTAGCGTGGTGCCAGGGTCAGGGGGAAACTTCACCCTATTGAAGCTTTCTGAGAGGATGTGAATTCTCACAGGAGCGCAAAAATCCTGAGAAGATATTTTTTAATATGCTTTTCATTTGCAATTTGTATCATTTACAAAACAAACATAAAATTTTCTCTAAAAGCTTTATTCTTACATCAAAAACATGAAAATCCCTGCACCTAAAGACATACATTTTGTAGTCGATGGATCCCACATTTGTTCCAACATGTATATTCTTTTTAACCAACTTTGGTGTGGAATTGACACGATTTTAAGCAATTTTCTGCTCCAAAGTCACGCCAAAACACATAAGCTTTTGGGGCTTCGCCCCCTGGGCGCCTACGTTGACCCAACACATCAAGCAATTTTTTTGCTATCAAAATCACGAGAAATGCACGACTTCCGTGGGCTTTCTCCTAGGTCTGACACAATTTAAAACAACTTCTCTGCCATTACCATCACGAGTAACTTATACGGCTTCGCCCCTGGCCCCTACCAGGGATTCGCCCCATAGATTTGACACGGTGGATTCCATTTGTTTTTTGATTTTCCGACATTAATGGAAAGGTTGGTACACCCCCTCTATGACCCAACCCAGACCGAGTGAAAAAATCACAGACTTTTTAGTGGGATTTCCGCCAGTTCGCCCCCTAACGACTGCCCTGTCCGGAAAAAAAAAAGATTGATAAAATGTCAGTGTAAGTAACTGAAAATGTTTTATGGAATCTTGTCATGTTTGTGCTTTAACAATTCGTGGATAGGAGTTATTCATATAAATCACGAGTCCTTGGTAGTATAGTGGGGAGTATCTCTGCCTGTCGCGCGGAAGACCAGAGTTCAATTTCCCGCCAGGAAGTTAATGTTTTAGTACATCTTTGTTCAAATCCATTTTGCAGTGCAGTAACTTATTTAATTTGATCCCTCTTGGAGCAAGCGCAACTCAAGTTCCCATGCCAGGTTCCATGGTACTTGAATTTAGTTTAAATGTTGTATAAAATGTACTTGTATCTATGTACACTTTGTATAAGATTTGGGTTAGTTTTAATGTTCACGCCAGTTCTGCTAAAATTCTCAGGTTTGATAATGGCTAAATACTTAACTCTCCTTTTTATACGTTGCTAGATCTTTTGTGAAATATGAGTTTTTCAGAAAAACGTCAGATAAAGTTTCTTCTTCAGCATGATCGTATTTGTTGTATCATATCTTTTTATTCTATTTAACAAAAGGCCCATTGTGAATTGTGAATCCTTCTGCAAGTTCTTGCAAAATTTGAACAAATTGGTTGCAGAACGCATCCAATTTCAAGATGTGAAAGCACAAGAATATTATTGCTATGATTGGAAAGAGGATGGGGGAGCTGTGGGGGAGGGCAGAAAATGACCTATGCCTAAAGAAGATCAGTTTCACATGTACTGATCTGTTATATGGGGAAAGTATTTTCATGAAAGCAAATGTCCTTCTACCCCCTGTAGCTCTGCCACTTTTATAACTGCTATGAACATGCAACTAACTTACCTTATGACACAAAATTAACTTACCTTATGACACAAAATGACATTGACATAAATGCATAACAAAATTACCTCCTTTTTTTTCTTCATAAATTTCAGATGCTTATTTGCCATAAGCGTAACTAGACTTTTTGCAGGACAGAGGGGAAGGGGGAGGGGGGGGGGGACACAAATTATTTTATTCCAAGCTGTGCCACCCCCACCTCTACCAGAAATATTAAGGAAAATTGAGTACACTTCAATTGTGCCAGCCATCTTGGCAGCTTTGGAAAAAGGACAGAATTTTTAAAAAAATTAGATTAGGTCTATTCAGAGTTTGCAAGTTTTTACCCAAATTATCTGACTTTTTCCTTAAAACTTTAAAAACAATTCCTTTGTTTTGTAAGATTGAAATTACATTATGTTTATTAATGATTACAACTTGAAAAACTTTTGCCATGATTACACTCATGATGGCTAAGGCATAACAGTCAGTCAAGCTTAAAATAAATCTCAACTTGATTATATATTTCTTTATTAGATATTTGTGCATTATATATATATATATATATATATATATATATATATATATATATATATACATATATATATATATATATATATATATATATATATATATATATATATATATATATATATATATATATATATATATATATATATATATATATACATATATATATACATAAATATATATATATATATATAGATAGATAGATATATATACATAAATATATATATATATATATAGATAGATAGATATATACCCTGCTAAGTGTGGCGGGGATATTTACAAGAGTTATACTTACCTTCCATGCTATTACTATGCAATATGGTCACATGACCTGATTCTAACGCACTTCTAATCGACCTTAAAAACATAGTTACCAGCCCAGTCCTGACCTCCATATTACCTCTACTAACCCTCACTTAACATTCCACCGAGGCCTGAACGAGAGGGGAGGCGGGCCGGAATGCATGGAAGGTAAGTATAATTCTCGTAAATATCCCCGCTACGCTTAGAGGGGAAAATTTACTCCTAGTTATACCTTACCTTCCATGCTATTAATATGCAATCAGATTGCAACCGAGGATAGGAAGGGAGTTCAGGTCGCAGCACAATGTTATAATTCTTTTTTTAAAGGCTGGTACTAAAACTCGCACTAAGTTTTATCCCACTTTAAGGACGAATTTCCTTCTCCTTTTAAGGACGAAAGACCTCCGAATAGGAACTAAAAATAGTAACCCACTGCTAGTTATGACAAGAAAACAGAGAACACTCTGTTGAGAATAACCGAGGTAAAACATGTACAGAACAAAGGTTAATCATCCGTGAAAACATGCAAAAACAAACCGTTAGTAAACAGAATCAAACTAAACAACGCTCAAAACGTCATGACGAAAACTCACTAGGTTCGTCAGAGGACCTGTAAAGTTAACTGTAAAGTTAAACTAAGCAGAAGCTGCCAGAACCGCGGCAGACCCGCGTTAGTAAAACATAAACAAAAGACTGGCAAAATTCCGTTAGTAAAATAACGAAGGAAAATAGGAAACGAAATAACAAGAGCCCGAACAACAGCCAAAAATTTTTGTTAATAAAAAGAAACTAATTAAACGTGCCAGAACAGCGGCCGAAATCCATTAATGAATGATTGAAATGTTAAGAAAATTAACGTAAGAACCCCAACAGAACGAGAGAACAAGAATGATTAAAAATGAGAATATTCACCTCAAGAAAAGGGTGGTCCTCTTCTAGAAAGAACGGCCCTTACAACTCTGCCTTGATAGTCTGGTATATCCTTCAGATATGCGGAGACGAACGTGGCTGGTGTTTTCCATACCGCAGCACGAAGAATCTCGTTAAGGGGAACCCCACCAAAAAGTACAATTGATGTAGCTATGCCTCATACCTGATGTGCCTTAAGCAAACGTTCCGTGAATAACGCAGATTTATTGTATGTGATTGCCTGAACAATCCAACGTGAAATCGTATAACGTGAGACGGCGCAATGCGGCTTTTGTAAGGACACGAATAAGGCGGTGACGTTGTTCCGAAAAGATTGCGTACGTTTGATATAGTGTTTGAGACATCGAACGGGACACCAGGCCTTGTCCTCTGTCGTGTCAGTAAACGTAGCGAGTGATGGAAGGAAAATAGGTTCCGGTAAAAACTCTTAACGTCTGATTCTTGGCTAAGAAGGCCGGGTCGGGCACGAGTCGAACGCACCCCCCTTCCCCCTCCGATTCAAAGCGAATATGTCCCTCTGAGCGAAAACGCTAGCCAAGGCCGCGGAGAGTAAAAATACCATTTTGATTGTCAGTTCCTTGAGAGGACATGAAGCAATATCTCTCCTTAGGAGAAATGGTCCATCAATCATTCACATATATGCTCATATTCGCTCAGGCATAAATTAAACAACTATTTTTATCACCAGTTTGAAAACAAACTCCTCCCACTTGGACACCTAATACCATTTCTATTAAGCTCTGCCATGTTGTGGTTTAAGTGACCACAAAAAAACTCAATCCGGCTCTTGTATGTGTTTTTATGGTGTTACAGCATGGCATATTAGCACAGAGTCTGTATTGAGACCTGGACTAGTATTAGTGAAGAAACAATGTACTGATTTGCTTTCTCTGAATGCATTGTATTTGGATGAGTGATTTCAATCACAAAAGTACACTGATTGTTCAGCTCTGGTTTTCATGTTTTACTCTTTTATAAGGATTTAGATTGGAGTGAGAGAAGTAATTACATTTTGTCTCTTCTTTTTGATCAAATAAATAAGAAAAAATTATTGTCATTAATTTGTTTTTATAATAGAAAGCTTACTTTCATTTTGTGGGTCACAAGTCATGTTTCATCATCTGTTTAAATAAACTTTCAAATTGGCTGGATGTGGTCAATCTTCTTTCTGTCCTTAGCTATCATTAAAAGTAGGCCTGACATTCTGGCAAAGGCTCAAACGGAGCCCGTGCCAATGTTTTAAGAACCACCTGCATATCCCAAGGGGGAGCGAGGTTCTGAACTGAAGGTCTTTGTAAGAACATTCCTTTAATCAATCATTCCAGAGGCTGCGCGTCGGTGACGGTCGAGCCATCTAGAAAGCCCCGGTGGATAGCTGCTATGGCTGTCCTGAACGACTTGACTGTCTGTATTGATGTATTGATAGATTTATTCAGATTAAACTGGATCAACAAAAAATCTGCTACGTCATTAAGAGGCGCCGTCACGCGGAAAAACCGATCTATCCCGGCACCAGTCTCGCAACATTCTGAGTCTGGGAGCATACATCCCCAAAGTGGAAGATCTCCGGCTTCAGGCTGCCATTTGGGCAGCTGCCTCCAAAATACCCTGCGACACAAGGGATTCGTGGATAGAGGCCACACAGTCAAATGGAGTGCTCTTGGATTGTGGTGTAGTTTGCCGGAGCCCGGGATTGAGACTAACTCGTCCGTGACCGGAAGCTCGTACGAGAAACCTGCGACAAGATTGAGCAGCTGAGGGAACCACAGTTGGCTGGGCCAATTGGGAGCTACCAGAAGAAACATGGAACACTGATCGTACATCACCTTGCTTAGTACTCTCAGTACCGAGTGTCAGAGCGCAAAAAATTAGTAGCTCGTGGTTGTTCACGGACGCGAACAGATCTACGTCCAGGAGACCGAAGGTCAGCCAGATCGCCTCGGCCACCTGCGGGAGGAGGGCCCATTCTGTGGGGGCTCCTTAGAGGCAGGATAACAGATCCGCGATCGTGTTCTCCTTGCCTGGCAGGTGAACCGCCTGGAGTGTGACCTTGTTTGGCTTTCAATTTAAAGACACATGGCGTGTTGCAATGTTCGTATTGTGAATGTAATTTTAGCTAGAAACCTTCAGGGTGTTTCTACAACTTGTTCCTTTTTGAATTTTTTTATAACCCCAAAATATAATCAAAAGTCATGCATTGTCCAAAATTTGATATGATCCTAACTACTGTATCCTGACTCACCTGTCTGACACATTCTCCTCTCTTTGCTTCTTTAGCTCTGCCCGCATCTTGCTTATGTTAGTTTCTGACGATAATCTATAACAAATCACAAAGTTTTACTAAATCCTGACCAGAGTACTCAAAATTTGTACAGGTTCAAAAACCAGACCGTGTGATGTGACTTCTGTTGGTTAAAATCTACATAAATTGGCCAAAAACTAATGACCTCACTTTTCAGCTGCCAGCTCCTATAAGATTATGAAGATTTTAGATGAACTAAAGATCTTAAAATTGTTTTTTTAAGATGATTGTGCTTTACAACTTGGTACTTTTAGGTTTATTACCTGAACGTGTAGTGTTCTTCTTTCTCTTTTTCAAGCTGTTCTAGAAGGTTCTTTTTGGTTGTTTCCAAGGCCACTCTAGGAGAAAAAACAGAAAGGAAGACGTAAAGGAAGACTGTTTTGAATTATATGTATAATCAAGAAGATGTTCATAATCATGTTTTTCCCCTCCAACTAACATCCTATAGCAGTTAAATATGACAAAGGTTTTGAATCAAAATGTAGCAGGAGAAACCAGTCGGATCACCCTTACAAAAAACGACTGGTGCTTGTCAGTGTTTTTCAGGTACAGAACAACCCTGGCCATGGTTGACTTTGAAAAGATTTCATGCCTGATGCCACCCTGTTCACACCCGAAATTCGAACCTTTTCACTCTCGTCACAGCCCATGATTAGGGGTAAACAGGCGTGGACTAAACCAAGGGTGTCACCCTGTCAAACCTAGGACATACCCTGTCAAACCTAGGACATGCTGGGCATGTCAACCCATGTCTTTTATGAGACTTATGACCATGTTCAAACCATGTCAGTTGGCAAGGTTTAGATATGCCTTTTAGTTTCTGACATTATGATCTTCAGGCATTAGAATCTGTTTTAGGGTTTAATTGGTCCTATTGGTTTGTTGAGGACAAGCAGCACAGAGACAATCCGAGTCAAATGAAGGTAAGAATGAAATTGGAATATCTGGGTCATATTTCACTCACACAGTACCTGAATTGTATTCATCTCATTACATACACTGTAACCTAGTGCAAACAAAACATACTGGAAACCTATATTACATTTACTTTGATTAAGTAAGTTCTGGGAGGTTTTAAGATTTCCATGGGAGAATAACAACTATTTTAACTTTTCTTTCTCAGAAGAGTACTCTCAATTATTAAAATAGCATAGCATAGCAAGGTTTAACGTCCCCGAAAGCATCAGTGCTGGACATTATATCAAGACGGCCTCGGCCTTTGATAACCAGTTGTGAACTAATTGGTTGCAGACCCTCTGGGATACAAACCCGGACGCGTGGGGTGAGAGGACAAAGCTTTAACCAAATAATGTCTACTTGCGAACAGGTGCATCTTCCTCAGTGCTGAGATGCCAGGTCATTTGCATGACTGATATCATAACCATTTCCCCACATACATATGCTAAGCAAATGCTTCCCAGCAATTTTTTTTTTTTTTTTTTAAGGTTTCTTTAGGTTTTCATGGTTCTCTGCAAGAGAGGTAGGTATAGAAGAGCCAGAAGGGGATATAAGGGAGGGAAATTGCACGTGATAGCCCAAAACTTTGTCTTTGAAAAGATTGTAGGAAAAGAGGGGCATATCATTCTCATCCCCTGATATTGCATAGCAAATGAATTTCAAACTGCACAAGGTAAATATGTAAAACAGTAAATCCCATTGGCGCCAGATGGGGGCTAACACAGCGGGAGGGTGCAACACAACAGGCGAGTGAATGCACACTTAAGTTGTCCTCCCTGATAATGTGATACATATATGAAAGTATCGTTATAATGATATACAAAATATAGTACATCGCCAGTAACTAATGAAATAAGAGAGCATATCCGCTCCAAATCATGTGACCTACCCCTCCACTGAATTTAGCCTACATTAAGTTTGTGGTTGTTTTAACTTAAAAATTGCAAAGACCACTAGAAGTTCTTTCTATTAGTGTTACCTACAATCTTGTCCCCTTGAAGGAAGATATAGTCCCAAAGAGCAAAAAGATTTGAGTCACCATCACCCTTCGGAACATCCTTATTCCACCTTGAGGAGAGGTGAGATAAATATCACATTTGTATGGGTCACCCCCATTTAGCATAATCAACCATTTTACAATAAAGCTAGCATCTTTTTCTTTATGAAAACAGAAATACCATAAATATTTAAATGGTTTGTTTGATGAGGACTTAACGGCACCACGGCAAGGAAGGTCAAATTGTGCCTGAGAGGTCAGATCATTCTAGAGGTAGGAAGGAAAGGACACAGGGGGAGAATGAGAAAAATTCAAGAACAAAAGGTCAGAAAGCTGTGATTGAGAGGGGAGGTGCATGGTTGAAAAAAAAAAAAGTAGAGAGGGGGTGGAAGAGGAGAATTAAATATGGTTGTAGAGGGAGGCATGATGAAGGAAGGAGATAATTTTATCCGGAAGATCTCAGCAATTGAGTTGTAGGGAGCGAGGAAGCTCTGGGAAGGTTATACAGGGGGCAAGCAATTGAGTTGTGGGGAGCGAGGAAGCTCTGGGAAGGTTATACAGGGGGCAAGCAATTGAGTTGTGGGGAGCGAGGAAGCTCTGGGAAGGTTATACATGGGGCAAGCAAGGGGAACGTGATGGATTTTGAGGGTGCAATGGCAATTGTTGCAGAGGGGTTGGGGGGAGCCAATAAGGAGGTGGGAGTGAGTGAGGTGGGTGTGACCAATTCTAAGACGGGTAATATGAACGTTGTCGATACGAGAGAGGTTATTTAAATGGTACTCCTCTTTTCACATGAAATGACTTGTAGTAGTCTGCAAAAATCTTGGTATGTATAAATCTCAAATTAAAGTGGGAAGCTCAACCTTTTTGGAATCAAAATGCTAGTTTACCCAGCTGCTTAAAGTGATCTCAAATGTGGAGATATGTGGAGATTGTTCAATTAATCTGTAACCGTAAAGGTGTTGCTTTATAAGATATTAATCTTTAGGAAAACAAAACAATGTCAAAACAAGAATCAGCAAAGAGGAAACAAGGTGTATGCAAGTTTATTTATTGCTTTCATATGAAATAATATTGACAGTACATGGTACAAAAGTTTAACCAGTGCATAAAAGTAAATATGTGAAAATATTGAAGTCGTACAAAGATATGAGCTCAAAATGAACTTCCTTCTTTTTTCACATTGAATGATATTAAATCAAAATAAAATGACATGTTAAGTATACTCATGTTCAAACTTACAACTGTGATCAACACATACATGTATATAATTAAAAGAACACAAATACAAAAATACATGGATCATATCAGTAGAAAATCATATCAGTAAAAAGTGCTTTTATTCACCATTTTATATTACAGTACCTCAACAAACAACTAAAACTTATCCATTATATTAGTAACAAGGAATCTGGGTTATCTGAGTATCCAAATAAAGACAAAGTTGTGTCAAAGCCTGTCCAAACAAAAGATACTTGCAAAACCATGTCCAAACAATGGATTCTTGCAAATCTGACCAAAAACCATGCTGTAAAAAACTCAAGACAACCAATGTCCAGAAACAAAAGCCCCCTTGTCAAAACTTGCCAGACCCTTGTCAAAAGAGAAAACCAAAACATCCAGACCCTTGTCAAAACATCCAGACCTGGAACTACAAATGTATACACTGAATTAGAAGTATATGATCAGGTAGCAACACATCAAATTATATATGAATGAGACTAGGCAAAAGGCGGGTTTTAAACTAAAATCTCCATTCATGCATAGGCTTTGGGCAAAACGACCTAACATGACAAATGCTCAGTGAATGAGACTATAGGCAAAAGGCATATTTTAAACTAAAATCTCCATTCATGCATAGGCTTTGGGCAAGACGACCTAACATGGCAAATGCTCAGTGAATGAGACTATAGGCAAAAGGCGTATTTTAAACTAAAATCTCCATTCATGCATAGGCTTTGGGCACGATGACCTAACATGGCAAATGCTCAGTGAATGAGACTATAGGCCAAAGGTGTATTTTAAACTAAAATCTCCATTCATGCATAGGCTTTGGGCAAGACGACCTAACATGACAAATGCTCAGTGAATGGAACTAGGCAAAAGGCGGTGTCAAGAATATAAATATGTGAAAAATAAGAACATTTACACAGCCAGTTTTATTCCTGAGTATTTTCAAGATTAGCAAGATTAGGTTCATCATGTACTGTATGTAAAATGCAATGTATATCTTAGGATGTATACATAATTTTTTTAACTTACAAAACTGGATCAGAGAATCTATTTCAGCTACATAGAACCAAAAGGAATGAATTTGAGTGAATGTGAAATATTTGCATTCAAGTTCTACTATGATACTATGAAGTTAATAAACATAAAAATAAGTCCAGCCTTGTCTAAACAAAGCACAACTCATGTCAAACCCTAGCCAAATAAAAAGATCAGCTTAACAAAGCATGTCTATACAAAAAGACTCATATAAAGTCAAGAGAAACCCTGCCAAGCACAATATAAAAGCCCTGGCTACCTCAGTCAATCTAGCTATACAGTGTCAGATCCTTGTCCAAACAAAAGACAAACCTTGTCAAATTTAACACTGGCAATAACATTCTAACTATTAAAAACATTGAAAATATGTTATTATTCATCTTGCTTCACAAAGACAGCATTTAATAACTTAAAACTTCAATAAATCAATTAAAATGATATCCTAGCAAACCAATAAAAATGTTTTCAAATGGAATATATGTCAGTTTTAAGTATTAAGTACTACTGTCAGTCACAAAATAAACTACATCTGCTCCACCTTTACAATCTGTGATGCACAATCCTTTTGTTTGTTAAAGATATTGCTTGTTGGTATACTGTGGTAATCCTGTAAGTTTAAATATCAGGTACAGATGTCTAGTATTTCAAATATCTGGTCAAATTGAAGAAACTTTCCCAAACATTGAACAAATAGCCTCACAAAAATGAAACATTTCCCAAAATTGAAGAAAATTTTCCAAAAAATGGAACAAAATTGCCCCAAAATGAAGACAATTCCCGAAACTATAAAGGAAATAACCCCAAACTTGAAGGATCCAACACTGTTACCATATGATCCGTACTATCAGGGATATACAAGTCATGATTTTGATGAATGTCTTCCTTTGTAAAATTGTGCATGATTTTCCACCTTAAACAATGGCACACATGTTAAGACTAAAATATTACATAAACCACTAATAGTTACTGACATACTTTTCAGTAGCTTTTGTCATAGAAAAGGCCCACCAGTGGTTTACATATTTTTCAGTAGCTTTTGTCATAGAAAAGGCCCACCAGTGGTTTAGCGGAGCTAACTGGGACCTAAGTAAAAGAAAAATATTGCAGTCCTTCATATTTTAAGTGAAATTTAACCTTTTTCAATATAAAATTACTTTTGCAACTGTTTAAATCAAGAAGAAAAATCAACTTTTTAAATCCAGGAGAAAAATCAATCTTTTGGTTTTTTTTTTAAATATCACTTCTTCTCAATAAGAAAGCAGTAAATTGAAATGGACAATTAATTAATTTGTTAACTTAGTCTAAACCTAATTCTGTTGACCTTGCATACTTTATCTCCAACTATTTTCCTCACGAAGACAGCATCCTCATTGAATTGTTCCTTGATGAAACCTGTAAAAATAAGAAAATGAAAATTATCAAACGAGTTTTGTTACATCATGATAGGTGGCACTCATTTAAAACAAAATTTCATTTTAATTTCACATTGCCACACCCTTTCTGAATATAAAAAACTACTGGGTATGAGCCCTATATTCTTGCATAGTTTATTCTTTCTAGGTTGATCAGCATCCTCACTACAAATATGTGGCTAGATCCCTGAGTTGAATGGCTATTAAAATGAATTAAAACAATTTAATGTATATTTGTCAGAATAAATGACACCTAAAAGAAGTATCAGCTAGAGTGCCTGATATCATAGAAATGTCAGTGGTTCCTACCATCTAAAGTTATCATAGGCGTCTAGTGTGAGAGTTAAGAGAAACTGTGGCCAAACAAAGCAATCACCACGATTAACCCTGGGCAAACAAAAGAATCATCCTGCTAAACCCTGGGCAAACAAAGGAGCATGCACATCAAAACCTCTCAATGAAGTATTTATGGATTCATACATTGGTTACTCATTTCACATGGTAGATTATTTTGAGAAATTGTTTCATTCTTGAAATCACTGAATTATTCTTCATGGGGAACGTTTCCTTATGAATAGGGAAATTTAAAAATACAAGGTTTACATAACAATAGCATTTTGTACTAAACTTTGGATAGAAATATGGATGTAGCTCTATTGAACTGGGAAGTATATAATCAGTGACATTTACACTGATGTGTAATATGTCCACTACTGTCACTAATCCAGGACAAATCTACTTTTAAACTCTTTATAATGTACTCAAAACATATGAATGGAATGATTTTTATTTTAGCAAAACTTTCTATTGCACTTCTGTAAAATTAATAATGTGATATTTCTGAAGGATTTTATGCCAAAAACATACATTTTTAATTGGTAATACCATTTTTAATAGTAACCATAAATATCTAGGATCGTCGGTGCAGGGCGCTTACATATATTTCATATCTACCTTATTTTGATATTTTATGTCAAAAACATCTGCAAGTGATCCTTATTTTGCCTAAAATCAATTAAGTTCCTCACCACATATTATGTTTTTCCCTGAAATTACCATGTCAAAACTTAATCTGTTCATCGATATACTCACCATTCTCAACAAAGTCGGTAGATTTCCTTTTCTTCTGCCCACCGTCCTGCGTCAATGTGGAGTTTGTTGCTTTTGAAGATGCTACAGAATGAAAGTAATAAAATGAATTAAAACAATTTAATGTATATTTGTCAGAATAAATGACACCTAAAAGAAGTATCAGCTAGAGTGCCTGATATCATAGAAATGTCAGTGGTTCCTACCATCTAAAGTTATCATAGGCGTCTAGTGTGAGAGTTAAGAGAAACTGTGGCCAAACAAAGCAATCACCACGCTTAACCCTGGGCAAACAAAAGAATCATCCTGCTAAACCCTGGGCAAACAAAGGAGCATGCACATCAAAACCTCTCAATGAAGTATTTATGGATTCTGACTCTAGTTATTCCATTTAAAGGGTAGATTTAAGCTTCAGAAATCTCCATTTGAATGGGTGAAGGTGTATGTGAGTTAACAATTTCCAATCAAGGTTGATAGGTAACATACATATGTGATTTGTTGAATTTCCATTTAATTCTCTGTGAAATCAACAATTGTTTCATCAACTACAATTTGGAAAGATATTAGGACGGAAGTCTGAAAAACTTTCCTTTTTGAAAATGATGTCCTTTCCTTCTACACAAATTTGCTGAATGTAATGTGTTCATGTGGTGGTTATTCACTAGTAAGAAAAGGTATTCTATGACAAAAGCAAAAAGAATGGAAGCACAATGATATCTTGTTATAAAAAATACAAGTTGTTGTAGCCAGTGTGGGAGTTAACAGAAAGTGTGGTCAAACAAAGCAATCACCACGCTTAACCCTGGGCAAACAAAGGAATCATCCTGCTAAACCCTGGGCAAACAAAGGAGCATGCACATCAAAACCTCTCAATGAACTATGTATGGATTGTGACTCTAGTTATTCCATTTAAAGGGTAGATTTAAGCTTCAGAATTTCGAATTGAATGGGTGCAGGTGTATCTGAGTTAGCAATTTTCAATCAAGGTTAATAGGTTAGGTAACATGTAAATGTGATTTGTTGAATTTCAGTTTGATTGTCCATAAAATCAACAATTATTTGATCAACTGTAATTTGGAAAGAAATTAGGACAAAGATTGAATAACTTTTTCTTTCGAATTGATGTCCTTTTTTTCCACACAAATTTGCTGAATATAATGTGTTCATGTGGTGGTTATTTACTAGTAAGAAAAGGTATTCTATGACAAAAGCAAAAAGAATGGAACCACAATGATACCTTCTTGTAAAAACACACAAGTTATTGTAGGCAGTGTGGGAGTTAACAGAAACTGTGGCCAAACAAAGCAATCACCACGCTAAACCCTGGGCAAACAAAGGAATCATCAAGCTAAACCCTGGGCAAACAAAGGAGCATGCACATAAAAAACCTCTCAATAAGCTATTGATGAATTCAGACAGTAGTTACTCATTTCACATGGTAGATCATTGTGAGAAATTGTTTCATTCTTGAAATCACTGAATCATCAGGAAGGTTTCCTTGTTAATAGAGAAATTTAAAAATACAAGGTTTACATTACAATAGCATTTTGTACTAAACTTTGGATAGAAATATGGATGTAGCTCTATTGAACTGGGAAGTATATAATCAGTGACATTTACACTGATGTGTAATATGTCCACTACTGTCACTAATCCAGGACAAATCTACTTTTAAACTCTTTATAATGTTCTCAAAACATATGAATGGAATGATTTTTATTTCAGCAAAACTTTCTATTGCACTTCTGTAAAATTGATAATGTGATATTTCTGAAGGATTTTATGCCAAAAACATACATTTTTAATTGGTAATACCATTTTTAATAGTAACCATAAATATCTAGGATCGTCGGTGCAGGGCGCTTACATATATTTCATATCTACCTTATTTTGATATTTTATGTCAAAAACATCTGCAAGTGATCCTTATTTTGCCTAAAATCAATTAAGTTCCTCACCACATATTATGTTTTTCCCTGAAATTACCATGTCAAAACTTAATCTGTTCATCGATATACTCACCATTCTCAACAGAGTCGGTAGATTTCCTTTTCTTCTGCCCACCGTCCTGCGTCAATGTGGAGTTTGTTGCTTTTGAAGATGCTACAGAATGAAAGTAATAAAATGAATTAAAACAATTTAATGTATATTTGTCAGAATAAATGACACCTAAAAGAAGTATCAGCTAGAGTGCCTGATATCATAGAAATGTCAGTGGTTCCTACCATCTAAAGTTATCATAGGCGTCTAGTGTGAGAGTTAAGAGAAACTGTGGCCAAACAAAGCAATCGCCACGCTTAACCCTGGGCAAACAAAGGAATCTTCCTGCTAAACCCTGGGCAAACAAAGGAGCATGCACATCAAAACCTCTCAATGAAGTATTTATGGATTCTGACTCTAGTTATTCCATTTAAAGGGTAGATTTAAGCTTCAGAAATCTCCATTTGAATGGGTGAAGGTGTATGTGAGTTAACAATTTCCAATCAAGGTTGATAGGTAACATACATATGTGATTTGTTGAATTTCTATTTAATTCTCTGTGAAATCAACAATTGTTTCATCAACTACAATTTGGAAAGAAATTAGGACGGAAGTCTGAAAAACTTTTCTTTTTGAAAATGATGTCCTTTCCTTCTACACAAATTTGCTGAATGTAATGTGTTCATGTGGTGGTTATTCACTAGTAAGAAAAGGTATTCTATGACAAAAGCAAAAAGAATGGAAGCACAATGATATCTTGTTATAAAAAATACAAGTTGTTGTAGCCAGTGTGGGAGTTAACAGAAAGTGTGGTCAAACAAAGCAATCACCACGCTTAACCCTGGGCAAACAAAGGAATCATCCTGCTAAACCCTGGGCAAACAAAGGAGCATGCACATCAAAACCTCTCAATGAACTATGTATGGATTGTGACTCTAGTTATTCCATTTAAAGGGTAGATTTAAGCTTCAGAATTTCGAATTGAATGGGTGCAGGTGTATCTGAGTTAGCAATTTTCAATCAAGGTTAATAGGTTAGGTAACATGTAAATGTGATTTGTTGAATTTCAGTTTGATTGTCCATAAAATCAACAATTATTTGATCAACTGTAATTTGGAAGGAAATTAGGACAAGATTGAATAACTTTTTCTTTCGGAATTGATATCCTTTCCTTGTACACAAATTTGCCGAATGTAATGTGTTCATGTGGTGGTTATTCACTGGTAAGAAAAGGTATTCTATGAAAAAAGCAAGAAGAATGGGATCACAATGATACCTTGTTATAAAAACACACAAGTTATTGTAGGCGGTGTGGGAGTTAACAGAAAGTGTGGCCAAACAAAGCAATCACCTCCCTTAACCCTGGGCAAACAAAGGAATCATCCCGCTCAACCCTGGGCAAACAAAGGAACATGCACATAAAAAACCTCTAAATCAGCTATTGATGGATTCAGACAGTAGTTACTCATTTCACATGGTAGATCATTGTGAGAAATTGTTTCATTCTTGAAATCACTGAATCATCAGGAAGGTTTCCTTGTTAATAGAGAAATTTAAAAATACAAGGTTTACATTCACAATAGTATTTTCTACTAAACCTTGGATAGAAATATGAATGTAGTTCTATTGAATTGGGAAGTATATAATCAGTAACATTTACACCAATGTGTATTATGTCCACTACTGGCACTAATTCAGGACAAATCTACTTTTAAACTCTTCATAATGTTCTCAAAACATTTAAATGGAATGATTTTTATTTTAGCAAAATTTTCTATTGCACTTCTGTAAAATTGATAATGTGATATTTCTGAAGAATTTCATGCCAAAAGCATACATTTTTAATTGGTAATAACATTTTTAATAGTAACCATAAATATCTAGGATCGTCGGTGCAGGACGCTTACATATATTTCATATCTACCTTATTTTGATATTTTATGTCAAAAACATCTGCAAGTGATCCTTATTTTGCCTAAAATCAATTAAGTTCCTCACCACATATGTTTTTTCCTGAAATTACCATGTCAAAACTTAATCTGTTCATCGATATACTCACCATTCTCAACAGAGTCGGTAGACTTCCTTTTCTTCTGCCCACCGTCCTGCGTCAATGTGGAGTTTGTTGCTTTTGAAGATGCTACAGAATGAAAGTAATAAAATGAATTAAAACAATTTAATGTATATTTGTCAGAATAAATGACACCTAAAAGAAGTATCAGCTAGAGTGCCTGATATCATAGAAATGTCAGTGGTTCCTACCATCTAAAGTTATCATAGGCGTCTAGTGTGAGAGTTAAGAGAAACTGTGGCCAAACAAAGCAATCGCCACGCTTAACCCTGGGCAAACAAAGGAATCTTCCTGCTAAACCCTGGGCAAACAAAGGAGCATGCACATCAAAACCTCTCAATAAAGTATTTATGGATTCTGACTCTAGTTATTCCATTTAAAGGGTAGATTTAAGCTTCAGAAATCTCCATTTGAATGGGTGAAGGTGTATGTGAGTTAACAATTTCCAATCAAGGTTGATAGGTAACATACATATGTGATTTGTTGAATTTCTATTTAATTCTCTGTGAAATCAACAATTGTTTCATCAACTACAATTTGGAAAGATATTAGGACGGAAGTCTGAAAAACTTTCCTTTTTGAAAATGATGTCCTTTCCTTCTACACAAATTTGCTGAATGTAATGTGTTCATGTGGTGGTTATTCACTAGTAAGAAAAGGTATTCTATGACAAAAGCAAAAGAATGGAAGCACAATGATATCTTGTTATAAAAATACAAGTTGTTGTAGCCAGTGTGGGAGTTAACAGAAAGTGTGGTCAAACAAAGCAATCACCACGCTTAACCCTGGGCAAACAAAGGAATCATCCTGCTAAACCCTGGGCAAACAAAGGAGCATGCACATCAAAACCTCTCAATGAACTATGTATGGATTGTGACTCTAGTTATTCCATTTAAAGGGTAGATTTAAGCTTCAGAATTTCAATTGAATGGGTGCAGGTGTATCTGAGTTAGCAATTTTCAATCAAGGTTAATAGGTTAGGTAACATGTAAATGTGATTTGTTGAATTTCAGTTTGATTGTCCATAAAATCAACAATTATTTGATCAACTGTAATTTGGAAGGAAATTAGGACAAGATTGAATAACTTTTTCTTTCGAATTGATATCCTTTCCTTGTACACAAATTTGCTGAATGTAATGTGTTCATGTGGTGGTTATTCACTAGTAAGAAAAGGTATTCTATGACAAAAGCAAAAAGAATGGGATCACAATGATACCTTGTTATAAAAACACACAAGTTATTGTAGGCGGTGTGGGAGTTAACAGAAAGTGTGGCCAAACAAAGCAATCACCTCCCTTAACCCTGGGCAAACAAAGGAATCATCCCGCTCAACCCTGGGCAAACAAAGGAACATGCACATAAAAAACCTCTAAATCAGCTATTGATGGATTCAGACATTGGTTACTCATTTCACATGGTAGATTATTTTGAGAAATTGTTTCATTCTTGAAATCACTGAATTATTCTTCATGGGGAACGTTTCCTTATGAATAGGAAATTTAAAAATACAAGGTTTACATAACAATAGCATTTTGTACTAAACTTTGGATAGAAATATGGATGTAGCTCTATTGAACTGGGAAGTATATAATCAGTGACATTTACACTGATGTGTAATATGTCCACTACTGTCACTAATCCAGGACAAATCTACTTTTAAACTCTTTATAATGTTCTCAAAACATATGAATGGAATGATTTTTATTTCAGCAAAACTTTCTATTGTACTTCTGTAAAATTGATAATGTGATATTTCTGAAGGATTTTATGCCAAAAACATACATTTTTAATTGGTAATAACATTTTTAATAGTAAGCATAAATATCTAGGATCGTCGGTGCAGGACGCTTACATATATTTCATATCTACTTTATTTGGATATTTTATGTCAAAAACATCTGCAAGTGATCCTTATTTTGCCTAAAATCAATTAAGTTCCTCACCACATATGATGTTTTTTCCTGAAATTACCATGTCAAAACTTAATCTGTTCATCGATATACTCACCATTCTCAACAGTCTGTAGACTTCCTTTTCTTCTGCCCACCGTCCTGCGTCAATGTGGAGTTTGTTGCTTTTGAAGATGCTACAGAATGAAAGTAATAAAATGAATTAAAACAATTTAATGTATATTTGTCAGAATAAATGACACCTAAAAGAAGTATCAGCTAGAGTGCCTGATATCATAGAAATGTCAGTGGTTCCTACCATCTAAAGTTATCATAGGCGTCTAGTGTGAGAGTTAAGAGAAACTGTGGCCAAACAAAGCAATCGCCACGCTTAACCCTGGGCAAACAAAGGAATCTTCCTGCTAAACCCTGGGCAAACAAAGGAGCATGCACATCAAAACCTCTCAATGAACTATGTATGGATTGTGACTCTAGTTATTCCATTTAAAGGGTAGATTTAAGCTTCAGAAATCTCCATTTGAATGGGTGAAGGTGTATGTGAGTTAAACAATTTCGAATCAAGGTTGATAAGTAACATACATATGTGATTTGTTGAATTTCCAATTAATTCTCTGTGAAATCAACAATTGTTTCATCAACTACAATTTGGAAAAAAATTAGGACGGAAGTCTAAAAAACTTTTCTTTTTGAAAATGATGTCCTTTTCTTGTAAACAAATTTGCCAAATGTAATGTGTTATTGTGGTGGTTATTCACTAGTAAGAAAAGGTATCCTATGACAAAAGCAAAAAGATTGGGATCACAATGATACCTTGTTATAAGAACACACAAGTTATTGTAGGCGGTGTGGGAGTTAACAGAAACTGTGGCCAAACAAAGCAATCACCACGCTTAACCCTGGGCAAACAAAGGAATCATCCTGCTAAACCCTGGGCAAACAAAGGAGCATGCACATCAAAACCTCTCAATGAACTATGTATGGATTGTGACTCTAGTTATTCCATTTAAAGGATAGATTTAAGCTTCAGAATTTCGAATTGAATGGGTGCAGGTGTATCTGAGTTAGCAATTTTCAATCAAGGTTAATAGGTTAGGTAACATGTAAATGTGATTTGTTGAATTTCAGTTTGATTGTCAATAAAATCAACAATTATTTGATCAACTGTAATTTGGAAGGAAATTAGGACAGAAGATTGAATAACTTTTTCTTTTTTAATTGATATCCTTTCCTTGTACACAAATTTGCTGAATGTAATGTGTTCATGTGGTGATTATTCACTGGTAAGAAAAGGTATTCTATGAAAAAGCAAAAAGAATGGAAAACAATGATATCTTGTTATAAAAAAACAAAGTTGTTGTAGCCAGTGTGGGTAACAGAAAGTGTGGCCAAACAAAGCAATCACCACGCTTAACCCTGGGCAAACAAAGGAATCATCCTGCTAAACCCTGGGCAAACAAAGGAGCATGCACATCAAAACCTCTCAATGAACTATGTATGGATTGTGACTCTAGTTATTCCATTTAAAGGATAGATTTAAGCTTCAGAAATCTCCATTTGAATGGGTGAAGGTGTATGTGAGTTAACAATTTCAATCAAGGTTGATAGGTAAACATACATATGTGATTTGTTGAATTTCCATTTAATTCTCTGTGAAATCAACAATTGTTTCATCAACTACAATTTGGAAAGAAATTAGGACAGAAGTCTGAAAAACTTTTCTTTTTGAAAATGATGTCCTTTCCTTCTACACAAATTTGCTGAATGTGATGTGTTCATGTGGTGGTTATTCACTAGTAAGAAAAGGTATTCTATGACAAAAGCAAAAAGAATGGAAGCACAATGATATCTTGTTATAAAAAATACAAGTTGTTGTAGGCAGTGTGGGAGTTAACAGAAAGTGTGGCCAAACAAAGCAATCACCACGCTTAACCCTGGGCAAACAAAGGAATCATCCTGCTAAACCCTGGGCAAACAAAGGAGCATGCACATCAAAACCTCTCAATGAACTATGTATGGATTGTGACTCTAGTTATTCCATTTAAAGGGTAGATTTAAGCTTCAGAAATCTCCATTTGAATGGGTGAAGGTGTATGTGAGTTAACAATTTCCAAGCAAGGTTGATAGGTAATATACATATGTGATTTGTTGAATTTCCATTTAATTCTCTGTGAAATCAACAATTGTTTCATCAACTACAATTTGGAAAGAAATTAGGACGGAAGTCTGAAAAACTTTTCTTTTTGAAAATGATGTCCTTTCCTTCTACACAAATTTGCTGAATGTGATGTGTTCATGTGGTGGCTATTCACTAGTAAGAAAAGGTATTCTATGACAAGAGCAAGAAGAATGGAAGCACAATGATATCTTGATATAAAAACAAATTCTGAAGAAAATCCAGAAGGGCCTACACATCTGTGCTAAAAATATTTACCCGCAACACGCATCTCTCCTTCCCAGTATGCTTTATCCACAGAGCAGAACCACCTAACACGAACACCAACACTGAGTCTCCCACCAGGGCAGGATATGTTTTTTAACTGATGCTTCACCTCAGTGTCCTTGAGATCAGTGATGCAGTCATCTGTCCACTCAATGCGATACCACATCATGTTAGAGCCTACAAAATATAAAGTAACAGAGACATCCATTATTAACAATACAAAGTTATAACTTACACTGTAGGGCTAAACCTACTGCACTTTTAAAATATGAATCCCCCTAAAATATTTCACTTTCTTCAAAATATCACAACTAATGTTAGGCCTATCAAGTTATTATCACACTATTTACATCATCAATATTTACATCATCAATATTTACATCATCAATATTTACATCAATAACCTTTCAACAATATGTTGACCATTATTTAGTCATTTATTAAATTATCCATGAATTTGTTAGACTACAAAACAAACGGCTGTTTTAAGTCTACCATGGGAATCAGAATTGCTTTCAAATTCGTCCCGATTTTGTACCTCAGATTAAAAACGTTTTGAATATTATTAGAACGGAATTGATAGCTAAGAAATTTATCTTGCAATGTCAGAAAGTTTAATGACCAGGAATACGAGAGTATTTCAATAAGAATCAAAATTCAAATGAAATCGGAGGGAATTCTGTGTAGGCCTAGCCTAACAACTTGGTAAACTAACAGTAACAGTTTCATTAAGTTAGTCTGTATTGTAACTGTAGTGTTAGGCTACTCCATCCCACCTCTTCCTAATATATTTTTTGGTTCACTAGCAGCCCAACGTTAGGCCTAAGCTTCATTATGAAATACTTTCATATTTTTAAGTTGAACAATCGACTCTGTTAGGCCCTACCCTAGGCTACCGTAACGTCGATAGGAGAAACACCGTGGGCCTAACGTTAGCCTAGTTTTTATATAGGCCTACATCCCTCAGTACGGGTTGACATTTGGTTTGCCTCGGACGGCCGGCCATCACCAACGGCAGCATTACTAACACGACTGGCATCAGTCCGACGGTATTACGTGGAGTACTAACGTTAGCCTACATCGCAAGAGATGGGCTGCAGGGCCATTGTTTACTGACAATGTATCAATAATATAATTCTAAGTATGCCAATTACGTAGGCTTATATTAAATGCCTTGTATTCCAGGGGTAAAGGCAATAACTTTTAATTGAATGAGCAGAGTCCTAAACTAGAGTTGTGCAGGGATTCTCCTATCTCAAGTCAGGCAAGCATATGCAGCTAATCTAGCACGCTATGCCTAGCTATATACTAGCCTACGTGTATACGGTACGTGGTTGATCAAACGCGGCTGACATGTACGTCCGGAGTTAAACCTTGTAGTAGTACTCGACTTTTGGTAGTACACCACTATTTGTAAAATACAGGCGATTATATAAATAATTTCCAACAGCATTTAGCATGAGAGGTTTAACAATTAGGCCTACGTCTGACTTAGCCTAACATACCACAGAGATTTCCGTCATTTAAGTGATTGTAATTAATGTTCTGAAGTACCGAACTTATCTATAAAAACATCTTTAATTGCGTATACCAACAACAACAACCAACCAACAATTGCGTATCAAAAATATTATGTTTTTATATGTCAGGCCATAAAATGGTAAATAAATTAACTTACTTTTGGCCGATGTAAATTTTCTGTCACGCAGATTCACTTAGGTTCGCGTCTGTTGAACTTTTCAAATTGATGGTGCCAAGCTTATATAAATTATAAGCTATGTAGACTGAGAGAATCTATAGTGTAACAAGTTTGAATTGAGCGGGAAATCTGTGAGTAGATATACTCAACCAATCACAAACTCCCAATACCCACGCCAACTTTGCCGCCAATTTCGCAAGTTGGTTACGGCTCGTTGAACTTCTTCAACATCAAAGATGTGTTCAACCCGGAATAATGACTCGGTTTTTTTCTTCAAGATCAAGTAAATCATCCGTGATAAATTCTTGCATGGGTGATGATTGTTAATCTGCTATCATATGGCGTGATTGTTTAGCTTTATTTACATCTCATGATGTGCACAGTTCTACAAACAATTTAGGCGGGATATGGCCGGGGAGCAACAGGCGTGTATACTTTACCCCAATTTCTTTCCCGGGCATCGGCCCTAGGCGGGCTTCGCCCCTTTATTTGAAAAAAAATAAATAAAAAAATGTCATTTTGTGAAAAACAAGAAACCCTCAGAGCTTCTGGGGCTTCCCTTAAGGGCCCCAGGACCCCGTGCTGTTTGGGGTAGGCTACACGTGTAGGCGGCACATACATTTTCTAAACCAGTTTTGTACCGCAATTTTTCTTCTTCTTGCGTACACAATGTGTCCCGAACCAAAGTATCTAGCGGAGCTATACTGTTCCAGTTTGCCAGTTGTTTTTATTTTATTCCCCGAATTAATGCGGAGACTTGATTTAAGCCTAACGTTAGGCCTAACAGTAACAATAACAATCTGACAATGGGTTAACGTTACTATCCGACTATGCAACACATGTTTTACAAGCTGTCAAACGGACCCAGATTTACACGGACTAAAAAGCATTACTTGTTATTTTCACCACAAATAAATGCAAAGATTAGAGAGTTTGAATAAATTGTACAAAAATGAAAAAAGATTGCAAAATAAACGTTGCTAAGATTTCAGCGTGGTTCACAAACATGACTGCCATTTTCCAAAGAATGTTGCCTGAAAAAAATGTACAGTACAGTTGGGATTACACTGGGGTTAGAATTATTTTTTATACAGTACGCTAGCCTCCAAATGGTCGCACACCTTTGAAACTTGTACGGCACTTTATGTCATAAGAGTTGAAAACATCAAAACGTTTGCAAGTTACAGCAATTTACTTGCTGGTATTTAATTTCAACATCGTTTTAAAGTGTGTTAAAACCATGGATCATTAGTTTTGACAACTTTTAACAGCCTTCTTGATAATCTGTAAATTGAATATTGGCCCCTACTTAAGCTTTGTGACATTCCACACTTGTGGGTTGGCAATCGCGATGCTTACGTTGTGGTTATTGTAGGGATAAAAGCAGTTCCGCGAATTTTCGGCATGTGATCGCATTTTCACGATCGAAAAAATGGGGTTGTTTATCGTTTACTGAATCAACAAGGCTCCAAGACCGGGTCGGGGGGGGTCATAGCCTAAATATTTTTCAAAGAAGTTAAAAGAGGGTGGTGGTGAACCTGACCTTACCACATGGTGGGAAATTAAAATGAATTAATAGTGATATGTGATTAAAGAAAATATGCTTGTAACAAAAGTTATAAGCCTTTTTGTATAAAATATAATGTGCGACTCAACGGGTGATGTTAACCGATCTGGGTCGATTATTGACATTTTAGGCCGAGTGACGGACAATTTGATGATACCATCTGATTAAAAGGTAAATTCTCAAAATATTCCCAATTGTCCAGAAATAGGTCAATCCTTATTCCTTATATTTTCTAGAGTATAGGCAAACTACCAGCTTCAATTTCCATGGTAACCATTCACGTTTAGTTGAAGCATGGGTTTAACTCCATGGTATAAGCAGGTATTTGTTATTTCCCAAATAACAAATCCCTGGTAGAACTGTGCTAGCTGTACTGTGCCCTGGACAATTCTCAACCATCTGGAAATTATTATCGCCGAAGGCTTATTGCGCAATTCCCCGCAACCTTATGATATTTGCCACGTGCAAGAAAATAATATTATGCCATAATACAAAATTACGGCGTGGTTATATGGAGTCGAACGAATCCATTAAGAATAAATTTTATCAAAAGTCAAGAGCAAAAGAAAGTTGGTAATTATCCTTTTTTGTTCTTTTTGCAGAAACATTCAAAATAAATTGTAAGGAAAGGGGTCGGTATACAGGGACATTTTCAGAACACCGAGGGATTTTTTTACATTAACGCCCAACGATACATTGTGATAAGTTGCCCAAGGTTCTTGCATGTTTATGTATGTACGAGAAAAGTTCGGCTCAACAAGTGACCATAAAAGGAAAATGGGTGGGACCAAGGAATCTGAACATGCATGCGTGTTTACAGGCCCAGGGGGAAGATGGAAAATTTCACCCAACATGTCAAACGATTAATATACAAAGTGTTTTAACATGGAATTTGGATAGCTATGGACTTTGGTTTTGGGACCGAGTGTTAAGTTGCTTGTACATACATGTATATGGTAGGCCTACAGTTACGCTGCGACAGAAAACGGGAAATCGGAAGTCTACAGGTACGCCGATAATTCTTGTATTTTTAAGCCCGACTTAAAAGTGATATTAATACGGTATGGAATACACATTAGAAGAAGTCAAATATATCAGGATTTGGAAGGCATTGAGTGGTTAAACTTGAATTAATAATTATTTCTTCGGGGATTTCTTATTTATTTACTTTCACTTCGGCAAATGTTTGATTGTAAATGTTGGATAATGGTATAAAAAAAGCGTAACGAATGTTTTTTCTTCTTTTTATTTTTAAATGAAAAAAGAACACTAGGCAATATTTGTCTCTTCAATCATGGACTCATGAACCTGTGGAAAAATATATTGATTGCTTGTAGATATGAAGTTGCACACACATAATACTGGCTAGGGGTCTATGACGCTGGTCTCTTAAACCTGTTGAGATTTCGGAACTTACATAGGGCCTAAGTCTTTAATTCCTTTTAAACATCCTTGTAATTCTTTTGTGTGCTTGAAGCCACGGCAAACCTCGAGGATTAAACGCAATCACAAAAGAATTGATCTCATTATTCCCGGAAACATTAAACGGATTTTTCTGGTTCGTAACCACGGATAAACTGTACTTAAAGTGGACAACTTAGGCTAGCTGGTTTATTGATCGTGATTTCCACGCATTCTTAACAATAGTTAATCCGATCGCGGTTGCAACCATGGATGAACCATGTGATGCGTGGGAATGCATGACACATTCGTTCTCGCTAGCACTGTAACTTCATATTTCTAGTTTTGTTATGATATTGACATTCCTGACATCAGTGAATAGCAATCAAAATGTTTGTATTGTCATAAATAAAGAAGCAAATAAAAGTTTCCTCGCTTCTAAAGAATGTTAAATTAGGGGTTTAGGAAATATAAACAATAAGCTGAATGTGGGGTAGAAGATGACCATATGATAAAGTAGCTGAAGGAATTAGGATGAGGTCATCTGGGACGGTGGAATTGTATGTAGGGCACGGTGCAGTGGGATGTTGGTCAGGATGTGTTGGCATGTTAGACAGGGTGGATTGGCATGTGGAACAGGGTGGGTTGGCATGTGGGACGGGGTGAAATGGCATGTGGTGGGATGTTATCCGGATTTCAGTTGTGATGGCATGTGGGTCATGCAAGTGGTGGAATGACATACAGTATCTGGTTTTCAGGTGTTATTTTTCCAGTTATTTTTATATAAACTTTTTTCTCATTTTGGTCATGAAACTTTGCAATATAAATTCCTTAAAAATCCTTTTCCTCCATATGATAAAGAAATGTGTTGTAGAAAGGCTTTTGAAGTCAAATAACCTGTTAAACTTACCATCTTGTGAAAACTTTATATTAATTAGCCTTGGGGTTCATTTTAACAAACTTTTGAGTTTTACAAAATCAGCACTAATAATAATTGAACCTCTTTAGGGGTTGTGGGAGTAAAAAAAATAAAAAATACTTGTTAGTAGATCCCAAAAAGCTACAAGTAAAGAATATTCATGTAAAAAAAAAATGTCCAGTATCCCGGTAAAGCTGCAAAGTTGCTATTTAACTTTACAGTGATGTAAAATTTTGGAGGATATTGTGGCATTTGCAATTTGTTTGTAAAAGCACAGCCCTCATTGATTTTTGTGTTTCAAATGTAATTTTTATTATGTTACTTGAAAAGACATATATGTAAACCTTGTATTTTTAGACTTTCCCCATGAAGAATAATTAAGAGATTTCAAGCATGAAACAATTTCTGAAGCTTAAATCTACCCTTTAAATGGAATAACTAGAGTCACAATCCATACATAGTTCATTGAGAGGTTTTGATGTGCATGCTCCTTTGTTTGCCCAGGGTTTAGCAGGATGATTCCTTTGTTTGCCCAGGGTTAAGCGTGGTGATTGCTTTGTTTGGCCACACTTTCTGTTAACTCACACTGCAGCCTATGATAAGTTCAGTTGTGTTTTTTTTTTTTTGACAAGGTACCATTGTGTTTCCATTTACGTCTCTTTTGTCATAGAATACCTTTTCTTACAACAAGTGAATAAGCACCAAATGAACACATTATTAGGAAAGGACATACAAGTAAACATATGTGCATACTCATTTGTTTTCCCAGTGTTGAGTGTGATGATACCTTTGTTGAGCCAAAGTTTCTGTAACCACTCAGCAGTAGCCATTGATAACTTAAGTTGGTGTTTTTTTATTATGGCAATGTATTATTGTGGTTCCATTAATGTTTCTTTTGTCATAGAATACCTTTCTTACAAGTGAATAAGCACCAGTGGCGCTGCCAGAACAAATTTAATGGGGTGGGGCATAAATAAAATTGTATGTATAAGCGTGTACCGCCTATGGTGGTACTGCTGACGCAAAGTGTGCACCACAACGGCGTGGGGTCCAAGGGCCGCTTGGTGGGGCCAGTGTGCGAATCCTCTGGAAGCCCTACATTATTTTTAATGAATGTTATTTTTATATTTTGTCACTTAGAAAAAAGAAAGAAAAATAATATTGTTGGCCTTATTGAATGAATTTATATATATTTTTTAACCAATGTGATGTTTTTAGTATGTCATTTTGAGAAAAAACACTCAGATGTACAGTACTTTACTTGGAAAAGCACAACCTTGATCAATTCCTATGTTTTCATGGTTTTTAACACTTTTTAAACCATTTCATTTCAATTCAACTCGTGTTCATGCTGCCTGTCCATATATATATATATATATATATATATATATATATATATATATATATATATATATATATATATATATGAAAATGTAAGTATGAGGTGTATGAGAAAATAATATCAATAAAATGATTTATGAATTTATCAAAGAATGAAAATAAACACATCTGAATTGAATTAAATTTCATTGCTTGAATTTTCTGTAGTAATGTTAGTGATTTCCAGATATTGGTCAGATAAATCATGTGTTTGTTTGACTACCTATCTAATTGGATGCATTATTCTTACAATTCAGAATGTTAAAGCCTTTTAAAACTTGTATGTGCTTGCATACTTTACACAATAAAATACATATTTTAGGACTTCCTGAGGGTTTATGTTTGGTACAGCTTCAGCCTCGAGGTTTATGTTTGGCTTTGAAACAGCTTTTTCAGAAACAGCCTCCTTACAGCTTTGAAACAGCCTTTTTTCAGTTGTTTATTAGACCATTGAATCGCATCCTTACAGCTTTGAAACAGCCTTGTTTTCAGTTGTTTATTAGACCATTGAATCGCATCCTTACAGCTTTGAGGACAAAACTTAGGAACTTTTTGTCAAAGTAACAAATACATAGCCTAAAAAAGAGGGCAGAGTTGGGTTACCATGAATGCATCTCTCAAGAGATAAAACCTTCCAGAAAGATATTTACCCTAGTATGGGGGCAGTGTTTCAAAAAGAAGTACCATAGACAAAAGAGATTAAGTTGAACAAGTTCTTGTTCCTGGTTTTTACCCATGTCAGCAGTGTACAAACCATGGATGAAGACACTGGTGGCCTGCCCCTGAATCCAGAACCCGGTCACCCCTGTCATGCCTCGACATGTGAAAACCCTGTATGACTAGGTTATTTCAGGGTGTTGATGTCTGTCTGGGGTTTTCATGGTCATTCAGCCTTGTCATTTTTTTTTGTAAGGGCATTTTCAATTCCTTAGGTCATTCAGCCTTCTTGCAATGCATCAGACATACATTACAAATCTCTGAACTTTAATTAGCCGTAGCTTAATTAACAAGCTTCTTTGTTCAGTTACAGCTCTTTCTGGTGACTTCAAAATATACACCTGTCCATATACCTTTAAGTATTATGCAAGAACCATTTTTTTTTAACACCTGCCTATATACCTTAAGTATAAGCAAGAAAGTATTTATACACCTGCCCATATACCTTCATGTATAAGCAAGAAGGTATTTATACACCTGCCCATATACCTTTAAGTATAAGCAAGAAGGTATTTATATACATGCCCATATACCTTTAAGTATAAGCAATAAGGTATTTATACACCTGCCTATATACCTTAAGTATAAGCAAGAAAGTATTTATACACCTGCCCATATACCTTTAAGTAGAAGCAAAAGGTATTTATACACCTGCCTTTAAGTAGAAGCAAAAGGTATACACTTATACCTTCATGTATAAGCAAGAAGGTATTTATACACCTGCCCATATACCTTTAAGTATATGCAAGAAGGTATTTATACGTATTAGAATTAATCACATTTCAAAGTATCCCAAAAGAATAAATACTATTACATCATAGTTTTCCATATCATGTATAATGAATCAATAGTCACATTCCAAAGTTTTTGCATAATCAATATTTTAGCATATTTAAATGTATGCATTTTTTTTTTCTCTCTTCAAAATCACAAAATGAAAATTTATGAGTAATGACATGATCATTTTCCCAAAATTATATTTTCTTTGTCATCTATGGAAAAAAGTTTAAAAGACAACTGCAAAAGCATTCGACTTTGAAAGAAGACAGTGTGGAATCTTTTGGAAATATTTTTTTTCAACATTTAAAAAAAAACTAATAATACAATAAAAAGTCATATTGACTTCCACAGCACCAGATAAAAAGCAAAGAAACTGTCTGAGTTACATTGACATGCTATAATAAAGCACTAAGGCAAATCGTTTGGAATGAAGTCAATCAAAAGTAAGTTTACAGCAATGTAAGATTTACCTCTCACGAATGCTCTCCTCCTTCATCTTCTCAAGTTCCTCGTGGAGTTTGGAGCGTTTCTTTTAAAACTAATCCTAAATGAAAATACAAAGATCCAAAAGCAACTTAAATATTTAGATATCAATAAAATAAAAGTCTGGAACTCTATCAGACATAATGTGGAAATGAATTCAAATTCAAACACTAGGAATCATATATTTCCTAGGAATCACTTCAATATTCAACAGTAGGAAGCAAATTGTCATTTACTGACAAACAAAATGATTTCTTGTGCATCACAACTAATCTTTACTGAAACCACACAGCTCCTATACTGCATCAACCCCAGAAATGGATTCCCTATATCCCTGTCAAAGATGGTATTTTCAAATTTCTAATTCAGTAACCTGTTATCAAAATCGAACAAAATATATTCCAAATGGGCCATTCTGCATTACCTGTGTGACACAGAAAGACCTGTGGCTTCCCCTGGGGCATTTGGCCTAATGTATGATGAGGTTTGACTCTGAAGAATTCATTAGGGGCATTTAGAGTTAGATGCATGATGTAGAATAATGCAAGCTACTGGAGAAGTTAGCGAGAAGGGCATAACAATTTTGGACTTTCTGTGGTTTTTGAAGGTCAAGGGCTGATGTAAATATTTAGAGCAAGTGAGCATATTATATGCAGGAAAATGGTCCTAGATTTCAAGAGCATCATTATAAATCATCAAATCAAGACAGTCAAGAAAACTCGCCTATCCTCTTTCTACTCAGAATACAAGCTTCTCTTCTTCATCCTCCACCGTTTATTGTATTAATTCAAACTCTTTATAGCTTCTTGGGTCTTTTGCTAAGAATGACAGTAGATGAGAAAAACAAGTTGAGAGGGAAAGGAGATGAGAGGAACAGTAAATGAGATAAAAGGAACAGTAGATGAGAGGAACAGGAGATAAGAGGAATAGTAAATGAGAGAAACAGTAGATGAGAGGAACAGGAAATGAGAGGAATAGGAGATAAGAGGAATAGAAGATGAGAGCTAGGAACTGGAGATGAGTGGAACAGGAGATGAGAGGAACAGAAGACAAGAGTAAAAGGAGATGAGAGGAACAGGGGATAAGAGTAACAGGAGATGAGAGGAATAGGAGATGAGAGCAACAGGAGATGAGAGGAACAGGGGATAAGAGTAACAGGAGATGAGAGGAATAGGAGATGAGAGCAACAGGAGATGAGAGCAACAGGAGATAAGAGGAACAGTAGATGAGAGGAACAGTAGATGAGAGGAACAGTAGTTTAGAGGAACAGTTGATGAGAGTAACAGTTGATGAGAGGAACAGTAAATGAGAGTAGCAGTAAATGAGAGTAACAGTAGATAAGAGGAACAGGAAATGAGAGGAACAGGAAATGAGAGGAACAGGAGATGAGAGGAACAGGAGATGAGAGGAACAGGAGATGAGAGGAACAGGAGATGAGAGGAACAGGAGATGAGAGGAACAGGAGATGAGAGGAACAGGAGATGAGAGAAACAGGAGATGAGAGAAACAGGAGATGAGAGAAACAGGAGATGAGAGAAACAGGAGATGAGAGAAACAGGAGATGAGAGAAACAGGAGATGAGAGAAACAGTAGATGAATGGAAGAGATGAGATACAGGAGATAAGAGGAATAATCAATGAGAGAAACAGTAGATAAAAGGAACAGGAGATGAGAGGAACAGGAGATGAGAAGAACAGGAGATGAGAGAAACAGTAGATGAGAGGAACAGTATATGAGAGGAACGAGAGATAAGAGGAATAGAAGATGAAAGCTAGGCAGTAGATGAGAGTAACAGGAGATGAGAGGAACAGGAGATAAGAGGAACAGTAAATGACAGGAACAGTAAATTAGAGGAACAGATGATTAGAGTAACAGTTGATGAGAGGAACAGAAAATGAGAGGAACAGTAAATGATAGTAACAGTACATGAGAGGAACAGAAAATGAGAGGAACAGGAGATGAGAGGAACAGGAGATGAGAGGAACAGTAAATGATAGTAACAGTACATGAGAGGAACGGATTTGAGAGGAACAGGATATGAGAGAAACAGTAGATGAGGAATACGGTAGATGCAGGAAACTAGAGGAACAGGAGATGAGAGGAACAGCAGATGTGAAAAACAGGAGATAAAAGGAACAGTAAATGAAAGAAACAGTAGATTAGAGCAACAGTAGATAAGAAGAACAAGAGATGAGAGAAACAGGAAATGAGAGAAACAGGAGATGAGCGGAACAGGAGATAGGAGGAATAGTAAATGAAATAAACAGTAAATTAGAGTATCAGTTGATGAGAGGAAAAGGAGATGAGAGGAAAAGGAGATGAGAGGAAAAGGAGATGACAAGAACAGTAGATGAGAGGAACGGTAGAAGAGAGGAACAGAATATGAGAGCAGCAGGAGATGAGAGGAACAGGATATGAGAGTAACAGAAGATAAGAGGAATAGTAAATGAGAGGAACAGGAAATGAGAGAAACAGGAGATGAGCGGAACAGGAGATAGGAGGAATAGTAAATGAAATAAACAGTAAATTAGAGAAACAGTAAATTAGAGTATCAGTTGATGAGAGGAACAGAATATGAGAGGAAAAGGAGATGAGAGGAACGGTAGAAGAGAGAAACAGGATATGAGAGCAGCAGGAGATAAGAGGAATAGTAAATGAGAGAAACAGTAGATGAGAGAAACAGTAGATGAAGAAGACGAGAGAAACAGGAGATAAGAGGAACAGTAAATGTGAGAAACAGTAAATGAGATGAGATGAGTAGATGAGAGAAACAAGAGATGAGAAGAACAGCAAATGGGAGAAACAGTGAGATGAGCGAAATAGAAGATGAGAGGAAGTGGAGATAAGAGGAACAGGAGATAAAAGTAATGATAAATGAGAATAACAGGAGTTGAGAGGAACAGTGGATTAAAGGAACAGGAAATAAGAGCAACAGTAAATGAGAGGAACAGTAAATAAAAGGAACAGTATATGAGAGGAACAGTAGATGAGAGGAACAGTAAATTAGAGGAACAGTAAATTAGAGTAACAGTTGATGAGACAAACAGAAGATGAGAGGAACAGGAGATAAGAGGTACAGGAAATGAGAGGAACAAGAGATGAGAGAAACAGTAGATGAGAGGAACAGGAGATGAGAGGAACAGGAGATGAGAGGAACAGGAGATAAGAACAGGAGATAAGAGGAATAGTAAATGAGAGAAACAGTAGATGAGCGAAACAGTAGATGCAGGCGACTAGAGAAACGAGATGAGAAAAACAGGAGATAAGAGGAACAGTAAATGAGATGAGATGAGTATATGAGAGGAACAGTAGATGAGAGGAACAAGAGATGAGAAGAACAGAAAATGGGAGGAACAGGAGATACGAGAAATAGAAGATGAGAGGAACTGGAGATGAGGAACAGGAGATGAGAGGAACAGGAGATAAAAGGAATAGTAAATGAGAATAACAGGAGTTGAGAGGAATAGTGGATTAAAGGAACAGGAGTTAAGAGCAACAGTAAATGAGAGGAACAGTAAATAAAAGGAACAGTATATGAGAGGAACAGTAGATGAGAAGAACAGAAGATAAGAGGAACAGGAGATGAGAGAAACAGTAGATGGGAGAATGAGTAGATAAGAGGAACAGGAAATGAGAGGAACAGGAAATAAGAATAGCAAATGAGAGAAACAGTATATGAGAGGAACAAGAGAAGAGAGGAACAGGAGATAAGAGGAATAGGAGATGAAAGGAATAGGAAAGGAGAGTAACAGGAGATGAGAGGAAGAGAAGATGAGAGGAATAGTAAATGAGAGGAACAGTCAATGAGAGGAACAGTAGATGAGAGGAACATGAGATGAGAGGAACAGTAGATGAGAGGAACAAGAGATAAGAGGAATAGAAGATGAAAGCTAGGCAGGAGATGAGAGGAAGAGAAGATGAGAACAACAGTAGATCAGAGGAATAGTAAATGAGAGAAACAATATATGAGAGGAACAGTAGATAAGAGGAACATGAGATAAGAGGAACAGAAGATGAGAGGAACAGTAGATGAGAGGAACAGGAGATGAGAAGAACAGTATATGAGAGGAACAAGAGATAAGAGCAATAGAAGATGAAAGCTAGGCAGGAGATGAGAGTAACACGAGATGAGAGGAACAGGAGATGAGAACAACAGTAGATCAGAGGAATAGTAAATGAGAGAAACAATATATGAGAGGAACAGTAGATAAGAGGAACAGTAGATGAGAGGAACATGAGATAAGAGGAACAGAAGATGAGAGGAACTGGAGATGAGATGAACAGTAGATGAGAGAAACAGGAGATGAGAAGAACAGTAGATCAGAGGAATAGTAAATGAGAGAAACAGTATATGAGAGTAAGAGTAGATAAGAGGAACAGTAGATGAAAGGAACGTGAGATAAGAGGAACAGAAGATGAGAGGAACTGGAGATTAGAGGAACAGTAGATGAGAGGAACAGGAAATGAGAAGAACAGGAGATAAGAGAAATAGTAAATGAGAGGAACAAGAGACGAGAAGAACAGTAAATGAGAGGAACAGGAGATAAGGAAATAGAAGAAGAGAGGAACTGGAGATGAGAGGAACAGGAGATAAGAATAGTAGATAAGAGAAACAGATGAAATTAACAGTAGATGAGGAACAAAAGATGAGAGGAACAAGAAATGAGAGGAACAGGAGATAAGAGGACCAGGAGATAACAGGAATAGAAGATGAGAGGAACAGGAGATGAGAGGAACAGGAGATAAAAGGAATAGTAAATGAGTGGAATAGTAAATGAGAGGAATAGTACATGAGAGTCACAGTTGATGAGAGGAACAGTAAATTAGAGGAATAGTAGATGAGATCTGAACAGAAGATGAGAGAAACAGTAAATGAGAGGAACAGGAGTTGAGAGGAATAGTAAATGGGACGAACAGGAAATAAGAGGAGCAGTAGCTGTGAGGAACTGGAGATGATAGGAACAGTAAATGAGAGGAACAGTAAATGAAAGGAACACGAGGTGAGGGGAACAGGAGATGAGAGGAGCAGTAGATGATAGGAATAGTAAATGAGAGGAACAGCAGATGGGAGGAACAGCAGATAAGAGGTACAGCAGATGAGAGGAGCAGCAGATTAGAGGAGCAGCAGATGAGAGGAAGAGAAGATGAGGAACAGGAGATAAGAGGATCCATAAATAAGAGGAACAGTAGATGAGAGGTCAGGTCAGTCTTAAACTGCTACTGGTAACCATGTATCCAGTACTACCTGTCCGTGGGTCGAGTGGTCGGCGACTAAACCGGCTCCCCCATTCAACTTGCTGGATGAGGAGGGTAGTGGATCCCCAGCAGGACCAAAAATACAACCTGTCAAAGGGCGGATGAACTCCTTATGAGTCAACGGCCATCCACGAATACCTGCTGCCTTGCAGGAAGATGTTTGTTCGTCAAAGGCTATAAGAGTAAACTGTATGGAAACCAGCAGAAGGCAAGGGGTAACCACTGCTGTATTTTCTCAAGTATAATCATGACGCTCCAAACACAATAAGAGTAACAGCGTGAATGGGTTTCCAAAATGGAACGCCTCACTCGGTAGGGACAGCCATGTGCGGCAGGTAGCACCCGATCGTCATCCAACGGCTAGCCGTAACAGTTTGCCAAAAGTATAGCAGCATGGAACGTGAGAACAATGATGCAGAAAGGTATACTAGACAACATAAAGCAGGAAATGAAAAGGATGGGTATCAATATACTAGGTCTCTCAGAAGTTAGATGGAAGGGTGCTAGGTCTTTAACATCAGATGGATACACCCTGCTGTATTCTGGAGGAGACCATTACCAAAAAGGAGTGGGTGTCTTGTTCGATTCTGCAACTGCGTGATGTATCAAAGGCTTCTGGCCAATATCTGAAGGTGTTATAGTGGTGAAAATACAAGGTACACCATTTAACATTCACTTTCCTTGGTCATAATCTGACATTGATAATAAAAAAAAAAATTCACTGCAGCTGCACTGACTTTCACATTCAACACAAGGACAAAAGTATTCCCTGTGGTCAAGGTGTCTGGCTTGAAGTAATAATTTACAAAGAGGATGGTATTTAACAGTGAAGGATTTGTTTGTTTATTGATGGGTGATTTTAAGTGATGTTTTTGTTCAACTTGTAGGCTTTGAGAATTTTGGACTAAAAATCCATTGCAACAGATTTGCATCATTAATAATCCAGGGCCACGTACAGTGTGGTATTCGAACTGCATTGCATGAACTGGTTCCATACCAGCCCCCTCAATGACTATTACACAAACATCATGAGCATCAGACACAAAATTAACAATGTAGGAAAACTTATTTTAGGTCTTCAAATTAATCAAATAAATTATGTTGTCAAAAATGTTGGGTGGGCGCTTATTAGAGCAGGGGCGCTTAACCCTTACTCTACCACGCGGCGATATTATCGCCGTTTTGGGTGCCCCGTCTTTGGCCCCGCCTCCCGAGCGCATTTTCAAAATAGTGCTGGTAGAGTAAGGGTTAATACGTCAAATACAGTATTGTCATTATCTAACATGTTGTTTTTTTCAAAACGGTACAATTTCTATCTACATCTTAATCAATCACAATTTGGATATTACCAATATCAGCATGGGTAACATTCAGTTTACCAATATAAAAAAAATTCATAAGAAACCAAGAGAGCAAAAAAGTGTTTTATTACAAAGTTCTCTTACTTGCTTCAATCTCTTGCTTCAGGCAGCAGATAAACTCATTCTTCATGTGGATGTCATGTTTGGCAATTTCCAAATTCTGAATACATTCCTTCTTTTGCTAAAAAGGAAACAAAGGTATCTCATCCTTAGATAATAACTTGGCTTGGTCAGCAAGGGAAGGGGGATGTGGCCCACTGGATTTAAAGTTGGACCCTAAATCATTACAGGATTAATCAAGGAAATGACTATGACTGAATATATTTTGATTCACCAAAATGCAGTTTGTCCATAAAAAGTCAGGGTCATGCCTCTGATATTTGTACACTGTCCAAAAGAAATACTTAAATTACTGAACAACAAATCATGAAATATTATTTTCATAGACATCCTCATTAGTTTCTAAATCAGCTTGTCATCTCATTCATCAACTGCATCATCTATGTTACTCTACTGCTACCATTAATCATCACATGTTCATAATTAACCTATAGCTGGTAATCTAATTTGGATGACGACTGCAACATTTATATGTTACGTTACTGCTACCATTACCTCATTATTGTTCCTTGTTAGCACAGCTGGCTATCACATTCAGATGACCAGCCACAGCATCTATATTACTGACTTGCTACCTTTACATCATCAGATGTTTGTATTAAACAAGCTGGTCATCTAAATCGGGTGACCACTGCATCATGTACATATTACTGTACTGCTACCATTACATTATTATGTGCTCCTAGTCAACTAACTGGTTATCACATTCAGATGACCAGCCACAGCATCTATATTACTGACTTGCTACCTTTACATCATCAGATGTTTGTATTAAACAAGCTGGTCATCTAAATCGGGTGACCACTGCATCATGTACATATTACTGTACTGCTACCATTACATCATTATGTGCTCCTAGTCAACTAACTGGTTATCACATTCAGATGACCAGCTACAGCATCTATATTACTGTACTGCTACCATTACATCATCAGATTTTTGTATGAAAACAAGCTGGTCATCTAAATCGGATGACCACTGCATCATGTATATGTTACTTTACTGCAGCCATTACAACAATATTTGCTCCTAGTCAACTAACTGGTCATTTCATTGAGCTGACCAGCTACAGCATCTATATAACTTTACTGCTACCATTACATCATTAGATGTCTGTGGTTAACCAAGGTGGTTATCCAAATGAGATGACCATGCACTACATCATCAGTTCTTCATAGTTAGCCCAGTTGATCATATCCAAATGACCAACTTCAGCAAACATATCACTCTACTGCTACCATTACATTACCAGATGTTCATAATTAACCCAACTGGTCATCTCATCCAAATGACCAACTTCAGCAAACATATTACTCTATCTACTGCTACCATTACATCACCAGATGTTCATAATTAACCCAACTGGTCATCTCATCCAAATGATTAACTTCAGCAAACATATCACTCTACTGCTACCATTACATTACCAGATGTTCATAATTAACCCAACTGGTCATCTCATCCAAATGACCAACTTCAGCAAACATATCACTCTACTGCTACCATTACATCACCAGATATTCATAATTAACCTAACTGGTCATATCATCCAAATGACCAACTTCAGCAAACATATCACTCTACTGCTACCATTACATTACCAGATGTTCATAATTAACCCAACTGGTCATCTCATCCAAATGACCAACTTCAGCAAACATATTACTCTATCTACTGCTACCATTACATCACCAGATGTTCATAATTAACCCAACTGGTCATCTCATCCAAATGATTAACTTCAGCAAACATATCACTCTACTGCTACCATTACATCACCAGATGTTCATAATTAACCCAACTGGTCATCTTCATCCAAATGACCAACTTCAGCAAACATATCACTCTACTGCTACCACATTACATCACCAGATGTTCATAATTAACCCAACTGGTCATCTCATCCAAATGACCAACTTTAGCAAACATATCACTTTAATGCTACCATTACATCACCAGATGTTCATAATTAACCTAACTTGTCATCTTATTCAGATGACTAACTGCAATTTACATCTTACTTTATTTTCATACCACTACATTATCATATGTCTGCAGATAGTCCAGCTGGTCATCTAATTCAGATGACCAACTACAACATCTGTATTACTTTACTGCTACCATTTCAACATCAGATGTTCAAACTTAACCCAACTGGTCATCTCATCCAAATGACCAACTTTAGCAAACATATCACTTTAATGCTACATCCAACTACCAAAAACAGCAAAATCTCATTTCTATCTCAAGTTATCTATCTTTTAAGTCAACACATGGGAGGCTGCCAATTTTTCAATTCTGTATTGCATTCTTTTGAATGATGACATTAATTCCTCAACAGAAACTAAGGAATGTAATGTATTTCTTTATAACTGTATATTATATTTATTCGAAAATTATGTGACACAGTTTTAATAACATGTTTTAACATTTTTATGTGTACACAAAAATGTTCTTGACCCTTACAAAAGGAAAACAATTTTTTAGAGCCAGAAAACTTAAGACAGATAGAAAAGAAATACAAAGCATTTCAATATCCTGCTGGGCTGATAACATCATAATCTGCATGTTTTGAAATCAAAATGGCGGCTCCCATGGTACTATTTAGTAGTAGATTAAAGATTTTAAATACTTACAAAAAATATGTTAGATTTCTTCGGGAGTTATCAAACTTGGTCAGAAGATTTGTTATTTTAATTCTATGATATCAACTAAGGATTATGTCAGACTTTATGTCTCCTTTAAAGCTCTGGCTGAAAAGTGAGGGCATAAGTTTTTTTTTAATTTCATAGATATATTTTAAATCTGTGGGTAATTTATGTAGATTTTAACCAATAGAAGTCCCATCACACGGTCTGTTTTTTGCAGAAATTTTAACCTATCATGCGCAAGTGAACAAATTCGAGAAAGTCAATGGGAAAGCATGTACAAATTTGGAGTTCTCGGGTCAGGATTTAGTAATGTTTATGATATTCCATACTGCAAAGGTATTTATTTTAGTGTGAGACTCACACTAAACACATTCTCACTCTTGGGTGAGAGCACCTTTAACTTGGCTGTTCATCTTATCAAGATTGGCAATGGAAGACCTAGCATGAATCTTCATGCCCAAATCACATAGCCGCCTAATCCTCCGGAATTAGGGCACGAAAGCATGCACATTGAAAATCGTGTCCCACACAATATAGAAAAAGTCAATGGCCTACAAGACAAATTTTGCAACCAAAAATGATCGCAAAATTATTTTGGATATAAAATCTTGATTTATTTAATCAGACTTGTCTACTAGTGTTCTGCAAAGAATAAAATATTAAAAATCATGAAATTTCCCCAATAAAAAAAAACCAGAAAATGAGCCATAAATGATGCGCGTTATTAAATACATTGAAAAAAATCAAACCTAATTACGCATCCAAACGCAAGTGTACAATGTGATAGCCTGCATCCTTCTTCAGGCATTCATTCATTCATGACTTTACTCAAGAATTCTCACGCATTTAAGAATATACGTTCATGCGACATCACAGAGCGTATGCATTTCGATAGAGTATGTTCGATTTATGCAGTGATGCCTAACTACTGTTTTATTTCTGAAGCCTTGAACAACCAAATAGCACAGTAAGTGTGAAAAAAAAGCTCATTTCCTCAGGAATTTGGCTTTGTAAACTGTAATGAATAAAGTAATTGTTTTCTCAGACTAACTGAGTTGCTTTCTAGTTAACATTAGGTTTTCAAATTTTAAGGTTTATAAATTTGCACTGATGTATAAGTGTATAAAAGTATAAAAAGTGTATAAATTTGCACTCTAATTTAAGTAAATGGTGTCAGCTCCGAAAAAGCGGTGCAGTTTTGTTTACACAGAAAAGCATAGTGAGTCATTCTCCCCATGGAAGACCATATTACTCTATTGCTACCATTTAATCTTGAGATGAGTAGAATTACCAACAAACCAGTTTCATATGATTTCAAACAACTTCTGTGGGGCCATTCTCTGTAACGTATGTGTTTGACCAGCCAGAGAATGGCCCCACTGAGTGGATCCTTGGGAGAACAGGGATGTCCACCTGGATCCCTGGGAGATCCCATGGGTTCACTGGGGCCATTTTCAGCAATGTTGCCAGCAAGAGAATGGTCCTGTGGTGGTTAGCACAGTTTTTCATTGTGTTTTGTTTGATTGACCACTTAGAACATGAATCCCACTTATGCTACCCTTAAATCATGATTTCTAGGAGCAAATTCATGTATTCCTATAACTGGATGACCAACTGAAACATTGGCACAGTAGCATTTTCAAATCCAAGGTATTATGCTTTGTGTGGTGTGTGCATTAGTTCTTGATATGTTAATTGTGTTGTGTGTGGGTGTGTCTGGCAGAAGGGGAGGCATAAATACTTGACAGGCAATACTTTAAATAGATTAAGAATGATACCTCAGCAGTCTGTGCCATCTTTTTGAATTCTTCAGCTTGAAATTTTCTGGTGGAGAGACAATACAAAAAACAATATAGGATGAATTGATCAGGAACAACAGAATAATTAGAAACCGATATCACAAATGTATTGTAATAGCCTAATGTGATCTAAACATTCCATCTTGCAGACTTCATTCAAGTTCACAAAGCTTATAATGGTCCTTAAAATATTTTGTACTTATCCAGGACTATAAGTAAAATATCACATATATAATAAATAACGAGAGCGGGCTTATGTTTGCATCTTTATTCGTTGATAACAAACAGACAAAACGCCGTCTGGCATACACAAGGTAAAACCCTATGGTTTAAACGTGATGGTTTAGGAATGTATCTTGAAGGTCAATTATAGAATTGACTGCAGTCATTTTATCTTAATATACCACACTCCTCCCTTATTTTGGAATTAATTTGAGAATGTGATTAACCATATGAAATATGTGTTAAATTGACATGCAGTTATCAATGATTGATGTACCTGATATACTAACTACATTTCAAATATTTACAAGTTTAATTCCAGTGAAATCTTCCTGGTGGTTTACTATTTCGTTTTGGATACTGTTTTCTTGGAGCGTTTACACTTGTGTGTGAACTGCTGTTTTCTGGAACAGAATTTGATTGCTCCATTGTGATTTGATCTTCAGATGGTTGGCAAGTTTCCAAACCATCACCATTGACTACATTAGGTTCTAGATTCACAATTTTGGGTGTGTCTGGAAATGACGTAGTGTCCGGAATTTAAGAGAGTGAATATTTCTCCGAATTTTGTGTTGAATTTGAATGTGTGTCACCTTTTGGTTTGTCCTGATCATATCTGATACGAATGTGATCTTGGTGACGTCTACAAATGATCTGAGAATCCAGTAGATCTATTTTGAAGGGGACTGGTCCTGTTTGACTCATGATCGTTCCTGGTAACCAATTTGGTCCCCTACCAAAATTCTTTGCATAGACAGATTGTCCATTTTGGAAATTTCTGTTTGCAACATGTTTGTCATGTTCTGCTTTTTGTTTTGTTTGCCCCTCGCGCACCTTTTTTGATAGATCCGGGTGCAAAAGATCCAGTCTAGACCTTAACTTTCTATCATGAGTAATTCTGATGGGGATAACCCAGTTGTTGTTTGGGGGGTTAAGCGATAATGGAATAGGAATCTGTAGATTTTGTCATCTAGAGATCCTGTTTTCATTTTCTTTATCCCTGATTTAAATGTTTGAACTGCTCTTTCAGCTAATCCATTTGGTGATGGATGGTAAGGTGATGATGTTGCATGTTTTACACCATTTTTGTTACAAAATGTTTTAAACTCATCACTTGTAAAACCTGAACCATTGTCTGTGACTAACATTTTAGGAATGCCGTATTGAGAAAATGATTTGCGCAAATTTTGAATCGTTGCGGCAGATGTCGAAGTGGTCATTTTGTGCACTTCAATCCATTTTGAGTGTGCATCAACCAACACGAGAAACATATGTCCCCATGAATGGTCCTGCATAATCTGCATGCATTCGAGCCCAAGGCTTTTCTGGCCATTCTTATTGATGTAATGGTGCTTGCGGTGGCATTGACCTGGTACTTTGACAAATTTCGCATTGTTTTATTCTTTCTTTAATACACGAATCTAATTTAGCCGCGCCACCAGACAATCGTTCTTGCTAAACTTTTCATTCTAGCTATGTCTGGATGACTTTTGTGTAATCCATGTAAGATTTGTTTTCTGCCCTTTTTTGGCATAATTATTATATTGCCCCATAAGAGACTACCCACTTCTAATGAAATTTCATTTTTCCTTTGGAAATATGGACTAAATTCTGCATCCAATTGATTTGGCCATCCTTGTTGGACAAATTTGACAATATTTGACAATAATGGATCCTTTCTGGTCCAATTTCAAATTTGATCCGTAGTAATTGTTCCATTGTCGATATTTTTAAGTAATAATATCATTTGCATTGGAACAGATGTGCTTCTGGGTACCTCTGGTAATGGTAATCTACTCAGAGCATTTGCATTTGAATGAGCTGAGGTTGGTTTGAACCTCAATCGATACTCAGTGCGGCGGCACAGATTTATTCTCATTGAATAAGGAGTGCAAAGGTTTGTTATCAGTCACCAATTCAAAATGTCTGCCATAAATATAAGAATGGAATCTTTTTACTCCGAAAATACAAGCGAGACAACCTTTTTCAATTTGGGAATAATTATGTTCCGCTTTTGAAAGTGTGCGTGAAGTAAAAGCAACTGGTTTTTCAGTACCATCTGACATCCGATGTGCCAAAACAGCCCCAATGCCGTATTGGCATGCGTCGCATGACAACACTAAATCTAATTTTGGATCAAAGTGAGCCAACATTGTTTCTGATGTGAGCAATTTTTTGATTCCTCAATGGCCTTTCTTTCGCTTTGTGACCAATTGAATGGTACCCCTTTTCTTAGTATTTTATACAAGGGAGCCAATGTTTTGGTCATATTTGGCAGGAATTTAGAGTAATAGGTTAATAACCCTAGGTATGACTTTAGCTCAGAAACATTTTTAGGTTCTGGAGCTTCATGCACAGCCTTGATTTTGTCACTTGTTGGATGCAAGCCATTAGCATCAATTTTGTGACCTAAATATATCACAGACGGTGCCATAAACACACATTTGTCTTTCTTCATGGCGTAAGCCTGCTGCTTCTAACTTACTTAAAACCAAGTTCAAAGTGTCCAAATGTTCTTGTTGTGATGTACCTGTAATTAGTACGTCATCAAGATATATGGCTACATGAGGTAAACCTTGAAGGATATTTTCCATAATTCGCTGGAAATCCCTGGTGCTGATGAAACTCCATAGGGTAGCCTGGTATATCTATACAAACCCTTATGAGTATTTATCACCACATAATCCTTTGATTCATCATCAAGGATCACTTGTTGATAAGCTTGGCTTAAGTCCAACTGTGAAATGTTGACCTGCTAAATTTGCAAAAATATCCTCCACTTTGGGTATTGGGTATTTGTCAACTTTTGAGGCTTTGTTTACAGTTGATTTGTAATCACCACAGATACTGTACTTACTGACTTGTCTGGTTTCAGTATTGGAACTATCAGCGCAGCCCATTCCAAGTATTGTAATGGCTCGATGATTCCTTCTTCTTCTAGTCGTTACAGTTCCATTTCTACTTTTTCTCTCATTGCGTAAGGTACTGTCCTTGCCTTACAGTAGGTTGGCGGCACCTTTTCATCTACATGGATATTCGCCTATGAACCAACTAATGTTCCTGGTCTGCTTTGGAAAACTTTACTATGATTATGAAGAACTGGAGAGATTCTCCGTCACCTATCTTGTTAACATTTGCAAATATGCTAATTCAGTTTCAATTTTAGTAGCCAATCCCTACCCAACAGGGAAGGTCCTTTACCTCTTATAATGTATATCGGTAACCTCATTTGTTGTCCCTGGCAAGCTACCGCTACATTTATCATTCCTATCACTTTCAGCTTTTCTCCTGAGTACAAGTGCAAGTTGACATTAGTGTCATTTAGTTTGTACTGAGAAAATTTCCTTTGGTATGTTTCCTCGGAAATGATACTAAGCGAGACTCCTGTGTCAATTTTAAAGTCTTAAGTTTTGATCGTTGACCTCAACCTGAACTATTAACACATTCGCTTCGCGATTTTCATTTCGATAAATGCTGAACAATGACGTCGTTTGTTAATCAATCGTCATCACTCGAGATTAAAACTTCACTTTGTTCAGTCATATGCCTGACTGCACTGTTGTGACTGAGCGTCCTTGGTGTGTTGGAACCTTTTACACTTTCTGCGATCCTGGTTCTGCCAGCTTTAGCGATGTGTCCTATCTTTTCATACTTTTGCATTTTGTGTCCTTAAAATAGCAATCCTCTGGTTTGTGATTGTCTTTTCCACACCTATAACATGTTTTTTTTGCATTTTTACTTGTTTTTCCTTAGTTTATGTACAGATTCTTGCTCTGTTGTACCACGGGCCATTCTTTGCAAATCTGAAACGTTCTTTGATGCCCTTTCCATACTTAATGCAATGTTCGTAGCTTTTACGAACGTAAGGGCTTCTTCAGATAAAAGTCTCCGTTGAATGTTATCATTATTGATCGCACAAACTAGACGATCTCTTAACATTTCATTTAGTACAGATCCAAAATTACAAGATTCTGCCAGAGAACGAAGTTCTGAGATAAAAACTGATACAGGTTCGCTTGGTTGTCTGTATCTGCCATTATATTTGCAACATTGGACAATTCCAAAAGGTTTGGGGTTATAATGGTTTTAGAACACTTACCAGTGCTTTGTAGTCTTTGTCACCTGGTTTCTCTTGTGCAACTAAATTACTCAACAGTTTATAGGATTCTGATCCCATTGAACTTAAAAGGATGCTTTTCTGCCTGTTTTTGTCGGAAATACCATTCGCCGCCAAGAAATATTCCATTCGTTCAATGTATTGTGATCAGTCCTCATCCCCTTTTAATTCGGATAAACTTCCAAAAACTGCGGGCCATTATGATGTATTTTTGTTTCACTTTACGAAAAATGTTTCCAATCCCATCCTCGTCGCCATGAAATATTTTGTTCTTATCCAGGACTATAAGTAAAATATCACATAAATAATAAATAATGAGAGAAGGCTTATGTTTGCATCTTTATTTGTTGATAACAAAACTCCATCTGGCATACACGAGGTAAAACCACATGGTTTAAACGTGATGGTTTAGGAATGTATCTTGAAGGTCAATTATAGAATTGACTACAGTCGTTTTATCTTAATATACCACAGTCCTGGAATCTGGAATTCATTACCAGATAATTTCAAGAGCATTACACCGTGAAGGTTTAAACCCCATCTTAATGATTATCTCCTTTCTAAGTATCAGTAATCCCTCATACCTTTGTTCTCAATAGGGTAGATTTACTCCATTCTTATTTTTGTTTTGTATTAATTTGATGTAAAATGTGATTTAATCTTCTTTTTACTTTGGGAACTTCTTGTGCTATCTACTAAATCATATCTGTATATAATATTAATGATTTTTAATACCAGAGATTTATGCAGTGCCTTACATGGGAAAATCACAAAGCACTTTACAACAAATATAAAAAGGTAATAATAAACAGATAAAGGAGAAATCAGCATCAAACAGCAAACTGAACATACAATATAAAACTGTTCAATATGTAACTGATACTTGCTTTGCATAAATATGGTTGTTGTGAATTATTGTATCTACCTATAATGCCAGCTTATTTTATACTAGAGATGTTTCAGAACTTAAAGTGAATTGATATGGGACACAACATAATTTATGATCCTACTGATTTGAAAAATGCCTTCTTTTTGTTCTGGCCTTCTGATTGGCTGAAATAACTTTAATCTGTCTTCAATTAGATTTTAGACCAGAACAATGACATTAAGTTAAATGAACATAATGATACAACCTTTTGATTCCTAAATTTCCCAGCATTGAATGGGAAGGGCGAATTTTCCCCCTTAACCTTGTTCCATTCGCTTATTACTTTACAAGTTATTCAATGCACAGGAAGAAAAATTTAAGAGAGAAAGTATTACCTGTGCTATAGTGCATTGTTTTCCATAGCATGTGAGTTGTTTTCCTTTTGAAGTGTTGTTATCAATTTCTTGTTCCTTGCAATCATCTTATCCTTCCTAGCAAGGAGGGTGTGCATCTTCTCCTGGGTATCAGAGGGCACACTCTTCGAGTTGGACGTCTCATCATCACTGCTATGTATGTGAGAGAAGATTCTGTTGTGTCTTGAGGTTCTGTGCTCTTTATCATGTTTGGTGACTTACAACAATTTCTGTTGATAAAAACACAGAGAAAGTCTCAAAAAATGAAACAAAAATGTGATGGCATTTTGCAGAACTTATATGCAAAAAGGAATTTGAGTACAGGTAGAACTCTAGGCTTGTATACCCTCCCTCGCCTATTTAGGAGACCTTGTAATTTGGTGTATTCAAAATGTTTCCAAAGTTTTGTGAGTGGAAACAGTCTAGGTGTACATTTTGTCACCCAGGACAGGGTGGCTGGTGACATGCCATTTAGGTTCCAGCATAAATGTGACTTGACCCATACAGAGAAATTATTCTGATCTTACAGTACAATTTGTGTAAACTTTTCACTATGGCACCCAACACTTGTGCATGATCCCATAGAAGGTATTTGACCACACAAAAATACATCTATTTACCTTGGTTAACTTCTCTTTTTCAGCAGTCAAAGCATCATTCCTATCTTGAAGAGATGATATTGCTTCCTCTTTTCATCCTTCAACTTGTCTAGCTTTGTCTTCACGGTATCCATGGGACTCTTCTCTTCCAGTTTCTCCATGAGGTCAGAGATGGATGCCGCACCATCCTGCACTTTTCTTTCACTTATATCAAGTTTCTCCCGAAGTTCAAGAGCTTCTTTCTGAAATTGAGTCACTTCTCTCTGTAAATCAGCCCCTTCTTTCTGTAACTTGGCAGTCAACTTATATTTCCCCGACCTGGTGCTCGCCAATTTCTTCTGTCTCTGGAGCTCAGCAATGATCCTAATTTTCTCCTTCAGCAGTTTCAGTTTCTCCTTCAGCTCCAGCTTTGAGGTGGTTGCTAACTGTTGTCTCTGTACTTCAGCCAGCTTCCTCCTAAGGTTTTCAACTGATGCCTCTTGCTCTTTAATCAAGGCATCTTTTGACATCTCTCTCTGCTGGAGGTCACTTGTCATCCTTTCCCTTCCTCCAAGATTTTACCCTTTTCTGCCAACTTGGCTGACATTCTACTGAGTTCTGCTCTAAGGTTGCCCACTTGCTGATTCTTGTCCTTGATTTCCTCATCCTTTTAATTCGTCTCATCCTTGTAGCTTTCAAGTTTTTTTCTTTAGATCTTTGATGTCATCACTCGTCTGCACTCCCACAGAGTTCTTGCCAGTTAGAGCTGCACCAAGATGCTAAAATCTCCCAACTGAGCAATTTCTCTCTCCATTTTCTTCATCTGATCATCTTTTGAGCTAATCTCAGCTTGATAAGACTTCACCTCTTTCTCAAGATCGGCAATTGTTTCTTCTTTTCCCAAAGTAACATTTTTCTTGTCCTGTCCTTCATTTTTGGTCGAACTTCCTCCAGCCAGCTTCTCATTTAAACTTTTGATCAGTTTGTCTTTTGTCATGACTGCAGTCTTTTTGGCATTGAGCTGTCGTAGAAGATAAGAAATTTGCTTCTCTTTGGCTTCAGTCTGAGCCTCAAATTTCTTCAGATCCACGGCATCCTCGTTGTTGGCAAGATTATGACTTCTCTTCTCAAGGGTATGCTGGGCTTGAAGATCTTCAGCTTTTCTTTGTCGTGTTTCCAAATCTTTGATCTTTCTCTCCTTTGCTTCTAGAAGCTTGGTGTTGCTCTCAAGTTTGGATGTTGTAGCAGCTTGCTGTTGCTTTGCCTCTGCTAGTTTCTTCTCCTGAATCTCAATGGACATTTCTTGTTCTTTAATCACAGCTTCTCTTGCAGTTCCCCTATCACGGAGGTAGGAAATCAGCTGCAGTTGACCTTCCAATGTATTTTCTTTTCCTTCATACTTCTGAGTCATGCTCTCCAGCTCTAAAAGCAAACTCTCTACTCGTTGACTCTTTTTCTTAATTTCTTCTTCCTTGGTCTTAAGCTCCTCCACATAGCAATCAAGCTGCTTCTGTAGGTCTATAGTCACCACAGAGTTATTGCCAGTTACAGTTGGAGTGGCACCAATCTGTTTTCCTCTCAACTGAGCAATATCTTTCTCCATTTTCTTCATCTTATCATCTTTTGAGCAAATTTCATCTCGGTAAGCCTTCACCCTCTTCTCAAGATCTGCAATTGACTCCTCCTTTATCAATAAACAGGTCTCCAAATCTTGCTTGTCAGTTTTAGCAGTGGCTTCAGCATGCTGCTTCTTCAGCATTTCGATCAATTTGTCCTTTGCTGTAACAGCTGCAATTTTGGCATTGAGATCTTTTTCTTCAGTGTCCCTCTGACCCATTGCCCCACATTTGTATATGTTTTCCTCTTGGACTTGCTTCTTCAGGTCAGCAATGAGTTTGTCTTTTTCGGTGATGATGTTTTCTTTGTCCTCAAGTTCCGCATCTAAGGAGATCAACTTCTTAATGATGTTAATGTTTCTACTCTCAATGTCATGTACGTCTTCTTCCAGTTCTTGAATCTGAGAAAGGATAAATGCAAATGGTGAAGAATAAATGAAATGCTGTTAGAATGTTGTTCTGTTCAATGTTGCAGAGATATTACCAAAAACATTTCGTTCCAACTTGGATACCAACATGCCCCCTCCCCCAACCCAACCCCTAATAATTTGTTTCGGGGACAAATATGCTTATATGTCCCCCCCCCCCTCCCCAACCTTAAAAATGAAGCCTTATATAAAGATTATATGGCTGGCTACACCAATGTCAGGATTCATTCCCTCCACCTCCAATACACTAAGAAGGAAATTGATCATTTCACACCTTTTGATAGTTCAGGTTTTATTTGAGAAAGTATACAAAGTTGTGATTCCATCTGTAATATAGCTGCCAAAATAGGTTGAACAAAAGCAGTGATAACAAGTTCATATTACCCGTCTTAGAATTGGTCACACCCACCTCACTCACTCCCACCTCCTTATTGGCTCCCCCCCCCCAATCCCTCTGCAACAATTGCCATTGCACCCTCACAGTCCATCACTTTCTCCTTGCTTGCCTCCTGTACAACCTTCCCAGAGCTTCCCTCACTCCCCACAACTTAATTGCTGAGTTCTTTCAGAAAAATCTTCCAGATAAAATTATCTCCTTCCTTCATCATGCTTCCCACTACAACCATATTTAATTCTCCTCTTCCACCCCCTCTTTACTTTGTTTTTGGTTCACCCATGCACCTCCTTTCTCGATCACAGCTTTCTGACTTTTTGTTCTTAAATTTCTCTCATTCTTTCCCTGTTTTATTTCCTTCCTACCTCTATAATGATCTGACCTCTCAGGCACAATTTGACCCTCGTTGTCGTGGTGCCGTTAAGCCCTCATCAAACAAACAAACAAAAAACTGAAAGTGAAATTTTGTTGAAACCTTGGTCACTGGCCCCTTAAATAAATATTTACCTAAGAGAGATGTTCTACAAATCATCAATGGTTGACCAAGACTTGAAGATCAAAAAGTAAAGAACTTACTTTAAAATTTGGCACAGATTAAAAAATATTGAAGTTTTGATCAGTTCTAACTAAATAATACTTTTACAAAATTTGAAGATATCCACATTTTACATACAGATATTTGTATACTTTATCTTACCTAATAGATAAGCAATGCCCGAGATATCTTCCATTTGTGGGAGGGGGGTGGGTGGAGGTGGAGGGAGATATCTTAAGCAGTAAGATATCTAATATAGCCAGGATGCAAGATATCAGAGTACCAGTGTGGAACATCAATGTGTATAATGTGAAAAAGAAATTCAGAAAAAAAGAGGTGGGCATGGGGTTTTTAAGTTTATAAAACTTCCATCTGCCTCTTACCAAATGATAATCATGAATCAAATTTAGGTCTCACCATAGCAGCAGAATCTGCGTTTTCTGACCTATCTTCTGTCTCCCTCAAGAAGAGATGCTTCATGATGACTTTCCGGTAGTCTTTATTTGCATATTTTTTAAAGTGATCTGTTGCTTTTCCATGCTATGGAAGAGAAATACATTATAGTTTTCAGTAAATTTGGGACAGTACAGCCGTGTATGGATAAGTTTCTACAAAAGTGTTCGGAAGGAGAAAATGACAAAGTTGGGAGTTGGGTAGCAGACAGAAGTGACACATCTATGACTGCAATAAATTATGAAAGAAATTCAAACATTTGAAATACAGTTGCTACTACAAATTATGACATCTTTTATCATGAATTCCCCCTCTTCTCCCGTCCCTATTATGTCGGCACTTTTCAATAATAAAGACATGGTACTCAAGCTTAAAGTTCCATTCTGGCTACACGCCTTTATTTTGGTGGCGCCCTTTCACTATTAACAATACTACACTCTATCTCTCTCTCTCTCCTACATCAAAAAAAACAATGAGTGTATACTTGTACATAAAAAGCAGATGATGGTTAATAACAAATAGATGATAATGATTAAACACCAAGGACTTGTTCTTTTATGGTTCAATATGTGTAACGGGCAGGCGGCTTCCTAAGTCTACCTGACCGTTTGGGTATAACTGGGGGCTCCACACCATTAGGGACCCGGGGTTCCTCACCCTCAGGGACTGGAACAGAGTTTTGTTCTGAACCTCTCTCATCCCACTTCTCTTGGGCATCCACTACCTCAGGTGCTTTCCATGACTGTATGGGTAATGGGGTCACTGATATTCTGAAAACTGTCAGCTGTCTGGGGTACTTTGTTTATTTGGTCAACATGCCGTTTCCACCACTAACCACCCACTTCCACCCATTCCAAATAGTTGCAAACCTATACACTGTATGAATGGTGCGTCGTCAACTGCATCAAATTTCAACAAGTTAAACAAAACAAAAACCATCTGTGTATGGACTTTTTCATGTCAGTATGAGTAAAAAAAAAAATCTAGTCAAACTTTATGAATGCAGGACTTTAGTTATAGAACCATCCGCCCATTTTTCTGAATGCTTCCTGAAATCGAGCACATACTCTTTCCCCAACATTGAAGTCACATGCTTGTTTTTTCCCATGCACAACAGGTGCCTGTGCTTTTGCTATTTTGGTTCCCAAATTTGGTTTAAGCTTAGCCTGGTATGTAGCTCACGCTTCATGAACCTTTTGGGGGTCTCTTTGGTTAATGAATGGTGTGTGGTTCTGTAAGATAACAAAAAACAATCAAGTTGTCTTTGGAAATTCCCAGGTTCTGATCGCGCCTTCTTCATGGCATGCTTGAAAGTTGGAACGAACCTTTGCGCCTCCCCATTAGAGGCGGGGTGTTTCACCGCCGACCTAATGTGTTGAATCCCATTTCTCTTCAAAAACACTTCAAACTCTTGAGCAATGAATTGTGGTCCATTGTCAGATACAATCTGATGTGGCAGACCATACCTGGCAAACAGTCCATGCAGCACATTGATAGTACTGGCTCAGATACAATCTGATGTGGCAGACCATACCTGGCAAACAGTCACATTGATAGTACTGGCTGTTGTGGTGGATTTCATTGGTATGACCTCTGGCCATTTTGAGTGTGCGTCCACTACAATAAAAACTATTTGACCTTGAAAGGGACCCGCAAAGTCTATGTGAACACGATGCCAAGGTTCATTTGGCTACACCCGTAGGCGGAGCAGATTAAGTTGCTTTACAAGCCTCACACAACCCAACCAACTGTTCGATTTGCTGGTCTAGGCCAGGCCAGTGCACATATTGTCGTGCTAGACTTTTCATGCGCACTATGCCAGGGTGACTAGTATGCAACTCCTGAAGTACCAGTTGTTGCAATTCCTTGGGGATCACTACTCTTACTCCTCACAAAGGGCAACCACTTTCCACTGATAATTCATCCTTCCTTTGGAAAAATGGCAGGAATTCAGAATCTGTGACCTCTTGGTCTGGCCAACCATTCAGTACAACATACCTAACTTCCCTTACAAAAAAGAGTGTGTCAAACCTTGTCTGTGTTTCTGCAGGAACACATGTGGCAGACAAAAGACTTCACATGTTGCAAACAAAAGTGACACACATGACAATGCATGAAATTGGAACTAATCCCCTGTGTGTCTAACAGGTAATCCCACATATGTTCATGTGTGGCTGACATGCATGTAAATGTGTGAAAATAAGTGTTTTAACAAGACAGGAAAAAGTGTGGTAAACGTGTTCCAACCTGTGTCAAGAAATGTGGCAAAACGTGGCAAACTTTCAATTTTGGACCAGCTGAATGGGCTGTTGCATGAAGAAATATTTTATGGTGTAAACACTTTGTCTGGTACTTATGACACAGGTTTTCTCTTGTTTCCTGTATGACACACATTGTCCTGTTGGACACAGGAAAACCTGTGAAGTGTAGTTTCCATGTTTTATGTGTAAAAGAGTGGCAGACACTGTTTTTTGTGGAATGAGGGAGAAAGAGTGTCAAACTAGTGCAAATACCAAGGATTACCCTGGGTTTGCATGCGTGTTCATGCATGAAATTGGAACAGCTGACACAGGTTTTTTTGTAAGGGAATTTTGACAGAATTTGTCAGTCAAGTTGACCATTTTAGCACTGATAGGTAAACTATCAATCTGATGCTGGTTCACTGCTGTAGCCTCTTTTGTCTACAAAACAAGAAATGTATCTGATTCCCTGTCATGGTCCGACTGCTTCTTGGGTAACCGTGACAAAAAATCAGCATTGGCATTTTGCTTTGTGGTACGGTACTGTATGTCATACTTATACCCACTCGGCAATATTGCCCATCGTTGCAATCTGGATGCCGCCAACACAGTAATGTCCTTTTTAGGACCTAAAAGGAAGGTTAGCGGCTGGTGGTCTGTAAGCAATGTGAAACGACGTGCCGCATAAATACTGATGAAACTTGCGAACACCATACACAATTGCTAGTGCTTCTTTTTCTAATTGTGAGTAGTTTTTCTGACTTAGTCAAGGATCTGGAGGCATAAGCAATGGGTTTCTCCCCTTTGTCTGTAACATAAGAAATGACTGCCCTGATGCCATAAGGTGAGGCATCTACAGCTAGGGTTATTTCTTTCTGTTGGTCAAAATATACCAAAAAATCTGGGGAACTCCAGATTTGTTTGACCTGAGCAAATGCCTGTTGGCACTCCGAGGACCTATCAAACTCAACACATGCTTTGAGGTTCTCAATAGGTGCCAAGATTGAGGAGAGGTTGGGGATGAACTTTCGATAATAGTTGATCAGTCCTACTAAGGACTGTACCTCTTGGACATTTTGGGGTGGTGGTGTCGAGACTATGGCATCCACCTTGGATTGTGATAGATGAATTCCATCAGCATCTACACAAACCCTAAATACTGTCTTGTAGAAAGGCACATTTGGACTTTTTGAGACGTAGGCCATACTGACCTAGTTTATCTAACACTTTCTTCAGGTTTGCTAAGTGCTCTACATCATCGTTGCCAGTGATAATCATATCAGCAAGGTAACAACAGTGGCAATGCTTTGGCTTTATTAGAGACATTACCTCGGTGTTGTTGTGCGATACTGGCCCAACAACTGGTATATAATTGGCAAACTTGAGTGAGCTGAAAAAAAAGTATGTGAAAGAGTTTTTCTGTAATAGATTTTAAACAGTTACATACACTTTAAGCTAAATTGATTGATTCAACATCCGCTAAAATTCATTATAAATCATGACAAACTGAATTTAAGTTGCTTCATTTTCATACTTTACATCACAACTTATTTCATCAACAGTAAACTAGACACATGTGATAGTAGATACATATGTTCGTAAAGCCTTTATCAGGAACCATCACACCATCTCCATCTTCTTTGACGCTGGAAAGGCCTACGACACAATGTGGCGGTATCGCATTCTCAAGGACTTACACTCCTCTGGTCTCAGTGGACTCCTACCAATCTTCATCCACAACTTCCTTCAATCCTGCCATTTCAGGGTGTACATTAAAAATGCCTACTCTTAAAAGTTTATTCAACATCTGAGCACCCTTTGGGTAAGATCCTCTCTCCAACCTTTTTCATACCCAAAAAATAGTGTTGTCTCCCCTAACATTAACTGCTCCCTTTATGTTAACGACTTTGTTATCTTTTTCCTCTTCCAGAAACTGCAGAATAACGTTCATAATTGCCTGGAAAACTGGCCCATTGAAGTGATACTAACGGCTTCAAATTCTCAAAAGAACAAACTTTTCTCATTCATTTCAGCAACAGCAACTTTTTTCTCTCTGCACCAGCCTTCATCATCAAGATTCCATCATTCCATGTATGAAGAGTTCTAGATTCCTTACCATCCTCACATCAATACACTCAAAACTAAAACTTTTTATCAAACTCTTCTCAAAGTCATCTCCAACACCAGCTGGGGAGCAAATCGTCTCACCTTGTGTACTTTATTATTGCTCTTTTCTTAGATCAAAGCGGGGATTACAGCAGTTTCATCTATGAATCTGCAAAGTATGTTTCACTTTAGGGTGTTCACAAAAAAATACTAAACGAATAAAACATATCTCAAAGTGATGTGCCGAGAGCAATGTGCACCTAGAGTTCTGCTCTCTCCACTTTTCACTTTTCCAACTTGGATATTCTTCTGCCACATGCTTTTTCATTCCAATTCCTTTTTGCACTGTTTTTAGTTTTGAGAATAGGTGACTGATTTTGGTAAGCTCCTTCTTGTTCTTTTTCGACAGTCTCAGGCCCTTAAGCCATTGTTATACTCTCCCATCTTTTTTCTACCTCTGACATTATCTAAGCTCTCAGGCACAATTTTACATTTGATGCCGTGGTGAAGGAATTGATAATTAAAGAATTAATTCAGTGGTGAAGCAAGTTTGTTATGCTCTTGCCAACGAAGTTAGGTAAAGAGCATCTTTACCCTTCGTTCGTCTGTTCATCCGTCTGTCCACATCTATTGTCTGTCTAACCTCATGTATTGTTCAGCTACTTAGAAACAATAGATTTTAGCCCACGAAAAGGAATTCCAACTATTTTTATGAAAAGAAATTTATATAAGGTAAAATTTTGCTTTGGAACTTGGAACAAGTGCATTCCAGACTTGAATAGCAAATTAAATATTTGTTTTGGGATGGGGAAAAAAATCTATGATAGAGCTGAAGACGGAATGGAATTTATAACCAAGTGTCTTGGAAATGAATAGGGGAAAAAATAAGTCTTTGCTTGAATAGAGTGTAAACAAAATAGACTGATAAACTCCAAATTAATCTGCAATGAATTTTCATTCTGATTTGGTAGATAGATCAGCCCTATCTGGTTTATAAGGGGAAAAAAGTTGAGCATGTTTTTATTGGGAGTGTCAGGTTTAAGTTGGAGGGAACTGTGCTGCAATATGAAGGTTGAAATGATTAGTAGGTTAAGAGTGTATGTAATGAGTGGATGGCAAAAGGTAGGTTGGGGTAGTACAGTAGGTGGAGCAGGGGTGGAAGGTGTATGGGTCATGTTGGGAATAGAGGATGGTGAATGGAATATGGTACAGAAATGGAAGATAGCAGGTGGATGAGGGATGGTAGCTGAAAGGGGTTGGGTTGATAGTTCTAAGTGAGGGAATGGGAGGAAAGAATGTTGGGTGGAAGATGGCATAATGGTTGGTAGGAATTGGGATGAAAGTAGGATGGCATGGGGAACAGGATGGGATGGAATATGGGACCAGGTGAGACAGCATGTGACACAGGGTGGTATGTTGGAAAAGGTGGCATATGGAACATTGTGGCATGTGTGGCAGGTTGGCATGTGAGACAGGGTGGCATGTCATACGGTGGGATGTCATCTTGATTGCAGCAGTGCAGGAGTCGAACTTCAAATTTACTTTCTTAAATGATACTGGTCTGGATCAGATTTCACTGTTCCAATTTTTTGGCTGAAAAACAAGTTATTTTCTTCAAAAAAGGCTTAATTTACAATTACTTTATTGGTTGATATATGCAAATATGTAGCTGAGCTATTATTCCTCCCCCTTTTTGTCACACGCTTTCCCAACCAACTGGAGATTTCAGCACGCAGACTGGGGTCTCTATTCCACTCTGTGTAATATCTCCATCACCAATGACATCCTTCTATCTACTAACCCCGTCTCTCTCATCACCTCTAAACTCTTGGAAGTGGAGATTTCACTATCCCCACTTCACCTTCACCTGACGGAACCTCTTTCTACTCTTCCGAAGCAAAGGCCATTCTCCTGGCCTTAAACTTCATAGAACTCTCCTTTCACCTCCATTCCGCCATCTTCTCTGACTCTAAATTCATCCTCACTGGCATCCTCAACATGGTCTGGCCCAATCCTCTCATTCTACAAATCCTCAACAAACTTTACGCTCTTTCTTCCTTAGATTTTCATGTATAATTTCTTGTAGGGAGGGAAGTAGCATGGTGTGTGGGGTAGAGGGTGGGATGGCAGTTGTGACAGAGGCTGGAAAATAGGGGATTTGTATCATTTGCGATGTCTGGTTTATGAGTGATGGCTAGATATTGGAAACGTTCAACATCCCTCTCACTAATGTGAACACTGCTAATTTTCTTATAATATCTTAAACCCATAAAGTTTTAAAATGGTGCTAAATTTCCCCATTGTCTTAAAAATTCACTATTTTCACCAAAAACAGAAAGGTAACAGAAGAATGCCAAAAGATGGAATCAAGATCAATGGCTTTAAATTCAAACTGAATGTATTCAAACTTCCAAGCCTTTTCCTACAAATAGTACAATACAATAATCTTAAATCTAACCTACTTAAATAGCCTGAACCTAGTCTTCTGACCTCTCTGGGCAGTGGTTGGTATATAAGTTAAATCTAGTATATTCCAAGATAGTGACCCAATTCTGTGAACCAGTTTAGCTATATAGATTCATTTTATGGTTTAAATGATATAATTTCGGTAGACAGTTTAAGGCAAAAGAAACTTTACAATAAATTCAAGTTGACTATGATAATCTATACACTGAAGGCAGTTAATCAATTCCTGATGTAAGAGCACAGACACGGTTGTAAATTGATTTAATCTCAACAACTTTCTTGAAAACTATCTCTTATATACACTTTTAGTAAGTTCTTTTTGTTGAAATAGGCATAGTCGGGGGTAACCCTCAATGATGTAGTTTGAGTTACACTGAGAACCTGGAAGTACTGTCACAATGCTCCAATTCTAGAAGGTTGCATCAGTATAAGATCATCATGGAATTTACTGGAACTCTGCCACCTAATTATTGAATGGAATGTTTTGTTGCGCAGTAATAGACTCTACTGGAAAGTCCTTCCAAATTCTTAGCAAAGGTCGCATGTAACAATATAGTAGTATGTATTGAACGTAGGCTAAAACATTGAACTGAAGTGTAAGGCACATAGTTGTGCAATGAAACATGCAAGTATATATTGAATATTTAAGTACTCGGCCAAAAGCAGTCCATGACTTGTCCTTTTCCTTAAAACTTTGTTCCAGTAAATTATGACCACAAACTTACTGTAGCAAATAATGAGACCTTTTATCTTACTTAGAATAAGTGCTCAACTAGGAGAATGAATACAATGGGGCCATTGATAAGGGAATTTGATTCTAATTACTTGTGGTTTTCAGAATAAAGAAAAAAAAGAGGAAAAGTCAAACCCGACCTGCTTATTTATCAGGTCCGGTCTGACTGTTTGAAATTTTAAGGAGCACAACAAGTAATGGGGCATCTTTATGTTTAAATTGTACTTTCTTGTGAGATTTGCTGTGGTACAGTATACTATATTTGATGTCACATTGATTTTGTGAAAATGTTCTTTCCAATAATACCACTTTTCATTTGCAAAGATGGATGGGCAAATGTGTAATGCCACATTTCGACTATAGAGCTAAAAGACACAGTAATTTGGAATGTATCCTCAGAACTGTAATTACCATTGGATTATCCAGAGCTGTCTGCACCAAAGTTGCAATTTTTGCCTGCTGCTTCCGCCATGCCTTTCTCTCTGTTGAAAAGAACTTTTCCAATTCACTATGGATCAGCTCATTCAAAAGGTTGTTCCCCTTCCTGCTTAAGTGTAGTCCGTCACAACTGTTTTGAATGAAAAAGAAAATGATTTTTTTATATTAATCAGTTCTCTTAGCTTGGACAATAACATTCTTGTATGAGTTTTGTATGTTCACTTTTATTTGTGCATGATCTTTGTAATAGAGCAAGAAAACAATTTGTACTTCAGTATATCCTACAAGAACAATTAGCCATAGTAGAGAATGAGGAAAAACCTGAAAGAGTCTTTGCAAAGGCAGAGTACCATATATTTAGATCTAATCTGAATGTCACTATATATGAACAATATTTGGAGGGGAGCAGAAGTTGGACACAGTGTGAAAACAAGGTTTTTTTAGCAATTAGAAGTTTCATTGGTATTAATATAATAATAATAATGAAGATGAAGATGAAGAGGATGATGACGAGGATGACGATGACAAGGATGATGATGAAGACGATGGTGGGAATTATTTCATTTATGAATGCTCACTTTAATATAGAATGTTTATAGAATGTCAATGACAACACTTTAGATAACTTGGATACATGTAGATCTATATCTATGATTGTTAAAGATTTCATACAAAATTGATAAGACAAGTGAATTGATGCATTTGTGAGCGGATACCAATCCATATTCCTTCTCCATGTTTTTTAATTTTGAATTTTGACATATTCAGTGTTACTCTGAGATTTGTACAAAATGATTGTTGGATAGTCAAATAAATAATGTTTTCAGTGCATACCTAAAAGCTCTCCATTATTAGCATAAAAGTGGTTACTAAAATCGACAAAATTAACTCCTTCTTTGGCACAAATATTTCCCAGTAAGATGTTGTATGTTCTGATGTTTTCAATGGGAACTTCTCTGAAAAATCAAAACAATGGAGTGTTATTGTTATATTATTACATTGCATGACAACCCAACCACTCAGATTTGTTAACTCTAATACTAAAGTTAAGGGAGAAACAGTTTTATGACAGCCACAGGTTTTAGTGTTATATATATATATATATATATATATATATATATATATATATATATATATATATGTATATATATATATATATATAAATATTATATATATATATATATAAACAGTATATATATGATAGCCATATGGTATATTATATATATATATATATATATATATATATATATATATATATATATATATATATATATATATATATATATATATATATATATATATATATATATATATATATATATATATATATATATATATCTATCTGAAATTTTTTTCTGAAATTTCAGCTTCTCTCTCTCTCAGTGGTGTAATTTTTGTGTCTTAACATAATTACCAAAAAATTAACAGTGGTCAACATTGAATGAATGGAGTGAGGAAAATATAGTATGGTAGAGTAGGGGATGCAAGGACATCAACAAAATCATATCAATGTCATAACGAAATTTAAACATGAGAGAAAATAGATCACAAAACCAATTACCAAAGTGTTATTTATAAATATGTTTTGCTTCTGTAATTAAATTTTGTATGCTTTTTCTTGAATTCTTACCTATCTCCACGGTAGCACTTGGGATATTATGACTGGTGCAGAAGTGTTTGCCTTTGCAGCCTGGATAAGAGCACAGTGATGTTGAAGCGCTATTTTCAAAGCAGTATGGGTATCTTGAAGTGAATTGATTGGTTCCAACATGAAAAACACCAACTTGGCCTGTGAAAGATCTTCTGTTTGAATGTCTTATGTGAGAAAAGATAACATATTGTGAAATTAAAACTTTATAATAATAATTTGTTTGGTTTTCACTGTAAGGTTTAATGGACCACGGGAGGGATGTCATCACTGAAGATAGATGGCAATGGTGAAAATGGATGTCATCTATGAAGATAAATGGAGAGAAGGATGCCTGCAGGAAGGGATGGGTGGTTTGGGGTAGTCTTGGGATAGGATGGTTGGCCCGGATACAGGGAAGAAAGGGAGCAGGGTATGAGAAGTAGTATAGTAGATTTTAACTATCTTTTGTGTTTCATTATCTTTCTAGCACACAGTAGCAACCAATTGCAATCAGTCCTGGCTGCAATGGTCATTGTTTTCAGTCTTGCGAAAATATATTTTAAAAACGTATTTCAAAATCGTGATAGTTTATGCAAGTTGCAAAAACAAAGTCAAACTATGTTTTGCAACATAATAGGTGTTCATACCTGTGAATGTTCAATTCTGGACAATCGTAATGGACGTATATAAAACAAGAGTTATTTTTGGTGAGCATGCCTCCGCCCGGTCGTCTACAGTTTTTTCAGAGTTCCTCAGAAAAAGTTAAAGTTTCTTCAATTCACTTACAAAATGTTAGTTTTTCAGAGACACTTAAGACAGGTTGAAGACTAGTTTTCTTGAAGAGTCTACAAAACATTTGATATTTCCTTTGAAGATAACTGCAAAATGATATAATTTTCCAATATTCTTTAGAGATCCTGAGTGTCTCTCATAACACTGGAGGTTTAAAACCCTTAAAATTCTTCATAATATTTGTGCACCAATGGCTGTACAGGCATGATTATTAAACTCCACCTTTATTATTGTGTTCATTTGCATAAAGTAGCTACAGTATATGAACTGACAAGACTTTTTTATTTAGTATGCTCAGTCAGGGAGTGTGAAAGGATGTGACTGCATATGGACATAGGGAGGGATGCCATGTGGGACATGGATGGGGCCATGTAGGACATAGGATAAAATATATACCATGTGGTATGCATCAAGTTATATCAGGCATGATTATTTGACTCTGCCTTTATTGTCTTATTCAACAATAATTTGTATAATGATATTTTATGAGCTGAAAAGACTTTCATACTTAGTATGCTCAATTAGGGACTGATAGCTAGGACGGGAATGCTGATGGAGTCTATGGGATGTCTTGTGGGACATGGGGTGGGATGTCATGTGGAACATAGGATGGGATGCCATGTGGGACATGATGAGGTGTGGGATGCCATATGGGACAGGATGGGATGCCATGTAGGATATATTGAGGTTGGACATCCGGGAATGTTGTGGTGCACGTTGACGTAACAATGCTTTTTCGACAATCTCAAACTTCAGTTAAAGGGGAAAACAAACTGTCAGTTATCATTGCAGTCAATAGGAGAAAAACCTATTTTTTGTCATTTTTTAACAAATACTGGACAGAATTTATTTTTCTTCAAATATGTTGTGTATTAGATAATAGTTTCCAACATATACGAGTACCATTAATTTTGCTTACTAGCTGAGGCGACACATATATTCATAAAAAATATCCCATTGACTGTAATGATAAAGTTTCCTCTCAAACTTAGCAAAACTGTACTGAGCTTGTACACAGTATCGTCGACTCCAACCTTGAGAATGGTGAAATGTCATGTGGGACATAGAGTGGAATGCCATGTAGGACATGGGATGTTATGTGGGACATGGGTTGGGATGCCACGAGTAACACAGAGTGGGACATAGGGTAGGAGGCATTGTGGGACGTAGGGTAGGAGGACATAGGGATGTGGGACATAAAGTGGGATGTCATTGGGACATGGGGAGGGATATCATTTAGAACATATAGTGGTATCCAATGTGGGACATAAGGTGGGATGCTATATGAGACATCAGGTGAGAAGCCACTGATGCAGACATGAGGTGGGATGCCATGAGGGACATAGGATGGGATGCCATGTGGGACATATGGTGGGATGCCATGTGGGTCAGAGGGTGAGATGCCATGTGGGACATATGGTGGAATGCCATGTGGGAGATATGGTGGAATGCCATGTGGGACAAGGGATGGGATAGGATTTCATGTAGGACATTGGTTGGGATGACATGTGGGACATGGGATGCCATATGGGACACAGGATGCCATGGGGGACTTAATGTGTGATGCCATTTTTATAATTGGGCGGGTCATATGATATGGGTGTCAATTTGCATGGGCATTGAACCATGACAGTGTTTACTGTTCTAGTTTAGAAGAAACGAACCAAAATTTTCATTACATTTTATTTTATTAAGAATTTTTTTCAAATTCTTAAAAGATTTAATTTATTTTTAGAAATAACTAAGATCTGAATAGAACTGTTATCACACCATAGTTTTTGTGGCAATCATTTGATATGCCAATAGAAAGTATGAAAGGAGATTCTTGAGAATTGCAAATAATTTTAGTTTGTAATATTATTTATACAAACTAACCCTTAGTGATGTCTGCAGTCCTTGCTCCTCTGTAAGCTTTAACTGTTACATCAGGCGTCTGTGACACATACTTGCATATGCTGTCAGAAATAACATAGTTGATATTGCACTGAAATGGTGAAAAAATATGATTATGCTGACATTGTATTGATATTGGGTTCATACTCAATTAGTTTTATGGTGTATATACAGTACATGCATAATAAATAAAAACCTTTAATTGCAGCCACTGGGTTAAGAGGTTAATCTCTTTGTCTTTAATTTCCATTTTTGATCTCTGGTGGATGCTTTCCTGGTCTCAGTTTATCGGATCCTCTTTGTGGTAATTCATCAAATTTGGTTTCATTCACATTTCACCCATTCTCCTTTTTTTTCTTTTAAATGCATTATTTCTAACAAATCTCAAGTTATATTTAGCATTCAGTCACAAAAATATATCAAGATGAAACAATTAAATGCTGGCTGTATTTTAGGAATGGTTCCCACTTAGAAAAGCTGGGTATTTTAAACATTTATTTTTCCATTGTTACATTGGAATACATCTAGGCATGTAGATATTATGGTAATTTTCTATGACATTCATGTTAATTATTGTTTGATTTTGTACAGTTTATTAACAAATCTCAATAGCACCAATTTTGTAATTAAAGCTAGGGTATAAACCTTATGTATTTTCTTTAATGTGTTTCGTCAGCTCAATCAAGCTGCATTGGAAACGTTATTAAATATAAATACCAGCTGTTTGTGTAAATGTTTTTTTTTAGGCAATTCTTCTGTAGAAATAATTGAACCATAACAGCAATTACTGGCCACCTAGATTTTTGTGGGTAACATATTTACCAGGTAGAAGCTATCATTCAAGTTAAATAAGAATTTAGTGGAAGTAATTCTTGCCATTGAAATAAATAAGTGGCACTTTAAAAACATATCAAATTACTCAACACCCATTTCATTTTATGAACAAAAGACTAATTTACTGGCAAATGTTGCAATGATGGATCTGGGAATAAGATTCTTCTTCAATGAAGTGCTTCGCTAGTAAGTAGCTGGCCCAGATCCTTTGTGATCCAAGTATTTCAAGATTTTGAACATTCTTGTGAATAATTCAAATCAAAACAGATCACAGCAATGATCGTCTGCAGCTTTGAGGTAGATCCTGAATAATTGAATTGAGAAGGTGAAATATTTGCCCCAAAGGTTTTTGCTGTCATTGTATAGATACAAACTTTGCTCTTGTTTAGTCAAGGTAGGCCTCTAAATTTGCATTCGTTTATTACTAGCCTTTTTGGGCTTTGTAACCTTATATTTTACTAGCCCGAATGAACTTTCCACAAGCATGTCATTTGTGCATGTCCACAGAAACATAATAGAATAAATATGATAACAGGACTAGCACAATGGGCTTGATTGATTAAAATTATGCTGACCCTTAGCAAAATTAAGTAGCCCAGCTCTAGCGCCGTTATGCTAATTGTGAGCCCTGAATCAAGGTGCTTATACTTCATATGAGGTTCAGTGCATATTGCTGAATCTCATTTGGTGGAAGGTCTACAGAGGGTCTGCCCACTCTTAGGCCTGCCCTTACCACTATTAGGCCTGCCTTTACCACTTGAGGGCCTTACCACTCTTGAGGGCCTTACCACTCTTGAGGGCCTTACCACTCTTGAGGGCCTTACCACTCTTGAGGGACTGCCTTTACCACTCTTAGGCCTGTCCTTACCACTCTTAGGCCTGCCTTTACCACTCTTGAGGGACTGCCTTTACCACCTTAGCCCCTTACCACTCTTAGGCCTGCCTTTACCACTTGAGGGCCTGCCTTTACCACTCTTAGGCCTGCCCTTACCACTCTTAGGCCTGCCCTTACCACTCTTAGGCCTGCCCTTACCACTCTTAGGCCTGCCTTTACCACTCTTAGGCCTGCCCTTGCCACTCTTAGGCCTGCCCTTACCACTCTTGAGGGCCTGCCTTTACCACTTGAGGGCCTGCCTTTAACACTCTTGAGGGCCTGCCTTAAACACTCTTTGAGGGCCTGCCTTAAACACTCTTTGAGGGCCTGCTTGAGGGCCTGCCCTTACCACTCTTGAGGGCCTGCCCTTACCACTCTTGAGGGCCTGCCCTTACCACTCTTGAGGGCAGAAGCATTCAATAGCACATCAATTAATTACAACTGTTGTCATCCACTGCTGGGGGATTGAACTTCAAATTTGCAATTCAAAACTGAAGGCGACCTCCCCACCTTTATTCAAAACTTCCTCTCACCCAGGCAGTTTCAAGTTCGTATTGGCCACACCATCTCCAACCCCTATCTCCAAGAAGAAGACGTCCCCAAGGCAGCATCCTCTCTCACTCTCTTCAATCTGAGCATTAACGACATAGCAGACAGCCTTGGCCCCAACATCAAACGTGGACGACTTCACCATCTTCTACTCCTCCCCAAGCTTTCCTCTTGTCGAAAATAGGCTTCAACTCAACCTCAACCGGCTGCTAGCCTGGTGCAAAAACAACGGTTTTAAATCCTCCAAAGATAAGACGGTCTGCATGCACTTCTGTCATTTCAACAACCTCCACCCCAACCCGAAACTTGTGCTTAATAGCAATCGCATCCCTAAAGTTGACCACACTAAGTTCCTGGCTTTAACTCCAGACCACAAGCTCTCCTACAAACGACACATTACCAAGCTGAAACAGAATTGCAACAGCTCCCTTAACTTCTCCGCCTCCTCTCCAATACCACTTGGGGTGCGAACCAAGCAAGCTCTCCTCAAAATCTTCAGGCTCACCATTCGTACCAAGGTTGACTACGGCAGTATAGTCTACTGTGTCGCTCACAATTATTACCTCAATCACATCCAAAATGAAGCCCTCTGGATTTGTCTGGGTCCCTACAGGACCTCCCCAATCACCAGCCTTCATGTTGAAGCCAACGAACCCCCCTTCCTGCTAAGGTGTAGAAATCTTAGCCTCTCCTATGCTTTTAGAGCCCTCACCAACACCCAGTTTACAACCTCATTAGATACCCCAATTTCTCCACCCTCTTTGATAGGACTAAAACCCTATCCCCTCCCTTCAGCTTACGCATCAAATCAGACCTCCATCTCGGCATCAATCCCAGTACTTTCTCCTGGCCCACTTTTCCTCCCTGGGCCACCCTCATCCCTACTATCCACCTGGACCTCTCCACTCGTCACAAAACCCAAACCCACCCTAATCTCTTCATCAACCTCCACAACCAAATCCAAAACCAACTCTCAAATTATACCTCCATCTGTACTGATGGCTCCAAAGAAGGCGACAAGACAGCTGCTGCTGCCGTCATCCAAGACACCACCCTCAGTAGCAGGCTTCGTGACTACTCATCCATCTTCTCAGCCGATGCCAAGGCCATCCTCCTCGCCCTCAACTTTATTGAATACTCTCCGCTCAGCCACTTTGCCATCTTCTCCGACTCCAAGGCTGTCCTTACTTCATTCAGTCAAATGTTAAACTCGATATCCCCACATCCTCCGTAAACTCCTTTCGCCCCCCTCCGTAGGAAAAATTATTTTCTTCTGGATACCCAGCCATGTTGGCGTCCCTGGCAATAACAGGGCTGACGCAGCTGCTAAGCTTACCCTCGCCCTTCCCCCTACCCCTTTTTCCAAAACCCTTTCTGACATCAAACCGCTTCTCATTTCACTTGTTCGTGGCCGCTGGCAAACCTCAAGAGACTCTAAAATTGATAACAAACTCCACGTCATCCAGCCCACCATTCCGATCAAACCCACTACTCACAACCTATCCCGTGTCGACAACGTCCACATTACCCGCCTTAGAATAAGTCACACCCACCTCGCTCACTCCCACCTCCTTACTGACTCCCCACCCCTCTGCAACAATTGCCATTGCACCCTCAGTCCATCACATTCGCCTTGCTTGTCCCCTGTCTGCCTGTACAAGCTTCCCTCGCTGCCCACAACTCAGTAGCCGAGCTCTTCCAAAAACAACCTCCGGATAAAATGATCTCCTTCCTTCATCATGCTTCCCTCCACAACCATATTTAGTCCTCCTTCCCCACCCCCTCTCTCTACATTATTTTCCACCCATACACCTCTCGATCCCAGCTTTCTGGCTTTTAGTTCTTGTGTTTCTCTCAATATCCCCCTGTTTACTCTCCTTCCTACCTCTGGAATGATCTAACCTCCCAGGCACAATTTGACCCTTGCTGTTGTGGTGACATTAAACTCATCAAACAAACTGTCAAAATGGATTCGATAATGGTATGGGCTAAGGTAAACTTTTTTGGATAAGATTTGCTAGTGATAGGCTACAACCAACTGAGGCTGTGGTTCATAGGGCTCGGCTTCCCATGAAAAAGGAATGGCATTTGTCATTAATTGATTTGCCTGTAACTTCATAGTCATCCCCCCTCGCTGAATGAATCACAACAGTAGCTAAGGTCTAAGCTTATATGAGAAATTATATCAGTAGGGCCTAACATTAGGCCTATTCAGGATGTCATCGCGTGCGTAAATAATAATGACCAGTTTGCAACTGAAAACAAAAGCAGTTTACTGTTACAGCCAGTGTAAAATCGGTCCCCTTTAGTGTCAAAGTTAAAATCCCTACGTTCGCTTGAATAGGCCTATTTGTGCAGAAAATTGGTGGAATTAATGTCGCGGAACTTGTATTTTAGAATCTTGCAAACACATGAATTGTGTATTCCTACATCGTTGCATGTTTTCACTGATAAAATGCCCCGTCCCAGATGATCAAATTACATGACGACCGAATTGTTTCTGAGCGTATAATTTCAGTGCTTAAAGTGTTACATCTAGAATGCTAAGATTTCCAAAGTTTGGGAGCAATTTGAAAATCATTCTGTCAACATGTCAGTGGCCCAGCCTTAGCATAAAGTGACCTTCGCTGCCTCTTATGCTTTAACTTAGTCCTACGCCCTAAGTCTAACAACCGCTGTCACTTTCTTACTAACTTGCAATAATAAAAGAAACAGTAGGAGCAGGCCTAGCTACTAGGGATTGTTTTTCGGACCTAGGTCTAGACCTACTCCCAATACAAAATATATCCCATAATATTTCCTTCAACTTATGATGATCTGCAAGAATTTAAACTGCAGTCACAAATGCAGGCTAAATTAACCCTGTTAACGGAAGGTAAGGAAGTTTTGGCATTATACGGAACCCCCACCCAAATCCTATCACTGACCTTCCCCCTCCCAGAATCCTATCACCCCGAATTCCAAATCAGCCCCCTTCGAATCCCAAATGAGGTCCCCTCACCAAAATCACGAACTACCTTAAATTTACCCCGCTAAGCGTAGCGGGGATATTTACGAGAGTTATACTTACCTTCCATGCTATAATATGCAATCTGGTCACACGACCTGATTCTAACGCACTTCTAACCGAACCTAAAAAACGCAGTAACCAGCCAAGCCCTGACCTCCATAATACCTCTGTACCACCTCACTCAACATTCCACCGAGGCCTGAACGAGAGGGGAGGCGGGCGGGATGCATGGAAGGTAAGTATAACTCTCGTAAATATCCCCGCTACGCTTAGCGGGGTAAATTTACTTCCAAGTTATACCTTACCTTCCATGCTATAATATGCAATCAGATTGCAACCGAGGATAGGAAGGAAGGGAGTTCAGATCGCCGCACATTTTTTTTTTTTTTTTTAATGGCTGGTACGAAAACTCACACGAACCGAATCCCGTTTAAAGGACGAAATTCCTTCACCTCGGAAGGATGAAAGACCTCAAGAGTGGAAGAACTAAAACATAGGAAACCACGGCGAGGTACAGTCAAACCGAACAAGGCACCATTCATTGACAGTAACGGAGGCAAACCTCGAAAGAACCTGAGCGAAAAGCCCAGAAAAACAAGCCAACCGGAAGAGCATTCGGACACAATTACAGCAAAGTGCCCACAAAAAACGCCACAAGCCACACCGGATTCGTCCACGAGACAGAACCGGCGAGGAAACTACGATTGGGAACGAAGCGTGTACCAACGAATTGAAGAAATCCCGGACAAGGGAAAAATTCGTTAGCGCATAACCGCGTAAGAGCTAAAGTTAGCGGGGGAACACGAACGTCGAAAAGTGAGTCAGACCAAAAACAAGAGAAAAAGCGGTTGCTCGAACGGCGGCACGAGAGATCCCGTGAAAAGAGGGTATGCCCCGAACCCGAGTGCATACCGCGGCCGTTCGATGAACAGTTCAGACTACTTGAAAAGAAAGCCACTGGATGATCTATCGGAGGAAAATGTCACATGACACACTACGAAGAGATCTCCCAGAACTTACCAGTGGTCGCGAGTCAAAGACCGTAGACCCCACTGGAAAAACCCTGGTGGATAGCTGCAAGTAATCCCAGAGCGCATGACGGAACTAAGCTTGAGAGAGGGCCCACCTCCACAATGGGGAGGGGCGACCAACCCCTCAGAAAAGCCATGCTACGTCGAGGAAAGGCGGGCCGAGGCCACACCATCAAACGAAGCGCTCCGGGACTGAGATGCAGTCCGCCGGAGCCCGGGAAAGAGACAAAAAATCGTCCCTGACCCGAGGCCCGTACGTGAAGCCTGCAAGGGCATGAGCAGCCAAAGGGGTCACAAGAAAAGTGCCCCGACCTTAATCAAGAAGCCCCCGTCGGCACCGACGGTGATATCTGACGGGTGAAAACTTCGCTCCGTACACCAGGCTGCCAGGTGGGAGCACCCGCACCACCACCAAAGGGTGTGACCACCGACTGAACGTGTAAAGCGGAGGGACTGAACGACACCATCCGCAGCCCAGAAAAAGCTGCCGACCCTGAGCAAAGGTTGTTGAAACCGACTGACCAAAAATCAAAGGCTAGCGAAACAAAAGGCAGGCCGTTAATATAAAACGTATACAAGAAGGGCTGCCAACCGTGTAAGGCTATGTAGCGGTGAGACGGCATGGGTCGTAAGACCGCGGAGCCGTACAACATAGTCGACGGCACCCAAGCGAGGTCCGAAAACTGTAGCAGTTGCGGGACCGCGTAGCTCCAGGCCACGCCTATCAACAGCGAAACTTGTCTAAGAAGTTGACTGGAGAAAGTGTTAACGTACTACGTATAGTAAAAACTAGGTATTATGGAGGTCAGGGCTTGGCTGGTTACTGCGTTTTTTAGGTTCGGTTAGAAGTGCGTTAGAATCAGGTCGTGTGACCAGATTGCATATTATAGCATGGAAGGTAAGGTATAACTTGAAGTAAATACCAAAACCATGTCACTGACCCTCATTACCCCCCACCCATCCCCACCCCGGGGTGGAGAATAAGTATAGGCTAATCTTAGACCCCAGGTAGTCCTTGAGTACTAGGCCAACCTACTTCCATTCAACAATTTGGAAGTTCCAAGCACTTGTATGACACCTGATGAAATCACTCCACCTATGCAGTGCTGTCAAGCAAAATAAATTATACACTATCCATTTAATAGTACTTCAGACTCCATGACAAACGCTATTTAGAATCATAGCTATCAGTATCAGTTGTATAGTTAGCTTGCTGCCTATGGATACAACTAACTGACCAACGTTAGTGTTACTGCTGTTAACGTGCGTGGGACCCGGGCAACAAACATTCAGACATTAACAAAGTCAAAAGTTTCAGGATTTCCCGCGGGAAATAAAAAAAAACTTGTAGTCAGGTGATGTGTCACATGAGGGTGTTCATAGTTGGTATTATCGTCATGTGACGAGCCATTTGCGACTTCAGTATGACATCACTGTGTTAAGTTGCCGTAACAAGAAATGACGTCAAAAAGCCATAACGAGAAATGACGTCATAAAAAGCACCTGGTTGAAGATTATGTCAACTGCAGCATCGCTGCGAGTCAACAGAAAATGTAAACATATAAACTACAATTCGGTGATTGATCTAAGGCAAATTTTGCCTCTAAAATGCTTTTGACTTATCGAAAACCGTACATAATTCACCCAAAAAGAACTGTTATTTTACTCTGGAAGCCTAATTTGGCGTCAAAACCACAATTTGTATATTAATTCTTACGAGATAATCAATAGGCTTAACTTTAAAATGTTAGTGAACTTTTGCCTATGCTAACGGCAGCCTACAGAATCTTCAACCGGGTGTCCTTCGTATGACATCATACCCTAACCTAAACCTAACTCTACCTAAACCTAAACCTAACTCTACCTAAACCTAATCTAAACCCAACCTAAACCTAACATAAACCTAACCTAACCTAAACCTAGCTAACTCAACCTAAACCCAACCTAACCTAAACCTAACCTAAACTAAACCTAACCTAAACCAAACCTAAACCAAACCTAACCTAAACCTAACCTAACCTAAACCTAACCTAAACCCCTAACCCAAACCCAACCTAAACCTAACCTAACCTAAACCTAACCTTAACCTAACCTAACCTAACCCTAAACCTAACCTAACCTAACCCTAAACCTAACCTAACCTAACCCTAAACCTAACCTAATGACGTAGAATTGACCTTATAAAAAGACACCCGGTTGTACGCCAGTGCACCACAACTGGTTATCAAAGGCCGTGGACATTGACTTGGTTGTCGATGTTATGTCTGTCCGTACGTCGTACCTGTGTTCTCGTCGGGTCGTTTTAAGCGTTTCGTGATAGCATTTGTACTATCATAACCGAATACGCAGGCGACGACCCCGTTATTGTAATTGTGTGTTCAACCCTCTCTCTCTCTCAGATTCTGTCAAACGCATGCTAACGTTAGAGCCGATAATCGATAACGCCGAACTTCTTACAGTCTTATCTTACAAGTTACATATCTAGCTTAAATAGACTTACTGTAATGTTAGTGTACTTCATTTTTGCTAAAGAAAAAAAAAATAATTAAAAGAACAACAAGTGTAGATTTCGTACATAGATTTCGACTAAATTCCTCTTCAAAGGCTAAGTTAATAACAGGCCTGACGTTAGGCTAGTACTCCCCGTAGTACCGTTGGACTAATGCCAGCCGTGTTAGTAATGCTGCCGTTGGTGATGCGCACGGAGGGCCAGGGATTGTGTATAATAACTAACGTTAGGCCCGGGCTTACACAGTATTCAATTTGTGCATGGCATAAGATTCCACACAAACATAATACTAATGTTAATACTAACAAACACTAGGCCTAGGCAAGAAATTAGAATAGAACTTAGATAGATAGGGCAGAGGTATTTAGGCCTCGAAGTTAGACAAAATATATGGTTTGGGTTGACAAGCTGGAATAAGGCTGCAGAAGTACAGTATACAAGATCGTGCAAAATGGAAAAATACACTATAGTGGCCTCATTCTTCAATATTAGGAGATGGGAGCGTTAAAAGAGTTAGGGTTAGGACCATAACTGATTTTGAATAAACAGATAAACCTGTTACATTTCATTTTTATAAATATTTTCTTTAAATCAAGCTCAAGTAGTTAATGACATGTCCGCAGATCTTTAAACTATGTCACACCATATCACACTATGTCACACCATGTCGCTTCTTCCCGTGAGCCTTCTGAGGAAAAGCCTATGTCTGATAAGTTATCACAAGGATCTGAGGTGTTAAAAGTCTATTTCCCAGAGTCAATGAAGTAAAAATAATACCGCAGTTCAGTTCTCCGCCAGAAAGTGTAATACTAAGATTGACGATACCGTCGCAGTATAGCTTCCTCCTCCTATAGCCTACCCCTCTCGTTCCCCCTTCCTACATTTCAAAACTGTGAAACAGTCCCTTTCGTAATAAAAGGTAATTAAGATTTATGAAATTTGATTCTTGATTTTAGGAGTCCTTGATATTATAGTGGAGAGTATCTCCGCCTATTACGCGGAAGACCTGGGTTCATTTTCCCGTCAGGGAGTTAAACCAGGAGCTGTTACTTTAAACTTTTAATCATTGATATTATATTAGATTTTTCCCACCCTTACCCTGCTTTTACATCTGTGCTCAAATCCCTTTTGCAATGCAATAACTTCTTAGTTTTAGCTTGGTCCAATCGTGTGCTGTAAGATATTTTAGTTTGAGGGGTAAAACATGATTGGGGACAAAAAAACGAACAATCTTTTAATAATACATATAATTCAAGCATGTTTGCTAAATTTACAGAGACCTGGGGGAGGGCAATTTAATTATGAAAAGGCCTGTATGGATCCACGTCGTAGGTTTTGCCCATGGGCCCCATTTCAACTGTTCAAAATACCCACTCCCCGCACAAAGATAATATTTTAAAGACATTTCACAAATTAGTGGGGAAAATAAAGGTATAGGTTTATAAGTCGAATGTAAGGCTGTTTTTCCCCCAACACGGTTTTTTTGGGGGAAAGTTAGAAATACATAACAAGCTCTACACGCGCGAAGCGTATACAATTTCACAACTTTAGTCTCCTTTATATTCATTGAAAAGACCATATATATTATCTTAAGCACTAGTGTGGTGGCAGGGGCGAGGGGGAAACTTCACCCTATTGAAGCTTTACGAGAGGACGCATAAGCTTTTGGGGCTTCGCCCCTGGGCGGCTACGTCGACCCTGAATTTGACAAAACATCAAGAAATTTTTTGCTATCAAAATTGTGAGAAATGCAGGACTTCCCCTAGATCTGACACAATTTAAAACAAATTTTCTGTCATTACCATCAGGAGTAGCGTATACGGCTCGCCCCTGGCCCCTTCCAGGGCTCGCCCCCTGGCCCCTACCAGGGCTCCGCCCCTGGCCCCTACCAGGGCTTTGCCCCCTGGCCCCTACCAGGGCTTCGCCCCAGATATGACAGTGATGTAGAGCTAAATTGTGAGCTAGGGGGGCTCTTCTCCCCAATGTTAAAATTTATCGACATGCAACAATGCGTTATCTGCCACGAAATATGCATTATAAAATATAGCTAGGGGAGTAAGCCCCCACCCCCTCATTCCAAAATAGCTAGAAGGCTCAGGCTCCATAAGTGTCCCCCCGACATACACACATTTAAGGGCCTGCATGGGTTCACGTCGTAAGGTTTTCCCTGGGTCCCGTTTCAAAGATGAAGTTGGGGGCCTAACTTACCTTATATTAATTTACACAAAATAACAGAGACTTAAATGCATAAAAAAGTAATATTTTTTTAGTTTAAATTAACATCAATTTCTTTCATAAATTTCAGATGTTTATTTGCCAAAGGCGTAACTAGACTTTATGCAGGGGTTGGGACAATAAAAATTATTTTATCCCAAGCTATGCCACCCTCACCTCTACCAGAAATTTTAAGGAAAATTTAAGGCATTTTGAGTTCAAGTCAGATATTCTGAGGAAAATCTTACAAAATTTTAAGGAAAAGGTCAGAGAGTTTGGGGAAAAACTTGCAAACTCTGAATAGACCTAATCTAAAAGTTATATTTTTTGGATTAATTTTGTCCTTTTTGCAAAGCTGCCAAAATGGCTGGTACAACTGCACTGTACCTGCACAAATTGTCCAACTTTTTTGGGCGGGGAAACAGTCCCCCTTTAAATATACTACTGTTTTAATACAGGAATGGAACATAAAAGAAAGGTACACAACTCAATTGAAAAATAGAGGTGAAATATGCCTTTTTCAAAATTTTATTACAAAAGTATACTTTCACATGTACAAAATAGTGTTCTGAAATTTCATGGTTCTTATATGAAAATATAATTATTCGTTTGTAAATTGCTTGAAAACGGTTTTGATAATCCTAAAAATATAATTTGTGAAAATATGTTTTCAAATGTTTGTCTTTCTAGGCAAGAATGCATTTGAAAGATCTAGGTAATTTAAAAAATATTGTTTCAAATATTTTTGGTATTTACCAGTTGCAACTCATTGCAGAGTAGATTTGTGTTGTGGTTAAATTAAAATAGATGATCCAATACACTTGGAACTCAAACAATCAATAAAATATATGAGCCAATAAACTTGGAACTCAAACAATCAATAAAATAGATGAGCCAATAAACTTGGAACTCAAACAATCAATAAAATAGATGAGCCAATAAACTTGGAACTCAAACAATCAATAAAATAGATGAGCCAATAAACTTGGAACTCAAACAATCAATAAAATAGATGAGCTAATAAACTTGGAACTCAAACAATCAATAAAATAGATGAGCCAATAAACTTGGAACTCAAACAATAAAACAATTTTTTTGTTTATCAAAAGTTTCCAAAAGCTGAAGTATCAAAAATAATTTTCCGCTTTATGAAGTGGACATAATGATAAAAAGTTTTGTAAATTTTATATTTTTTTGTATTTTGTATTTTATATTTTTTTTGTATTTTATATATATATATATATTTTTTTTTTTATGATGATCAAAAAATATAAATCTCAAAAAGTGAAAATTTTCCATTCAGGTTGTCACAGATGAAATTTATTGAGGTCATAGTAAGGTCAATTTTTTCTCAGATGATTGCTGTTATAAAATGCATTCAAGTTTGTCTGCTGAGGTTGTCTGCCTTTCTTGTTCATCTTGTCATAAAATTTTGTCTCAATGTTGTGGTATGAGAGAGATTAACCCCAGATAAGGTATTGTATCTTGTTCTGGGCCTGTAAAAGAAAACAATATTAAGTTACAGTTACAACAAAAAGAATTTCGCAAAGGTAAATTAAATCTTTAACATGACAACATACAATGTGCAAAATAAACAAGATACTGATTAGTTGACGATGTATAATGATGGGCATTTAAAAAGGATTTGGTTCAAAGAAATAAATGGAACAAAATATTGGAACTCTTATAATATTGATGTTTTTTCGAAGGGGGAGGGGCTCAATATGCATATCAGAAGTAGTATTTCTGTCATCAGTAGTATTTCTATCATCAGATGTAACAATTATCATCAGAAGTAGTATTTCTGTCATAATATTTGTCATCAGAAGTAGTATTTCTGTCATAAGAGTTAGTATTATGTCATCAGAGGTAGTATTTTTGTCATCAGAGGTACAATTTCTATCATCACACATAGTATTTCTGTCATCAGAGATAGTATTTGTCATCAGAGATAGTATTTCTATCATCAGAACTAGTACTTGTCATAAGGAGTATGTCTGTCATCAGTATTTCTGTCATCAGAGAAAGTATTAATGACATCAGAGGTAGTACAAGGTAGTATTTGTCATCAGAATTAGTATCTGTCATCAGAGGTAGTATTTCTGTCATCAGAACTAGTACTTGTCATCAGGAGTATGTCTGTCATCAGTATTTCTGTCATCAGAGAAAGTATTTGACATCAGATTAGTATTTCTATCATCAAAAGTAGTATTTTTGTCACCATAAGTGGTATTTCTGTCAGAAGTAGTATTTCTGTCACCATAAGTAGTATTTCTGTTACCCTAAGTGGTATTTCTGTCATCAGAAGTAGTATTTCTGTCATTAGAACATAAGCAATCTGTTTAACTTATCCATACTCACTTGAACTGAACAGAATACAATGCTAATAACTGATGTAAACATCCTTTATAGAATCTAAATAATTGTGTTTGTATTTAAATGGCTGAAATGACATGTATGGTATAGTTCCATAAACTACCTTCTTTAAGCAGTAAATGAGCAAATAGCTACACTATTTCTTAACAGGTAAAACATGAACGGCAGTGTGAGAAATCATTGAGAAACTCCAATAATTCAATTGCTTCTAGTAGGGCTTTAAACATATCCGTACAGAATTTGACTTACAGCAGAAAAGTGGATAGAAAATTTGTAAGTTAGTTTAACCGTAACATTGATTTCAGTAAGCTTAAAAATACCCTCAATGTGCAGCACTGTTTATAATGAGGTATTCCTGATAGCACAACTACATTGGGTCAACTTTGGCAACACTGATGGTTGGGCCAACCATAGACTTAGGGACATACCCTCCAATGGTTGGTTTGTATACGATGGCTCGATCATCATTGGCAAAACACGGTTGCCAACATGTTTATAGCCAATGGCTGCCAATAATTGTCAAGGTTGGCCAACAGTTTGTGCTATCTGGGTTACCTGTAAGAACAATCTGTCAATCCCATCCGAGTTATAATCTGCCTTGTTTGCTGGGTGAGCTGCTCCAAATGTACTTCTCTTTGCTCTTGTTGAGAGCCTTGAAGATGGACCCTTCTCTGCAAGGCACTTATCTAAAAATATGAAACAATTAGAAGATTAGGTCAGTGGTCCAGCAAGTTCATCTTAATGAAAGAGGACTTCAAAAGAAACAAAATAGTGAAGAAGACATTCAAAAATCTTATTCCATTATGAAGATATTTAACTTTAAAATTCTTTACATATTCTATCATATTTTTCCTGTGATTTGGGGGCTTAAAACCTATTGGATTTGTCAGGAAAGTAGTACAACAGAATCTAGTATGGGCAATTGTAATTTGCCACCTGAAGTAAATTTGAGGTAAAATAATTCAAATAGCAAAAAAGGTAAATCAATTTTCTTTAAAACAAACACATTTACAATTGTTAAGAAAGTGAGGATGGGGGCACCACTTTCCATAGTAGACTCACCACACCAGTCATGTCTACACAGATAAGACAGAACTTTAAACTTGAACATCTTCTGAACAGAATAAGATATTGAAGTACTTTCTGCATTAATTTGTTTCTATTTAATGTTCTCCGCTTGCGTATAACACAAACTTGCTTGACCATTAGACTAATCCTTTAAAGCATCCATCACCTATTTAACCGTATATGCAGTCCCAATAAAGCATTACATGCCCAACCAGACCTGCAATATATCAGCAGATCGGGTAAGCTTTCCTTCCAAGAATACAATACCTCCTACTTCCTTCCTTAAGCAAGTTCATGGATGGTGCTAGGATTTGGCTGATGGGGGGTTGCAAGTCTCCCCAACAGGGTACGGTAGCTTAAATTTTAAACATTATCTTACTCACACACAAAATTGTCCTATCCCCCATAGACAGTTTGACAAAATATTTATCATATGGGGGAGCGGAAGTAGGGGTCTTAACAGGGAGATGTAGTCCCCATGTCCCCTTTTGCTGATGCACCCCTAGGTGAGTAACATTACTCCAACAGACTAACAGAACCTAAAGCAGGAAGTGGGTAGCATTGAAGCTGAGGCAACTACATGTAAAATTCCTACCGGAGTTGTTTATATTACATAAAATGAATCACACCAACAATTATAGGTTTTAGAGCACAACTGCAGAAAGCGACTAAAGACATTCCAAAACTATACTGCTCTTACCTGCTCTTTTACATCTTGACCCATCTGTGAGTCACCTGGTGAGTCACCCAATTTCATCATCTCGATTTTAAAATCAGTTTTACCAGGGAATACCTCTTCTCTACAAAGGAAAGAGGATAGAACAATGATAGCTATATCAAAGGTGTTTGATTATTTTCGTCGGGGATGTGGGTTGGGGGAAGTGTGTTGGGGAAGAGGGTTGGGGAAGTGTGTTGGGGGAAGTGGGTTGGGGAAGGGAAGGTGGGGAGAGAGGTTGGGGAAGGGAAGGTGGGGGAAGGGAAGGTGGTGGAAGGGAGGGTGGGGAAGGGAGGGTGGGGGAAGGTAGGGCGGGGAAAGGGAGGGCGGGGAAGGGAGGGCGGGGGAAGGGAGGGTGGGGAAGGGAGGGTGGGGGAAGGGGGAATTCCATATGAAAATTTGTGTAGTGAAGGTATCAAAAATCCAATCTCATACTGCTGGTCGTAAAAAAAATGCATATTTTCATAATGCAGGTAACATAAATCACTTATTTTTGTACTGCAGGTATCAAAAATCACCTATTTTCGTACGGCAGGTATCAAGAATCACTTAGTTTTGTACTGCAGGTATCACAAATCACTTATTTTTGTACTGCAGGTATCACAAATCACTTATTTTCATACTGCAGTTATCAAAACAATCTCTCATACTGCAGTCCAATTTTAAAATTCTGGGCGGCATTTAGTATGGAAGTGTCCCACCAAACTACCCGACTCCTCTCTCTTATTTATGTCTTTGTTAAACACATATTAAAGTTGAAAATGGTATTCAAATATATTCATATAGTTATATCTATAAATGGATGCACTCAAATATTTGTATCTCAATTCATATTATAAACTGTTTAATCTAGAAGTCTTTACATCAATTTGCAAAACAGAGAGGCATTTAAATAAGCCAGCATGACTTGATTCTGAGCATACCCCTGATTCTGAGCATGCCTCTGATCCCCAACATGGCTGTGACCATAAGCAATTAATGTCTCGGAGTTGCGAAATAAGCCACACCCACCATAGCAACGCGGTAACTAGGTGGGACAAACAAACCTCAAATTCGCAATAATGCATGACATTTAGATCTTCGCGAGGTCTGTCGCAAGCTTTGATCCATTTATGGCACTTCTCCGGATCTTTAGAGTTTTTAGCAAAAGGGATAAGCAAAATTTAGTTTGCTAACAGTTCTGGGTAAGAGCAATCAGATTCACAAAGCCAAATTACGTAAGCGCAATTTTTGTTCACCATTTTGCCATCACTGTCTATGTGTACAGAAATTTGTTTTGTGCAGTTAATTACATTGACTACATGAGCGTGTGCCGCTAGGTAGCTGTACTGTACCAGTATACTGCGTATGATGTTTACCCCATTCAGTTATGCAAATTTTGTTGCTAGGCAAATTCATGCGGTGATTGGTTGAAAAAAGCTGTCAATCATCTAACTCAGACAGGTTTACTGTGATCACATGTATGTCTGTCATCACCATGTATGTGAAAATATACTTTCCGCGAACTTAAAATTCTGATATGTAGAGAGCAAAATGATGTTTGAGTGTGACTATGACTTTATGTTACCTCCCAAAGACATTTTAACTCATAAATAGGAATGATACAGTTGACTATCCCTTCCAGTTTCTCTTATGCTCTAAAATCTTTATATTTGTGTCAGACAACTTTGATTGATTATACAATCAACATTATCAATTTTGGAAATGAAAATGAATTATGAAACCAACCTGGCTCTCTGGTCATTGGTCGGCATCTTTAGCTTTCTCAGTGATGTTTGCAGTTCTCTATTTTCAGCCAGAAGCTTTTCAAACCTATAACACCATAATGAAAATCATCACAGAACTAGTAACACATAAAGCCAATATTGAAGTTTGTCTAAGATATAAAAAATCCCATTAAAATATTTTACAACCTGAGCTTTTGATTTTTCAGACATAATTCTTTAAGTAAATATGCAAATATATAAATGCTATCAGGTGAATATGCCCAATATGAATATGTCTGCATTTTAGGGAAATCATGTGCTTTTCTTCCTGTACCTCAAAACGAAAGCGGAAGAACTTTTATCATTGCTCATCTTAAAAGAATAAGTGACACCAAAAGGCATGTAAGTAGCAAAGTTCATGTCATAATTGACCACTTCAGCATATTTTGGCTCTAATTATTCAAGAAAATGTACAAATTTGGGAAGTTATATTAGTTTAATGTACAATCAAATCCTTCCCAGTCCATCGCAGGTTAACAAGCTGATACTCACTTCACAGCTGAGTGGACTGGAGCAGTCAGTGTTTTGCTGAAAAACAAAATGTGGTACCCTGGTCTTCTTCTTCACCAAAATTCCAATTGTTTGCTTACATGGGTTGTAGTCATAGGGGTAAGGCGACGCACATTTCCCCAAAAGATTTATTTCTTTTTTTTTTGTTATATTGAATCATGTTTTGTCCCTCCAGCTAAAATCTCTTACAGCCACCACTGATGAGAACATCCAACACTGTACCTAATCCACATCAATCAGAAATACCTGATTTAACATTTTTCTATGTAAAAACTTTTTTCCACAATTTTTTTTGACTATGCAAATGTTAAAATCAACATCTGACAATAATTTTCAATAACTAAAAACATCTAATATCACAAAATAATACAAATATATTGTGCAATACAATCATAGCATTAATTGAGGACAGCTAAGGACCACTACAACACAACAGAAGAACAAGAAATGTTAAGGAACTATACTACAATACATTCAGTGCAGAATACCATTAACACACATTCAGTTTAACCAATGCATTACTCCCATGTTTTCTCATAACCTTTCATAAGAAAGAGAAACATTTTAGAAACAATTTAGTACAAAAATCATGTTGATATGTTTTTCCTACCAGGAGATATTGAAATTTTAAGGTTCACAAAAAATACCAATAAACGAATAGGGAAAGGCTCAGTATGACATCACAGCATCACACTCTCCCACAAAGTTGATGTATTTCATTATAATCTATCATCTTTTTTATTAGTAAAACCTGCTAGAAAAATAAATTGATGAAAGTTAGGTATTTATATACATTGCCAAATATACCCTACTTCAATAACTTTTGGAAAATTGTTTCTAATCATACAGAAACAACCAATTAACATTCAAAGAAATACATAAACATTTGCAATGGAATTGCTTCTATGACATCATCAAACACGAATTCATCATACTGAACAAAAACTTTAAAATGCAATTGGGAATTCTTTAAGATGCAATCGAGAATTCTTAAAAAATCCATCACTTCTGAACGAAATATAATATCAACCTGATTTTTGTACCATATTGACTCTAAACGTATGCTTTTTCAAATAAAATTTTACAAAAAACCATGGGAATATTCCAGCAAACATTATGTTAACTCCCCTACATACCAATATCTGGCAGATAATAACAATTAATCAATCAAGCATACATGGAGTTAACCAAAAGCATGCCCCACTGATAAAAGCAGATGTTCAATGAATGATACACTAGCTATTCAAAATTACACCTAACAGAGAGAGTAGTATGCCTAGTGAAGAATTGACTGAGAACAATAAAAATCCTTATCAAGAATACCAAGCAAAAACTAATCGCAAAAGCAACAAAACCTTACTTTTCTTTCATATTGTCGGCATACACCCTTTCTGAGTAAAGCTGAGATTCAAGGTTGTCAATTTCTTGTGATAAGTCAATTTTGGTAGTTGTCAAAGTTTTGTTCAAATTCAGAAGCTTGTCTATTTTTTCTTTGCTGGAAATCAATCAGAAAAATCAACCAATTAATAAAAAAGTTAGATATATCAAACTTCATGACATTTGATAGACACATTTGTCAATACACTTAGGTTCAAGATTCAAATGCTTATACGGCCAAGGCAGGGCGACCAACATACTACGTTTGAGAATGGAAGTGCGGGGAAGGGAAACAGGACCAGTATTGGCAATTGCCCATCAAGCCAATTAAGAGGTAAAGGCCTATTTGAAAATTATTGATTTGAATATTGTTGGGGCAATATCCATGGCCCCCATATATATATGTATATGTATATGTATATGCATATATATATATATATATATATATATATATATATATATATATATATATATATATATATATATATATATATATATATATATATATATATATATATATATATATATATATATATATATATATATATATATATATATATATATATATATATATATATTATATATATATATATATATATATATATATATATATATATATATATATATATAGATAGATACGTATATATATATATATATTTATATATATATATATATATGTATATATATATAGATACGTATATATATATATATATATATTTATATATATATATATATATATATATATATATATATATATATATATATATATATATATATATATATATATATATATATATATATATATATATATATATATATATATATATATATATATATACATATATATACATATATATATACATTTACCCGCTAAGCATAGTGGGGATATTTACAAGAGTTATACTTACCTTCCGTGCTATAAATATGCAATCTGGTCACATGACCTGATTCTAAAGCACTTCTAACCGACATTAAAAATGTAGTTACCAGCCAGCCCTGACCTCCATGTAACCTCTACTAACCCTCACTTAACATTCTACCGAGGCTTGAACATGAGGGGAGGCGGGTGAGATGCATGGAAGGTAAGTATAACTCTCGTAAATATTCCCGCTACACTTAGCGGGGTAAATTTACTTCAAGTTATACTTTACCTTCCATGCTATAAATATGCAATCAGATTGCAACCGAGGATAGGAAGGAAGGGAGTTCAGGTCGCAGCAAAAATTTTGAAAGGCTGGTACTAAAACTCCCACTAATTTAATTCCGCTTAAAGGACGAAATTCCTTCTCCTCTTAAGGATGAAAGACCTCAGAGTGGGAAGTACTAAAACACAGTAAACCACTTCTAGTTACAGTCAAACCGAACAAGGCACTATTCGTTAACAGTAACTGAGGCAAACATCGCATGGATCTGAGTTAAAAACTCAGAAAACTCGCCAACCGGAAGAGCGTTTGGACACGACATGAATATCATAATAGTGTCTACAAAAATGCCACAAAATGCAGCGGGTTTGTCCACGAGACAGAGTTGGCTAGTAAAATACGATTGGGAAGGAAGCATGTACTAGCTAAAACGAATTAAAAAAATCCTGGACCGGGGATAAATTCATTAGCGCGTAACTGCTTAAGAGCAAAAGTTAGCGGGGTAACACGAACTTCGCAAAATAAGTCGGACAAAAACAAGGGAAAAAACCGCGATAAGCGTTTTCCCGAACAGTGGCACGAGAAATCCTGTGAAAGGAGCTATGCCTCGAACCCGAGTGAAAACCTCGGCCGTTCCATGAACAGTGTCGACTACTTTAAAAAAAAGCTACTGGACTATCCATCGGAGGAAAATGTCTCGTGACACAGACAATGAGATCTCCGTGTAACTTTCCAGTGGTCGCGAGTCAAAGACTGTAGACCCTCGGTAAAACCTTGGTGGATAGCTGCAAGCTATCCCAGACAGAGCCCGTGACTGAACCAAGTCTGAGAGAGGGCCACCCTTCAAAATGGGGAGGGGGGGTGAACAACTCCTAAGACAGGCCTACGCCGAGGATAGGCGGACTAAGGTCAGACCATCAAACGAAGCACTCTGGGACTGAGATGCAGTTTGCCGGAGTCCAGGAAAAAGACAAAAGTCGTCTCTGACCCGAGGCTTGTAAGGAAAGCCTGCAAGGTTTTGAGCAGCTGAGGGAACCTCAATTGGCCGGGCAAAGTGGGCGCTATCGGTCCTATGTTGCCTTGCTTAGCATACTCGGTACTAGCGTAAAAGGCGGAAAACGTAATTCACAGTGAGTTCTTTTGAAAATAAATGCGTCGACCCTAAAACCCGCGGGTCAGGAAAAAAGACGCAAAGAAAAGAATGCTTGTGATCGTCCATGGATGCGGACAGACCTACGTCCGGGAGACCGAATAAGGTCCTGATCGCTCTGGTCACTTATGGGAAGCACGCCCATCCTGTGGGGGTTCCACTGAAGTGAGACGATTGTGATCATGTTCTTCCAGTCGGAGGTGAGCCGAGAGGAAGGATTCCAGAAACTCTTGGAGCCCGTTCCTATCTGTCTTAAAAAGAGACCACAACAGTGGTGTAAAGTCGGTGCGAATCTGAACTGCCTTGCTCAGCACTAGTGGTAAAAGGTGAAAAATGCCCAGCATTCTGCCTGTGAAAAAAGGCCAAGCACCCGTCCAAGTTTTTGTCATAGGGGGTCACATGAAATGTACCCCTACCTCAATCAAGACGCATCCGTCGGCACTGACGGTGAAAGTCTAATGGGTGGAAACTTCGTTCCTCAAAAGAAGTGGGAGTGTCCGCACCACCACCAGGGGGTGGCCACCGACTAAACGTGTAAAGTGGGAGGTACTGAATGAGACCATTTTCAGTCCATATTAGACTGCTGGCCTTGAGCAAAGCTTGTTTAAACTTTACTGAACTAAACCAATGGTTAGCGAATTAAAAGGCAGGCTCGTGAATATAAAACGTATACAAAAAGGACTGCAAACCATGTAAGGCTATGTAGCTGTGAGCCGTAAGACATTGTCTACGGCTCCGAAGCGGTGTCTGAAAACTATAGCACTTGTGGAACCACGTAGCTCTAGGCCACTCCTATCAACAGCGAAACTTGTCTATGAAGTTGATTGGAAAAGGTGCTAACATACCACGTATAGTTACAACCTTGGAACTGCGGAGCCTATGGCTACGGATGTGAAGAAAATTAATACCGTATGTCTGTACAGGTAGGTAACTAACAGGCCGTAAAGCCGCAAGCCGCGTTGAACTGCTTTAAGAAGGTGTTAAAGTATAGAATGAACTATACGTGCCATTGTTTTTAATAGCTACCACGATCGTGAGGTTGTTTATCAAAAGGCCACATATGTCAAGAAAAGTATCCTTCATGGAGTTAATTTTGACGGGGGGTTTAACGTTACATCAACTGTATGAGTCGTTAACCCCAGCACTGGGGTTGAAATCACGAAAGAGTTGACGTCCTGTGTATACTACACGGGCCGTTAATTCCGTTAAACACCCTTCACCACGGAGCTGAGAAGCACATGGCTACTGGGAAGGGGGGGGGGGGGGACTAACGTTGTACTCAGTACGCATCCTCGTTAAGTAGTATAGATGGAGCCGTTATGGATCTACAAAGGCATCAACGTGACAAGTAAATTCCACTAGTCGTCCGCCAAGTTTGCCTCTGTTCACCATGGAGCAATAAAGCTAGTGGCTACGCGAGGGGGACAACTGGCACTGGTACGTGTCCCTAACATAATAGCTATCAGTACAAAAGAACCATCTGGGTCTACAATAGCATTAACATACTACATCTGTTACCGGAGTCGTTACCTCAGTATACTTCTATTCACTACAGGGCCACTGAGTAAGTGGTTATGCGTGAGGGAGTAAAGTCGTACTCAGTACGCGTTCCTGTTGGAATAGCTAAAAATATACTGGAGCCGTATGGAATATGGAGGAGTTCACGTGCTACGCAAGCTACACGAGCCGTAAACTCTGTTCGTTTCACTATGGAGCTACGAAAGTGGTAGCTGCGTGGGGAAGAGGCCCGGACTACCGTCGTACTCAGTACGTGTCTCGGTAAGAATAACGGCCGCGGAACTCTGTAGCTCATGGCTACTGGCTGCTTACCACGCAGTTGCGCTGATGGTGTATGCCATTAACTCAGTTTGTATCTGTTCACTATGGAGCAGCATAGCCGGTGGCTACGTGTGGGGGACTGCCGTCGAACGCTAAATGCGTCTCGGTAAGAATGATAACCGCAGAACTCTGTAGCACGCGGCTATCGGTCGCATTATCCCAAAGTTCTGTTACCCAGGTTTATCATACGTTGTATGAAATCACGAAAGAGTTGACGTCCTGTGTATACTACACCAGTCGTTAATTCTGTTAAAGACCCTTCACCACGGAGCTGAGAAGCATGTGTACATCCTGTTGGAGCCGTAACGGCCCGTTCACTGAAGCCGTGTAGCTACGGAACTGTATGGACCTGTAAAGCCGTGTCCCGGACTCATGAACTCATGTCTTGGAGCCGTAGGGACCGGTACGGAGCTGTTCAGAGGGTCCGTAAAGTTGTGGTACTCCCTGGTTTACCGTACATTGTACATAAAACCGCGTTAATATCTTTTTAATTTGAGCGGAATGTCACGTTCGACGCGAAAATTATATTCAGTTTAGTTCGAACGGTCGTGGAACTACTTAACACAAAGAAAATAGCTTTTGTAATATTATGCCTCTCGTGGAGATGGTTTTCTTATAACCTGACCACTTAGCTTCGTAACCTAAGAAAGCGCTTACACGCGATGCATCGCGGGGCATCCTGGGTGGGTAACGCACCGACATACGGGGACTTGTCCTCTGTGTTTATGATACTGGTGAATTTTTTTGCGGAACCGTGACGTTCAACGCGGAAATCTTTCTAAGGTAGCTCACACGGACGTGGAACTGCGTAGCTGATGGCTACGGTAACAAGAAGAAAATAGTTCTCATAACGCTATAATCCTTGTGAAGATTGTTACTTATTACCTGACCATGTAGTTTCATAGCCAAAGGGTCTATTATCGGGGGTGTGACGTACGTTGTACGTTACCCCGATACAGAAGTATGAAGCCGTTCGGATCCAAACACAGGAGCCGTATGGAACCAAAAGTTGTTGATTACAAAACTGTACGGACCCATACGGAGCCGTAGGGCTGTGTTACGGACTCTTACGGGGCCGTGGAAACAAGCCGTAGGTCCGTATGGAACCGATCACCGGAGCAGTACGGACCTAAATGTTTTTCTCTTCTTTCTGTGCGGAGCTGACACATGACCGGTACGGAGCCGTAGGGCTGTGTTACGGACCCTTACGGGGCCGTGGGGCCGTATGGAACCAATCACCGGAGCTGTACGGACCCAAATGGACCCGTGAAAGTAATACAAAGGCTCAACGAGCCATAAAAAAGGTTACTAACCTACGTATATCCCCTAAGGGCACCGCGTATTGTGGGCCTACCAGTCCCTTTGCGAAACTGTGGTCCACAGCGGTGTACACGTGTTCTTTCTTTTCGATATCACGGGAGCGTAGCCTAAAGAAAAGTTTACACGTAACGCATCGTGGGACGTCTGGGGGCGCGTAGCCCACCGACACTTGGGGACCTGTCCTCTGTGTCCATGATATTGATGATAAATATTGTGGAACTGTAACATTCAATGCAGAAAATCTTACTATGGCAGTATGCACGGTCGCGGAACTGCGTAGCTATTGGCTACAGAAACAAGAAGAAAATAGCTCTCGTGATGCTATACTTCTTGTGAAGATTGTCACGTAACATCTGACCACATAGCTTTGTAGTTAGCGGGTCTATTTCCGGGTTTATCGTACCGTGTACGTTATCACGTTACAAAACTCTGGAACCGTACGGACCCGTTCACTGGTTATATTGCGGAACTGTAACGTTCAACGCGGAAAATCTTACTGAGGTAGTTCACACGGCCATGGAAGTGCGTAGCTAATGGATACAGAAACAAGAAGAAAATAGCTCCCGTTACAAACCTCTGAAGCCGTACGGACCCGTTCACCGGAGCTGTATGGTTTAGAGAAGCAGGACATCTTGGGTGCGTAATGCACCAACACTCAGGGACCTGTCCTCCGTGTCCATGAGACTGGTGAAAATAATTGTGGAACTGTAACGTTTAACGCGGACAATCTTACTAATGGCGTTCACACGGCCGTGGAAGTGTGTAGCTAATGGCTACGGAACCAAGAAGAAAATAGCTCTAGTGATGCTCTACTTGTTGCGAAGATTGTCACTTGTCATCTGACCACGTAGCTTTGTAGCTAGTGGGTGTATTTCCAGGTTAATCATACAGTGTATGTTATCCCGTTATAAAACTATGGAGCAGTACGTATCAGATTACCGGAGCCGTATGAAGCCGTGGGCCACGGAGCTGTATGGAACCATCCTGCCGTCCAACGGACCCGTAAACACGGGCCGTGGAGCCGTATCGAACCATCTGGCCGTCCAACGGACCCGTAAACACGGGCCGTGGAGCCGTATGGAAAAGTCCAATGGACCAACGGGGCCGTAAACAGTCCGTGAAGCCGTATGTAACCGTCCAGTGGACCTGTACAGAGTCGTGAACTCGGGCCGTGGAGCCGTATGTATCCCATCACCGGAGCCGTACGGACCAGAAAGGACCCACGAAATAACTTGTGACTCACGTATAACTTCTTTGGGCGGCGCCTTTACGTGGACCACAGCGGTATACAAAGGGTTTACTTCACTAAAAATAGGCACCGCTCCCCAACTCAGTATTCTATCGAGAAGGGGGAAGCTTCTTTAAAATGGTTTAATTCTAAGTGACGTCTTCTTTAGGACGCCACTTAGTTTATCAATATATAGACTCAGGTAACATACATCTGATAGACCGCACCCGTGGCACTACTGACTCAGTAAACTATCGAGTCAGAGGACCTCCAGGGCGTTAATCAGGAAAAAGTTAACACAGTAAACTACAAACGCAGGCCTTCCGAACTCAGTAATCTATCGAGAAGGAGCCGTAGCGTAAGTAGAAACTCTGAGACTAAATGATTTATATTTTCTGAAAAAGAAAGATATACATTTATGAATGTATACATATACAAATACACCAAAACGCCCCTACGGGGGATGTACCTATGATCCTATGATCACGCTTATAGAGAGACAAGGCATACTAGCGTAGGGGTAGCGTGGAAAATACAAACCACTGAGTAACTTGGCGTCTGTGGAGATAAAAAGAAAAGATTAGATCTCCTGTAAATAAGACGTCGGAGAGACCCCCTTCCGGTCTCTCCAACGCCCCAAAATTCAAGCTTGAAAATTAAAAACTTTGTCTTAATTTTATGCGAGAAAAACGAAAACAAGATATATACTGGTAATGTTAATAATAGAATAGGCTCTCTTGTAACAACTGTAGCTCCTTGGAGCTGTAAGAAGCCGACTTCTCAAATACTCTGTGGTGACGTCGATCCAATGCGCATGCGCCAACATCAATGAAAGAAATTGGCCTAATGCATACGAGAACCTGTACTGAAGATATCCTAACATGTAAATACAATGCAATGCATAGTATAACGGCTCTCCTCGTTGAAGGGCAGGCCGAGGGTGAAAAACATTTAAACCCAGGGGCAAGAGATCCACTAGAGAGGCACACTTGGTGCTCTAGGGCCTAAAAACACCCGCCGCGAAAGTGGGACTCTCTCAACTAGCCACCCGCTTTGTACAGCATTAAGAATTGTTGGCCCTTAGACCCCCGACACCCCTGATTTTCTCAAAATCAGGGGTAATCCACACCATTCAACCCGAGAGACTCTTCACAATTCATTGACTATCATCCAGGTATTGTTACACCATACACAACACAGGGGTAATGTATACCTTCTAAACTGACAACATCTTCATAGTCTATTCACAGTTCACTTGTTAGCAACCAGCTACTGTTACACTGTACACAATAGGTCATTCATCTTGGGCTCAAGACACATAACTGCTGTTCAGTGATGTGAATCAGATTAGTCTTAGCAGAGCTTAAATAAAAATATACATTATATGCTTGGGAGAACTTTGTGCAAAACTCATGAATGATTGATGGACCATTCCTTGTAAGGAAGGTTATTTCATCATGGATGGAGACAAAAACAGTCTATTTTAAGTGTAGGCTACACAGGAAAGTCCTGTAAGTCAGACCGAAGAAATCCCGGACCCATGGCTACTTCGTCTTACCTCCGAAGACTTAAAAAGGCGAACCGGATAAGATGTTGGCTGGTTGGAATTAGAAGCAAAGGAAACTGAACAGGTTTGGAAGTCAGACCCCCCCCCCCCCCATCCCCAATAAAATTTTGTCTGTGTATCCCACATCCACAAATTAAATCTTGAATGCTTGATCAGTTGATGTTATAGACATCATGGAATTGGTAAAAACTTTTGTATCGCAAACGAAAATTCATCAGAACATTTTTGGAAATTTCTAATCTGCTAATTGTTCTATTTAACAATATGTCTTTTAATCAGCCAGAATTAAATGTCCTGAGCAGTTTATTTCTCTATGCTCCTACTGTAGGTATTGAGCCATATTCTTAAAGTTTTTACAGCCTAAAAGTATATAAACTAATTTTCTATAAAAAAAAAGAATTGAAAGTTAGGTATATACAGTAGTTCTGATCTTCCAGTTACATATGGTAGCCATTCAAGATTAATGTTTCAGAAAAAGAATTCTTTTGGAATTCAAATTTTTAGTTTGCTCACTTGTATGCTTGAAACATCACAAAACATGGACAATATAATTGTATTAAGCCTCCTACTTTTCTTTATGAATTTATAATTTAAAGCTGCCCGTTTCATTCTGTTAATTTAGTTTTCATCGATATATGATAAAGAGCAGACTTTTTGAATGAATCTTGAGTCCAAATAGATTTCCTTATAGATATCAATCTTTAGAGAAATGTTAGAAAATGATAAGTATAATCTAGTTACACTTTTTGCGATATTGTATTTAATACAGGAACTAAGATAGAGAGGGGAGAGGTAGAGACGGACACAAAACAGGCTCATGATTTCAATAGTTTGAAAATAATTTACTCAAGTTCTTAGCGAACAAATTGGAAATTCATTACAGATTTTTCCTAATGACTGACTACACGTATTCATCAAAAGGGATGATAGACCTACATGTATATCCACAGAAATGTTAACAATAGAATATTTATATTCCTACATTGTTTTTTTATTTTGTATATTGTATATTATAGATCATATTTACCATCAATACACCTCTTCCTATGTGCTGGAGCATATTTTCTTGCCCTCAAAATGGGCTTCACCGCTGGACTCCTACCAGGGGCCCTTAAGCGTAAATCGAGCACTTTAAACTCGAAGGGCCTTCGGTGACACATGATTAATCCTAAACTGGAAATCATCAACCACTTTTTTAAATGGATTGATGCCACTGGAGGTAAAGGCCTATTTGAAATTTATATTATTGGAAATTATTGAAGGGGTACATGGCCCCCGGTGTCAGGGGCTTAGGATAAGATATGTACCTCAAGGATTGCTTATCCTCTTTCTCCTGCTGTATTTGATCTTCTAGCATCCTGGCTGTACTCTCTGAAGATGTTCTGTGGATGAAAACAAAATATCTTTTGGAAGTTTTAAAGATTGATGAAATCTTTTCTCTAGTTTCAAAATTTGTTTGGACACTTCCCAAATGAGCTGGGGGCAAAATATCTTTTAGAACTTTTAAAGATTGATGAAATCTTTTCTCTAGTTTCAAAATTTGCTTGGACATTTCCCAAATGAGCTGGGGGTGATCAACTGTGCCGGAAATTAAAGACAAATGTTTAGGGGTGAGCAAACCTTAATGTAAATCAATGTGTTTTATCTTGATTGTTTTTTATGATATTGCTTGAAAGTAAATTGGGATTTCCAAAAAGGAGGGAGGGGGAAGATGAATATTTACACATAATGATCAAAAATCACATTTAAATGCCCAGGATCACCTCAGAAATCATTGAGAAGTTTCCATCAAATTTCTTTTAATATCAATTTTATTTTATTTAAAGTTTTGAACTTGACAACCCCAAATTTCATGAATTTGGTAAATATGATGTGGAAAATGTCTATTCAGATCTAAAAAAAAAGAGAATCCATATTTGTTCAATCACGCACTCCAGAGAGGGTCCAAAAACAGAACTATTAATGCAAAAAAATTTAATTGAATGTAATATTCAATCAGATAAATATTTCTACCTTAGCATGTTGGTTTCTGTGATCTGATGGTTTAGTTTCTGCTGCAGCGAACTTGTATTTGTCTCTAAGGTCATTCTGTGAAAATAGAAGGAAAAAATATGAAACTAAATTTAAACCTTTGTTAAGATCCACTCAAAAATTTGCATGGTAAAGTAATAATTATTGACTGATTTGGAAATTACACAAAAATATACAAATCTCTTAAGTTGCTGTAAGCTCAGTTGTTCATATTAACACTCACCAGGGTTGTTATTCCTTTTGGGGGCTAGGGGAACTTGCTACCCCGTTACAAGAGTGAGTTGAAAGCAATACACAACCTTTGAAATCTAATCTTTTGTGGAGGAAAATTATGGCACTTTTGTTCCCCCTCCCCCTTCCTACAAGTAGCTCACCACAACTTCCAATAACCATGTTGTGTTTTGAAAGCTCATACAAATTTCAATCGTGAGCTTTCTTTGCAATTAGGACTATAAAGAGATTCCACATGTAATACCATATGTGATAATAATGTGATGTGCTTATCCAAGGCACAGCCTCCTCAAAGCGCTTCATAAAGAAGTAAACCATCTACACAAACCAAGGCAGTTCTCAAATCCTCAGGACTATGCTAAGCATGGCTTCGCTTCAGTGCAGCCAATAATGGCACATGTTACCATGACAACCACAGTATTACCCTATTCTGTCCTCTTAGTGCCAGATGAAGAAGCAGCAGGTCTCTGGTACAGACCGACCAAGGATTAAGCCTAGGCCTCCCAGTTGAAAGGTGGATCCGACCCAGGATTAAACCAGGGTCTCCCAACTGAGAAGCGGATCCGAACCAGGATTAAGCCTCAGCCTCCCAGCTGAAAGGCGGATCCGACCTAGGATTAAACCCGGGTCCTCAGCTGAAAGGCGGATCCGACCCTGGATTAAGCTGCGGCCTCACCAGCTGAAAGGCGGATTTGACCTAGGATTAGGCCCAGGCCTCCCAGCTGAATGGCGGATCAGACCTAGGATTAAACCCGGGCCTCCCAGCTGAATGGCGGATCCGACCTAGGATTAAACCCGGGCCTCCCAGCTGAATGGCGGATGTTCTACAACTTGAGCCAACCATCCAGTAAGGGCATTTCAAGTTCATTAACAATTACAAGCATGTTCACCATTATGTTGAGGGTGAGCACCATCCTGAGAAATAAATGAAGATGCCTACCTTAAGGTCTTTGCCTCCTCTTGCTGTCTGCCCAGCTGCCACTGCAAACCCTTGACCTCTCTTTCTAAAGATGACCTGTAATTAAATTTGAATTCTATTCCATCATCTTTTAACTGGAATTGGATATTTCACATTTCAACAAAGTTGACCAGACTGAACTGTTAATTTATGGAATCCGTTTCTGATAATTGGCTTAAGGCAAATAAGCAGCTGCACTCAGTGGTGGTGCAAGTATTTGACCAGTGAGGGTGGAGGAAGGGTCTAGTTGACAGGGGGATAAAATTAACAAAATGTTGATGCCATATCTCGTAGTATATACACAAATATTTGGGGGATTTGTGTATATGACCTTATATACTGGGGGAATTATTACTACATATTTGTGTATATGACCTAATATATGTTCCCCCCTGAATTTCAGTTTACCCTCTACATCCAGCTCTGGCTGGCTATGCAACATCTTTGCTTGATGTTAACTCCCAAAAAGTAGGGGTCCAAGGGACCTTGATAATGTTATGTCTGAAAAATGTGTGTGAGTGGGCCCTATGACCTAATATACTGGGGGAATTATTACTACATATTTGTGTATATGACCTAATATATGTTCCCCCCTGAATTTCAGTTTACCCTCTACATCCAGCTCTGGCTGGCTATGCAACATCTTTGCTTGATGTCAACTCCCAAAAGTAGAAGGACCTTGATAATGTTATGTCTGAAAAATGTGTGGGTGGGCCCTATGACCTAATATACTGGGGGAATTATTACTACATATTTGTGTATATGACCTAATATATGTTCCCCCCTGAATTTCAGTTTACCCTTTACATCCAGCTCTGGCTGGCTATGCAACATCTTTGCTTGATGTCAACTCCCAAAAAGTAGGGGTCCAAGGGACCTTGATAACGTTATGTTTGAAATATGTGTGTGAGTAGGCCCTATTTCCTCAGTGGCTAAGATATCTCACCTTAGGTTGTCATTCTCTGCTTTTTGTCTTTCTAACTGTTCATAATAACTACTTGCTGCTTTCTCCGAGCTTAATCTGATGGTGATGCAAAAACAAATGTAACAATTATGATGAAGACTGATGAAAATACATAATAAGTAGATGGAAACATGTGAATATTTTCTTGCCCTTGTCATCGAAAACCATACAAACATCACTTCAAAACAGATAAAAACTAACCATTATCAAGCCTTGCTATGCAAATTTATATATGCAAAGTTTGAAATAAATGGGCAGAAACATAGGTATGAGGAGAGATATATTGCGCATCAACTTGGCAGAAAAGGTGTATTATTCTGGGGTCTATAGAACATTCAACGATTGACATAATTTATGTGAGACAAATCATTTTTGTCATCCAAAAACTTAACTACCAATAGTTAAGTGACTTTTACAAAATTTGGAAGGGATGGGATTGAAAGTATGAATTATGAAATTATCATTGAATCGCATATGCATTGGAAATCATTTTGAAACTTATTTTGGTGACCTTTATTGTGCTTTAAAGTGTCTTTTCTGGCTTCTTACCTGAACACAGCTCTTACCTGTAACTGACCATGGGGTAATTAACTCGCTACCTTAACTGACAGACTATCAATCCATATCTCTAAAATATTCCCCTGGTGTAACATTATACAACTAAATGAAGCAGATAGGAATAGCGCTGGGAGGTATTTTACCAGGAGACGATTACGTCTAGGCTTATGGACCTGTAACTTAATAACATCTATTTACAACATTTTGCTGACATTATCTCATCTCTCCTACCATTTTGTACAGGGCCAGCTTTGCGGATTGGTCGGCGAGGGAAATATTTGGACCTTTTAGCATATTTATTTTCTAGACCTTTGTACCATTAGCATTTTACTTTATTATTATTTTTGGTTTGCATGCAAAGCATAATGCGAAGCATAATGCAAAGCATAATCACGATAATCGAAACATAATCACGATAATCGAAAGCATAATCTAATCACGAAGCATAATAAATCAAACATAATCTGAACCTATGTAATGGCGATGAAGTCCGTCCGGCCTTCCACAGATTTGTCCTGAGAATTCCTTAGAAATGTTAAAGTTTTTTTGAGAATTCCTCAAAAAATGTTAAAGTTTCTTCAGAGTTCCTCAGAAAAAGTTAAAGTTTTTTCAGATATCCTTATGGAAGGTTAGAATTTCCTTATAAAATGCTAAAGTTTTTCAGAGATACTTAAGACAGGATTGAAGACTAGTTTCCTTAAAAAGTCTACAAAATATTTGATATTTCCTTACAAGATAAGTGTAAAATGATATAATTTTTTAACATTTTCAAAGATCCTCAAATCTATCTTGTAGCACTTGATATTTAAAATTCTTCAAAATATTTCCACACCAACAGTTGTATCAGGCATGATTATTATACTCCACCTTTATTATTGTGCTCATTTGCATAAACTTGCTACAGTATATGACCTGACCAGACTTTTTTTATTTAGTATGCTTAGTCAGCGAGTGTGACAGGATGTGATTGCATATGGACATAGGGAGGGATACCATGTGGGACATGGATGGGGGCCATGAGGGACATATGATATAATATTTACCATGTTGTATACACCTAGGGCTATATCAGGCATAATTATTTGACTCCACCTTTTTTTCTTATTCATCAACTCATTTGCATATAAGTTATTATATGAACTGACACTTTCATACATAGTATGCTAAATCAGGGACTGTGATAGCTAGGATGAGACTTCTTATGGAGCCTATGGGGCGTCATGTGAGACATAAGGAGGGATGCCATGTGGGACATAGGGTGGGATGCTATGTTGAACAGGGTGGAATGCCATGTAGGATATATGGTGGAATGCCATGCAGGACATAGGGTGGAATGCCATGGGATGGAATGTCATCTGGGACATGGGATGTCATTTAGAACATAGCGTCCCACCCCACTTCAACAAGTCATTTGCATATAAGTTATTATATGAACTGACACTTTCATACATAGTATGCTCAATCAGGGAATGTGATAGCTAGGATGAGACTTCTTATGGAGCCTATGGGATGTCATGTGGGACATGGAGTGGAATGCCATGTGGGACATGGGGTGGGATGCCATGTGGAACAGGGTAGAATGCCATGTGGGACATGGTGGGATGCCACGAGTAACACAGAGTGTGACATAGGTTGGGAAGCCATGTGTGACATAGGTAGGATGCCATGTGTGACATAGGGTAGGAGGCTATGTAGGACATAGGGTAGGAGGCCATGCGATGTGGGACATAAAGTAGGATGTCATTGGGACATTGGGAGGGATACCATGTGGAACATATGGTGGAATGCTATGTGGGACATCAGGTGGGAAGCCATGCGGGGCACAGGAAGGGATGCCATGTGGGACATAGGCAGGGATGTCATGTTGTACATATGGTTGGATTAATGTGGGACATACATGTAGGATGGGATCCATGTGGGTCATAGCATGGGATGCCATGTGGGACGTATGGTGGAATGCCATGTGGGACATATGGTGGAATGCCATGTGAGACACTGTATGGTGGAATGCCATGTGGGACACTGTATGGTGGAATGCCATGTGGGAGATATGGTGGAATGCCATGTGGGACAAGGCATGGGATGTCATGTGGGACATGAGGTGGGATGTCATTTGGGACATGGGATGTGATCCATGTGGGACATAGGGTGGAATGCCATGTGGGTCATAGGATGGGATGCCCTGTGGGACATAAGATGGAATGCCACATGGGGCATATGGGATGTCATGTGGGACATGGGGTGGGATGCCATGTGGGAGATATGGTGGAATGCCATGTGGGACATAGGATGGGATGTCATGTGGGACATGGGATGCCATGTGGGACATGGGATGCCATATGTGGGACATGGGATGCCATATGTGGGACATGGGATGCCATGTGGGACATGGGATGCCATGTGGGACATGGGATGCCATGTGGGACATGGGATGCCATGTGGGACATGGGATGCCATGTGGGACATGGGATGCCATGGGGATGCCATGGGATGCCATGGGGGATGCATGGGGATGCCATGGGGATGGGATGCCATGTGGGACATGGGATGCCATGGGGGACATGGGATGCCATGGGGACTTAGTGTGAGATGCCATTTTTATAATTGGCCGGGTCATATGATATGGGAGTCAATTTGCATGGGCATGCGAACCATGACTGTATTACCATTCTAGTTTTTTTTTTTTTTTTTAGGGGGGGGGGGGGTCATATGATCTGTCAACCTCCCCTAACCCCCTGGTTACACCCATGCTGTACACTAATAAATAATCATATCAAAGGCAACGACCATAATTAAAGAAAATAAAAATACCTTGTTGTCTTGCTTTCTTCTTTAAGCCTCTCAACCTCTTCTTGCAAAGCTTTTGTTTCAAGGTCAAGTGTCATTCTGTAAGAAATGGAAGACTAATGTTTACAAGATAAGTTCATTGGTCAAGCATGTCCAGATCAGGACAGGGAAAAATGGCAAATAAGTAATCAAAACAAAACAAATTACCATTAACATGACAGATAATGTTCTATCAAATAATTGATATCAGAATGGAAGTGACCTCATATCCTCAAATACCTTTGTGTATATCATTCAAATATTTTCTGAGAATTTCTGACTTCCATTTGATGTCAAGTAAACATCAACAATGAGTTTATAAATAACTGTGATTAACTAGAAGCAACAAAAATTAACATTGAGAGGGTGTAGTTTTCTATAAAAAAAAAAATATATAAAAAAAGTGTTTAAAAAATGGAAAATGAAAAAATAAATAAATGGGAAAAAATATCTAGTAAATTTAACTAAAAAAATTAGTAAAATATCAAGACAGCATAATTAATGGACACGACCAAAGTGGGTGGACAAAACATGTACATTGACACACCCCTCAGTCAGTTAGGTAAGTGACATTTTTTGTGAAATGACTTATCCCAAATCATTCACCTCTGTACAAAGTCAATGGGTCTGAACTTAATTGACCCACCCCAGAGTCACTGGTGACTGACAATTTGGTACAATGACACACATGTGAGTCACTATTTTATATGTCAATGACTCACATTTGACTGACATTGCTGGGGGTAGTTGGGGTGAGTCATACAACTGACAAGTGCATAATTAACAGACCTTAAAAATGATCATATTAGACTACGAGTTGAAGATGTTTCTTTGGAACTGGGAGAGAGACAATACTCAGACTAACCTGGAAATGATGATGTCCTCTTTTTGTTTGTCCAGTTCTATTTGCAGTAAGTTTGTCTCTGCTGCAATCCTGATATAAGATAAGACATAAATACATATTGCACATTAAATCTTGTTGAAACTGAATGATAGGGTAAAAAACTAACCTGGACAATGAGCCAAGGTAAATACTGTAAGCGTCCTTAGAGTGCAAGTTCCCGTGTTCACTTTTGTATTCACATATTCCTTTCCTTTATATTAAGTTATGCCACTGTAAGTTACTTTTAATTAGGCAAATTTTGGAAGTCTTTAACCTTACTCTACCACGCAGCGATATTATCGCCGTTTTGGGTGCCCTGTCTTTGGCCCCACCTCCCAGGCGCATTTTCAAAATAGTGCTGGTAGAGTCAGGGTTAATTAACCCGCAACAAGTGTGCCAACATAAAAATACATGCAGCATGGTCCCATGGGCTACCACCAGGTCACTGAAGCGGAACGAGCCCGACTTTGCTGCTCGGAAGACAGAGGACCCTTCAATAATTATCCTGTGCTTAACCCTTACTCTACCACGCGGCAATATTATCACCGTTTTGGGTGCCCTGTCTTTGGTCCGGCCTCTCAGGCGCATTTCAATAAGTGCTGGTAGAGTAAGAATTGAATTATGCTCTAAAGTTAATGACAGAGTGTATTAATATCATGTGTTCAGTTTGGGTTTGGGTCAGAGATTGGCTGACTGGAAATGCAATAAATATTATAAAGCACTGCTAACAATGTGTTCTTTCTTTCACTGACTTGATTGATATTTTACTTATGTAAGGACCTGCCTATGTTTTGTCCTATAATACAAATTAGGATTCCATGGACTTTCAATTTAAAGACACATGGCGTGTTGCAATGTTAGTAATGTGAATGTAATTTTAGCTAGAAACCCTCAGGTTGTTTCTACGACTTAATTGTTCCATTTTGACATTTTTTTAAACCCCAAAATTTAATCCAAAGTCATACATCATCCAAAATATGATATGATCCCCAAAAACTGTATCCTGACTCACCTGTCTGACACATTCTCTTCTCTCTGCTTCTCCAGCTCTGCCCGCATCCTTCTTATGTCAGTTTCCGACGATAATCTATAACAAATCACAAAGTTTTACTAAATCTCGACCCAGGTACTCAAAATTTGTACTGGTTCCCATTGACTGCTAAATTTGTTCACATATGCACGATGGGTGAACATATCCAACAAAAAAAACAACAAAAAAGACCGTGTGATGTTCTATTGAAAAAGTACATAAATTGGCTAAAACTAATGTCCTCACTTTTCAGCTGCCAGCTCCTATAAGATTATGAAGATTTTTGATAAACTAAAGATCTTAGAAATAGTTTTTTTAAGATGACTGTGCTTTACAACTTGGTACTTTAAGTTTATTACCTTCAGCACCTTGACTAGTCCGCACTCACAACTTGATCCACTCTCTACAAAAATGTATTACACCCTCTTTTGGCGAAATTCCCCCTCTTTTGGTCTTATCATTGAGGGGGAAACCTGTTGATTGAGGGACAAGTAACACTGATGAGAAATATTCAGGGAATGCTTCCCACCCCCTCCTCCCCCTCCCACAAACACACCCATACGACCGTGCGCCACCACTGGTCCCCTTCAAAAGTATTGTTGAGCCCATTGTCGGCCCCGCTTTAGTAGAAATTCTTTTAAAAAATAGGTCAATCTTACGAGATCATTACATTTTTTAGAATCTAGGCACACTGCTTACATCCAGCTTTGATTTCCGTGGTAACCATTCACGTTTAGTAGAAGCAGGGAGTATAAGCAAGTGACCTGTGCTGTACTGTGCCCTGGGCATTCCGAAACATCTGGAAATAATTACCGCCGAAGGCTTGTTGCGCAATTCCCCGCAACCTTATGAAGTTTGCCACGTGCAAGAAAATGATATTATTCCATCGTAACACAAAGTTACGGCGTGGTTATAAGGAATCGTGTGTAGTGCCAGTTGTCTTTCAAGTCCCCGAGCCAAAAACAACGATACATTTAGAATAAATTTTATCAAAAGTCAAGAGCAAAAGAAAGTCGGTAATTATATATATATATATTTTTTTTCTTTTTCCAGAAACATTCAAAATAAATTGTAAGGAAAGGGGTGGGTATACAGGGATATTTTCGAAACACCGAGGGACTTATTTACATCAACGCCCAACATTGTGATAAGTTGCCCAAGGTTATTGTACTACGAGAAAAGTTTGTCTCAACAAGAGTAAATGTGACCATAAAAGGAAAATGGGTGTGACCGGGGGAGATGGAAAATTTCACCATGCCCAACATGTCAAACGATTAATACACACATTGTTTTAACATGGATTTTAGATAGCTATGGACCTGGGTTTTTGGGACCTGGTTGTTAAGTTATGTACATGTTCAGTAGGCCTACAGTTACGTTGCGACAGAGCAGGGAAATGGAAAGTCTACAGGTACTACGATAACTCTTTTAATTTTTTAAGCCCGATTTCAAAGTGTTATTAATATGGAATACACATTAGAAGAAGTCAAATATATGAGGATCTGGAAGGCATTGAGTGGGTAAATTTGAATGAATAATGATTTCTTCGGGGATTTCTTATCTATTTACGTTCAGCACATGCTTGATTGTAAATGCTGGATGAGCTGGTAATGGTATAAGAAAAAAGCGTAGCGAATGTTTGTTTTTTCCTTCCTTTTCAAATGAAAAAAGAACACTTGAGGCAATATTTTCCTCTCTTTTTCTTTGTTTATCATGGACTCATGAACCTGTGGAAAAAGATATTGATTGCTTGTAGGTATACAAAAGAAATGAAGTTCACACACAATACGGGCTAGTTGGTCTACGACACTGAGTCTTAAACCTATTGAGATTTTGGAACTGACAAAGGGCCTAGGTCTTTTATCCCTTTTAAACATCCTCGTAAATCTTTTGTGTGCGTGGAGCCACAGCAAACCTCGGGGATTAAACGCAATTACAAAAGAATTGATCTCATTGTCCCCGCAAAACATTAAGCAGATTTTTCTGGTTCGTAACCACGGATAAGCTGTACTTAAAGTGGACAACTTAAGCTGGTTTATTGATCGCGATTTCCCCGCATTCTTAACAATAGTTAATCCGATCGCGGTTATACTCCATGGTCGGCGTGAACCATGTCTTGCGTGGGAATGCATGACACATTCGTTTTCGCTAGCACTGTACCTTTAAGTATAAGCAAGAAGGTATTTATACCATGCCCATATACCTTTAAGTATAAGCAATAAAGTATTTATATACCTGCCCATATACCTTTAAGTATAAGCAAGAAGGTATTTATACACCTGCCTATATACCTTTAGGTATAAGCAAGAAGGTATTCATACACCTGCCCATATACCTTTAAGTATAAGCAAGAAGATATTTATACATGTGCCCATATACCTTTAAGTATAAGCAAGAAGGTATTTATACACCTGCCCATATACCTTTAAGTATAAGCAAGAAGGTATTTATACACCTGCCCATATACCTTTAAGTATATGCAAGAAGGTATTGATACACCTGTACATAAACCTTTAAGTATAAGCAAGAAGGTATTTATACACCTGCCCATATACCTTTCAGTGTAAACAAGAAGGTATTTATACACCTGCCTATATACCTTTAGGTATAAGCAAGAAGGTATTTATACACCTGCCCATATACCTTTAAGTATAAGCAAGAAGGTATTCATACACCTGCCCATATACCTTTAAGTATAAGCAAGAAGGTATTTATACACCTGCCCATATACCTTTAAGTATAAGCAAGAAAGTATTTAAACACCTGTCCATACACCTTTAAGTATAAGCAAGAAGGTATTTATACACCTGCCCATATACCTTTAAGTATAAGCAAGAAGGTATTTATACACCTGCCCATATACCTTTAAGTATAAGCAAGAAGGTATTTATACACCTGTACATATACCTTTAAGTATAAGCAAGGTATTTATTCACCTGTCCATATACCTTTAAGTATAAGCAAGAAAGTATTTAAACACCTGTCCATACACCTTTAAGTATAAGCAAGAAGGTATTTATACACCTGCCCATATACCTTTAAGTATAAGCAAGAAGGTATTTATACACCTGCCCATATACCTTTAAGTATAAGCAAGAAGGTATTTATACACGTGCCCATATACCTTTAAGTATATGCAAGAAGGTATTTATACACATGCCCATATACCTTTAAGTATAAGCAAGAAGGTATTTATACACCTGCTTGTATACCTTTAAGTATAAGCAAGAAGTATTCAAACTTACTGCAAGGTTTTTTCCCCTCTTCAAGCTCTTCTACTTTCTTTTGAAGGATGCTCAACTTTGTTTCTAATGAGACTCTAGGAAAATGAAGGATACAATATGTATTAGAATAAATCACATTTCAAAGTTTCCCAAAAAAATGAACACTATTACATCATATTTTTCCATATCATGTATAATGAATCAAGTCACATTCCAAAATTTTTGCATAATCATTTTTTTAGCATATTTAAATGTATGCATTTTCTTCTGTGTTTTTTTCTTCTTCAAAATCACAAAATGAAAATGTGTGAGTATGGCATGATCATTTTCCTTCTTTTTTTTGTCATCTATAAAAAGAAGTTTAAAAGACAGCTGCAAAAGTATCCGACTTTGAAAGAAGACAGTGTGGAATTTTTCAGAAATATTTTTTTTCAACATTTAAAAAGAAAACTAATAATACAATAAAAAGTCATGACTTCCACAGAACCAGCTAAAAAGCAAAGAAACTGTCTGAGTTACATTGAAATGCTATAATAAAGCACTGAAGCAAATCGTTTGGGATGAAGTCAATCAAAAGTAAGTTTACAGCAATGTAAGATTTACCTTTCACGAATGCTGTCCTCCTTCATCTTCTCAAGTTCCTCGTGGAGTTTGGAGGCTTTTCTTTCGAAACTAATCCTAAATAAGAATACAAAGATCCAAAAGCAACTTAAATGATATCAATGAAATAAGAGTCTGGAACTCTTATTAGACATAATTTTGAAATGAATTTAAATCCAAACACTAGGAATCATATATTTCCTAAGAGTCATTTGGATATTCAACAGTAGGAAGCAAATTGTCATTTACTGACAAACAAATGATTTCTTGTGCATCACAACTGTCATCTTTACTGAAACTACACAGCTACTCTACTGCATCAATCCCAAAAATGCATTCCCTATATCCCTGTTAAAGATGGTATTTTCACATTTCTAATTCAGTAAAGTGTTATCAAAATTAAACAAAATATATTCCAAATGGGCCGTTCTGCATTACCTGTGTGACACAGAATGACCTGTGGCTTCCCCTGGGGCATTTGGCATAATGTATGATGAGGATCGACTCTAAAGAATTCATTAAGGGCATTAAGAGTTAGATGCATGATGTAGAATAGCAATGAGAATACTGCAAGCCACTGAAGAGTTAGTGAGAAGGGCATAACAATTTTGGACTTTCTGTGGTTTTTGAAGGTCAAGAGCTGATGTAAATATTTACAGCAAGTGAGCTTATTATATGCAGGAAAATGGTCCTAGATTTCAACAGCATCATTATAAATCATCAAATCAAGACAGTCAAGAAAACTCACCTATCCTCTTTCCACTCAGAATACAAGCTTCTCTTCTTATTCTTCCACTGCTTCTTGTGTTGATTCAAACTCTTTACAGCTTCTTGGGTCTTTTGCTAAGAATGACAGTAGATGAGAGAAACAGAAGATGAGAGGGACAGGAGATGAGAGGAATGGTAAATGAGAGGAACAGTAGATGAAAGGAACAGTAGATAAGAGGAACAGGAGTTAAGAGGAACAGGAGATGGGAGACAGTAGATAAGAGGAACAGGATATGAGAGGAACAGAAGATGGGAGGAACAGGAGATGGGAGAGGAACAGCAGATGAGAAAAACAACAGATGGGAGGAACATGAGATGGGAGAGGAACAGCAGATGAGAAAAACAACAGATGAAAGGAAAAGGAGATGAGAGTAACAGTAAATGAGTGGAACAGCAGATAAGAGGAACAGGAGATGAGAGGAACAGGAGGTGAGAGAAACAGAAGGTGAGAGGAACAGGAGGTGAGAGGAACAGAAGGTGAGAGGAACAGTAGATGAGAGGAACAGTAGATGGGAGAAACAAGAGGTGAGAGGAACATGACATGAGAAGAACAGTAAATGAGAGGAACAGTAGATAAGAGGAACAGGAGATGAGAGGAACAAGGGGTGGAGAATGAGATGAGAACAGTAAATGAAGGAAACAGGATAAGAGGACCTGAGAAACAAACAGGAACAGGATGAGAGGAACAGTGAACAGTGAATGAGTGGAAACAGGAGATAAGAGAAACAGGAGATGAGAGGAACAGGAGAAGAGAGGAACAGTAAATGACAGAAACAGTAGATAAGAGGAACAGTTAAATGAGAAGAACACTAGATGACAGGATCACTAGATGATAAGATCACTAGATGACAGGAAAAGTATATAAGAGGAACAGGAGATGGGAAGAACAGGATCTAAGAGGGACAGGAGATAGGAGGAACAAGAACTTGAAGAAAAAGTAGATGATAGGAACAAAATATGTGAAAGAAGATTAAAATAATATTCATTTGGTATGGTTCTGATCTGAATGTAAATGTTGGAACAAATGTGTTAAAATGGCTTGAAAGTAAGATCAAAAGAAAAGTAAAAACCATACTTTGCAATCATGTTTGCTAATTTTGTTTTAAATGCTAAAATGAACATGCAACCTTGGTACATTTCTTATATAGGGCTCACGATAAAGCATTGAATGAGGAGTGATTATAAAGGATATCATTTTTTTAAAATTCCCCTAAATAAATACCATATATCTTCTAAGAACCAAAACTGTAAACCTTTGCTTTGTTACTTGTGTCTATGGAGAAAGTAATTTCAGCAGTACAATTAATGAGAACACCCACAATTCTAAATTAAATACACCAACGTGTGGTTTCCTAAACATGGAAACACATTAAATACACCAACGTGTGGTGTCCTAAACATGGAAACACATTAAATACACCAACGTGTGGTTTTTTAAACATGGAAACACATTAAATACACCAACATGTGGTTTCCTGAACATGGAAACACATTAAATACACCAACATGTGGTTTCCTAAACATGGAAACACATCAAATACACCAACGTGTGGTTTCCTAAACATGGAAACACATCAAATACACCAACGTGTGGTGTCCTAAACATGGAAACACATTAAATACACCAACGTGTGGTTTCCTAAACATGGAAACACATTAAATACACCAACGTGTGGTTTCCTAAACATGGAAACACATTAAATACACCAACGTGTGGTTTCCTAAACATGGAAACACATCAAATACACCAACGTGTGGTGTCCTAAACATGGAAACACATTAAATACACCAACGTGTGGTTTCTAAACATGGAAACATTAAATACACCAACGTGTGGTTTCCTAAACATGGAAACACATTAAATACACCAACATGTGGTTTCCTAAACATGGAAACACATCAAATACACCAACGTGTGGTTTCTAAACATGGAAACACATTAAATACACCAACGTGTGGTTTCCTAAACATGGAAACACATTAAATACACCAACGTGTGGTTTCCTAAACATGGAAACACATCAAATACACCAACGTGTGGTGTCCTAAACATGGAAACACATTAAATACACCAAGGTGTGGTTTCCTAAACATAGAAACACATTAAATACACCAACGTGTGGTTTCCTAAACATGGAAACACATCAAATACACCAACGTGTGGTGTCCTAAACATGGAAACACATTAAATACACCAACGTGTGGTTTCTAAACATGGAAACACATTAAATACACCAACGTGTGGTTTCTAAACATGGAAACACATTAAATACACCAACGTGTGGTTTCCTAAACATGGAAACACATTAAATACACCAACGTGTGGTTTCCTAAACATGGAAACACATTAAATACACCAACATGTGGTTTCCTAAACATGGAAACACATTAAATACACCAACATGTGGTTTCCTAAACATAGAAACACATTAAATACACCAACATGTGGTTTCCTAAACATGGAAACACATTAAATACACCAATGTGTGGTTTCCTAAACATGGAAGCACATTAAATACACCAACGTGTGGTGTCCTAAACATGGAAACACATTAAATACACCAACATGTGGTTTTTTAAACATGGAAACACATTAAATACACCAACATGTGGTTTCCTAAACATGGAAACATTAAATAAACCAACGTGTGATTTCCTAAACATAGAAACACATTAAATACACCAACGTGGGGTTTCCTAAACATGGAAACACATTAAATACACCAAGGTGTGGTTTCCTAAACATGGAAACACATTAAATACACCAACATGTGGTTTCCTAAACATGGAAACACATTAAATACACCAACATGTGGTTTCCTAAACATAGAAACACATTAAATACACCAACATGTGGTTTCCTAAACATGGAAACACATTAAATACACCAACGTGTGGTGTCCTAAACATGGAAACACATTAAATACACCAACGTGTGGTTTCTTAAACATGGAAACACATTAAATACACCAACATGTGGTTTTCTATACATGGAAACACATTAAATACACCAACATGTGGTTTCCTAAACATAGAAACACATTAAATACACCAACGTGTGGTTTCCTAAACATGGAAACACATTAAATACACCAAGGTGTGGTTTCCTAAACATAGAAACACATTAAATACACCAACGTGTGGTTTCTTAAACATGGAAACACATTAAATACACCAACGTGTGGTTTCCTAAACATGGAAACACATTTATCAAGCTACAAATCTAATATTTGGGGAAACAGATAAGCCTTTTCTTTGGAAACTTGTTTCAATTGATATTCGCTTACTTGTTCTTGATAGAGCATTCCTTCAAGTTGTTGAATACTCGCAGCTTGTTGGATTATGTAGTGCTTGTCCTCAATCAACTTCTCAGTTTGCAAGTTGGCTTCACTGTCAAAAACAATCAACAAAATAATGACTTAATTTGCAGCAAACAAAGAGGGATGTTTGCAATAAAACAGCCGTTTGAAAATTTTCTTTATCTATGATTCTATCTGGATTGATAAAGAAAGCTTTGCATATAAATTATCCAGATGCTGCTTTCATCTAAAAGTGTGCCAGCAACAGAAATAACAAGCATTACATAATCAAACGGTTGAATTTTTGTTATGAGGGATATTAAAATGAATTACTTTTCATGAAAAGATTTACTACTTACTTTGACGATTGATTCACTTTTTCTACACACAGAGACTGGAACATATCTTTCACTTCACCTCTTTCTTTTGCTATAAAATTGATCTTCATGTTCATCTCCAACATCTTGTTATCCATGATTCTTTCCCTCATCTCCATGTACTTGACAAACTCACTGCATCTTGCGACTGATGGTGTTCCATTTTCTTCCAAACTACTTGTCACGATGCAAGGATTATATGATGTTACAGCTCCGTACTTCCAGGGAGTATGGTGGTATGATGGAAGAAAGCTGATATCTTTTTCTTTCAAATTATTCCCTGAAAATTTAAAATTTAATATGTGAATGCAGGGCAGAGACATTAAAAGCTTACAGAACCAAGATAAATACTAAAACCCAATAGAACACTGCCTTTAAAAGAGAATTCAGCCAAAAAGGGGGGAAAAAGCTTGGAACAACATAAGATGTGAGATGCAGTCAAAGTGTTATGCAAATACTTCATCAAAAACAACTAAAGAAGTAACCAACCTGGCTTTTTTATTTCAACAGTGTGAATAAAAGCATGAATTTGCTGTATCAAACTATTCTAAATACTGTATTCCACATAATAGGTGCCCAGGGCATTTACGAAAAAAGAACTTGCACCCTTTTTATGCCTAATTTGTTTTCCTAATAAGCACATTAGGTCTAAACCTTGCAATACATTTTGTGTCTTAAGCCCCGATAAAATATAAAATCTGTCAGGGTCTATATTGCTCACAACAGAAACCACAATCCAGCACAAGCAATTGGCAATTACGCCAGGGATTTCTACACACTTCACCTCACTTTCCATGGTCATAATCTGACATTAATAGTAAAAAGAATTTTACTGCAGCTGCACTGACTTTCACACTTAACACAAGGACAAAAGTATTCCCTGTGGTCAATGTGTCTGGCTTGAAGTAATAATTTACAAATAGGATGGTATTTAACAGTGAAGGTTTTGTTTGTTTATTGATGGGTGATTTGAAGTGATGTTTTTGTTCAACTTGTAGGCTTTGAGAATTTTGGACTGAAAATCCATTGCAACAGATTTTCATCATTAATAATCAGGGCCACGTACAGTGTGGTATTTGAACTGCATTGCATGAACTGGTTCTATACTAGCCCCCTCAATGACTATCACACAAACATCATGAGCATCAGACACAAAATTAACAATGTAGTAAAACTTATTTTAAGTCTTATTCAAATTAATCAAATAAATTATGTTGTTTAAAATGTTGGGTGGTGCTTATTAGGGCAGGGGCGCTTATTAGGGCAAGGGCACTTATTAGGGCAGGGGCCCTTATTAGAGCAGGGGCGCTTAATACATCAAATACAGTATTGTCATTATCTAACATGTTGTTTTTCCATAACGGTACAATTTCTATCTACATCTTAATCAATCACAATTTGGATATCACCAATATCAGCATGGGTAACATTCAGTTTACTAATAAAAAATATTCATAAGAAACCAAGAGAGCAAAAAAGTGTTTTATTACAAAGTTCTCTTACTTGCTTCAATCTCTTGCTTCAGGCAGCAGATAAACTCATTCTTCAGGTGGATGTCACGTTTGGCAATTTCCAAATTCTGAATACATTTCTTCATCTTTTGCTAAAAAGGAAACAAAAGCATCTCATCCTTAGATAATAACTTGCCTTGGTCAGCAAGGGAAGGGGATGTGGCCCACTAGATTTAAAGTTGGACCCTAAATCATTGCAGGACTAAACAAGGAAATGAATATGACTGAATATATTTTGAATTCACCAAAATGCAGTTTGTCCATAAAAAAGTCAGGGTCATGCCTCTGATATTTGTACACTGTCCAAAAGAAATACTAAATTACTAAATAACAAATCATGAAATATTATTTTTATAGACATCCTCATTAGTTTGTAATTTGGCTTGTCATGTCATTCATCAGGTGCATCATCTATACTGCTCTACTGCTACCATTACATCATCATATGTCCATAATACACCCAGCTGGTCATTTTATTCAGATGACCAACTACTTCATATACATTTTTCTACTTCTAGTGCTATCATAAGATGTTTTTAGTTAACCTAGCAAGTCATTTTATACAGATGACAAGCTGCATCATCTATATTACTCTACTGCTACCATTAATCATCACATGTCCATAATTGACCTATAGCTAGTAATCTAATTTGGATAACGACTGCAGCATCTATATGTAACGTTACTGCTACCATTACCTCATTATTGTTCCTTGTTAACGCAGCTGGTCATCTCATTCAGATGACCAGCTACAGCATCTATATTACTGACTTGCTACCACTACATTATCAGATGTTTGTATAAAAACAAGCTGGTCATCTAAATCAGATGACCACTGCATCATGTACATATTACTTTATTGCTACCATTACATCATTATGTGCGCCTAGTCAACTAACTGGTCATCTCATTCAGATGACCAGCTACACCATCTATACAACTTTACTGCTACCATTACATCATTAGATGTCTGTAATTAACCAAGCTGGTTATCTAAAACAGATGACCATGCACTACATCATCAGTTGTTCATAGTTAGCCCAGATGATAATAATATCCAAATGACCAACTTCAGCAAACATATCACTCTTCTGCTACCATTACATCACCAAATCTTCATAATTAACCCAACTGGTCATCTCATCCAAATGACCAACTTCAGCAAACATATCACTCAACTGCTACCATTACATCACCAGATGCTCCTAATTACCCCAACTGGTCTTCTCATCCAAATGACCAACTTCAGCAAACATATCACCCTACTGCTACCATTACATCACCAGATGTTCATTTTTAACCCAACTGGTCATATCATCCTAATGACCAACTTCAGCAAACATATCACTCTACTGCTACCATTACATCACCAGATGTTCATAATTTATCCGTCATCTTATCCAAATGACCAACTTCAGCAAACATATTACCCTACTGCTACCATTACATCACCAGATGTACATAATTAACCCAACTGGTCATCTCATCCAAATGACCAACTTCAGCAAACATATCACTCTACTGCTACCATTACATCACCAGATGTACATAATTACCCAACTGGTCATCTCATCCAAATGACCAACTTCAGCAAACATATCACTCTACTGCTACCATTACATCACCAGATGTTCATAATTAACCCAACTGGTCATCTCATCCAAATGACCAACTTCAGCAAACATATCACTTTACTGCTACCATTACATCACCAGATGTTCATAATTAGTCCAACTGATCATCTCATCCAAATAACCCGCTCTACTGCTACCATTACATCACCAGATGTCTGTGGTTAACCAAGGTGGTTATCTAAATCAGATGACCATGCACTACATCATCAGTTCTTCATAGTTAGCCCAGATGATCATATCATCCAAATGACCAACTTCAGCAAACATATCACTCTACTGCTACCATTACATCACCAGATGTTCATAATTACCCCAAATGGTCATCTCATCCAAATGACCAACTTCAGCAAACATATCACCCTACTGCTACCATTACATCACCAGATGTTCATAATTAACCCAACTTGTCATCTTATTGAGATGACCATCTGCAATTTACATCTTATTTTATTGTTATACCACTACATTATTATATGTCTGTAGTTAGTCCAGCTGGTCATCTAATTCAGATGACCAACTACAACATCTGTATTACTCTACTGCTACCATTACATATCACATGTCCATAGTTAATGGAGACATCAAATCTGATATGATCTTATCTTATATGATAGAGGATTAAAATCAAAACCAACTACCAAAAACAGCAAGTCAAAATCTCAATGCTATCTCAAGTTATCTATCTTTTAGGTCAACAAATGGGAGGCTGCCATTTTGCTCAATTCTATATTGAAATCTTCTGAATGATGACATTAATCTCTCAACAGAAACTAAGGAATGTAATATATTTCTTTATAACTGTATATTATGTTTATTTGAAAATTATGTGACACAAAGTTCTTATAGCATGTTTTGACATTTTCATTTGTACACAAAAATGTTCTTGACCCTTGACCCAATTTCTCATGAGCTAGAAAACTTGAGATAGATTTTAAAGAAATTCAAAGCATTCCAACTGGGCTGATGACATCATAATCTGCATGTTTTGAAATCAAAATGGCGGCTCCCACGGTACTATTTAGTAGAAGGATTAAAGAGTTTAATAATTACAAAACAATATGTTAGATTTATTCCGGAGTTATGAAACTTGATTAGAAGATTTGTTATTTTAATTCTATCATAGGAACTAAAGGTTTATGTCAGACTTTATGTCTCTTTTAAAGCTTTAGGCTGAAAAGTGAGGGTGTAAGTTTTTCTAATTTCATAGATATATTTTATATCTGTGGGTGATTTATGTAGATTTTAACCCATAGAAGTCACATCACACGGTCTGCGTTTTGCAGAAATTTTAACCTATCATGCGCAAGTGAACAAATTCCAGAAAGTCAATGGGAAAGCATGTACAAATTTAGAGTACTTAGGTCAGGATTTAGTAACGTTTATAATATTCCATACCGCAAAGGTATTTATTTTAGTGTGAGACTCACACTAAACACATTCTCACTTTTCGGTGAGAGCACCTTTAACTCTGCTCTTCATCTTATCAAGATTGGCAATGGAAGACCTAGCACGAATCTTCATGCCCAAATCACATAGTCACCTAATCCTCCAGATTAGGGCACGAAAGCATGCACATTGAAAATCGGGTCCCACACAATATAGACAAATTAAATGGCCTACAACACGTGTCCACAAAATTTTGCAACCAGAATTGATTGCAAAATTATTTTCTATATAAAACCTTGATTTATTTAATCTGAAAAATTGATAAAGTAGTTGTCAGACTTGTCTACTAGTGTTCCGCAAAGAATAAAATATTACAAATCTTTCGTAAAATCATAAAATTTCCCAAATAAAAAAACAGAAAATGAGCCGTAAATGATGCCCGTCATTTAAAACATTAAAAAAAATAAACCTAATTAGGCATCAAAACGCAAGCATACAACGTGATAGCCTGCATCCTTCTTCGGGCATTCGTTTGTGACTCAGTAATTTGGCTTTGTAAATGGTAATGAATAAGGTAATTGTTTTCTCAAGCTAACTGAGTTGTTTTCTAGTTAACAGTAGGTCTATAAATTTGCGCTTAATTATAAGTGTAAAAAAGTGTATAAATTTGTGCTTAAGCAAATGGTGTCAGCTCCGAAAAAGCAGTGCAGTTTTTTTACACATAGAAAAGCATAGTAAGTCGTTCTCCCCATGGAAGACCATATTACTCTGTTGCTACTATTTAATCTTGAGATGAGTAGAATTACCAATAAACCAATTTCATATGATTTCAAACAACTTCTGTGGGGTCATTCTCTGTAATGCTACGTGTTTGACCAGCCAGAGTGGCCCCACTGAGTGGATCCCTGGGAGAACCGCGATGTCCCCCGGTGGATCCCTGGGGCACCACAGCAGTTCACTGGGGCCATTCTCAGCAATGTTGCCAGCAAGAGAATGGCCCTGTGGTGGTTAGCACAGGTTTTCATCTTATTTTGATTGACCACTTAGAACATGAATCCCACTTAGAACATGAATCGCACTTATACAACCCCTTAAATCATGACTTTTTGGAGCAAATTCATGTATTCTTATGACTGGATGACCAACTGAAACATCGGTACAGTAGCATTTTCAAATCCAAGGTATTATGCTTTGTGTCGTGTGTGCATTAGTTCTTGATATGTTAATTGTGTTGTGTGTGGGTGTGTCTGGCAGGAGGGGAGGCATAAATACTTAACAGGCAATACTTTAAATAGATTAAGAATGATACCTCAGCAGTCTGTGCCATCTTTTGCATTCTGTCAGCTCTTCAGTTATGCTTGAAATTTGCTGGTGGAAAGACAATACAAAAAACAATATAGGATGAATTGATCAGGAACAACAGAATAATTAGAAACCAATATCACAAATGTATTGTAATATCTTAATGTGATCTAAACATTCCATCTTGCAGACTTCATTCAACTTCACAAAGCTTATAATGGTCCTCGAATCTGAATTCATTACCAGATAATATCAAGAGCATTCACACCGTAAATGGCTTTAAACCCCATCTTAATGATTATCTCCTTTCTAAGTATCAGTAATCCCTCACACCTTTGTTCTCAATAGGGTAGATTTACTCCATTCTAATGTTTTGTTTTGCATTAATTTGATGTCAAATGTGATTTATTCTTCTTTTACTTTGGGAACTTCTTGTGCCATCTACTAAGTCATATCTGTATTACCAAATATAATAATAATGATAAATAGTACCAGAGATTCATACAGCGCCTTACATGGGAAAATCACAAAGCACTTTACAAAAAATATAAAAAGGTAATGATAAACAGATAAAGGAGAAATCAGCATCAAATAGCAAACTGAACATACAATATAAAACTGTTCAATATGTAACTGATACTTGCTTTGCATAAATATGGTTGTTGTGAATTATTGTATCTACCTATAATGCCACGCTTATTATATACTAGAGATGTTTCAGAACTTGATATGGGACACAACATAATTTATGATCCTACTTATTTAAAAAATGCCTTGTTTTCGTTCAGGCTTTCTGATTGACTGAAATAACTTTAATCTGTCTTCAATTAGATTTTAGACCAGAACAATGACATTAATTTAAATGAACATAATGATACAACCTTTTGATTCCAAACTTTCCTAGCATTAAATGGGAGGGGCGCATTTCCCCCCTTACCCTTGTTCCATTCGCTTATTATTTTAGTCATTTAATGCACAGGAAGAGAAATTTCAGAGAGAAAGTATCACCTGTGTAAGTGCATTGTTTTCCAAAGCATGTGCTTTGCTTTCCTTTTGAAGTGTCGTTATCAGTTTCTTGTTCCTTGCAATCATGTTATCCTTTCTAGCAAGGAGAATGTGCATCTTCTCCTGGGTATCAGAGGGCGGCCTCTCCGAGTTAGACGTCTCATCATCACTGCTATGTATGTGAGAGAAGATTCTGTTGTGTCTTGAGGTTCTGTGTTCTTCTTTATCATGTTTGGTGACTTTCAACAATTTCTGTTGATAAAAACACAAAAAAAGGAATATGAAACAAAAATGTGATGGCATTTTTGCACAACTTTTATGCAAAAAAGGAATTTGAGTACAGGTAGAACTCTAGGCTTGTATACCCTCCCTCGCCTATTTAGGAGACCTCGTAATTTGGTGTATTCAAAATGTTTCTAAAGTTTTGTTAGTGGAAACAGTCTAGGTGTACATTTTGTCACTCAGGACAGGGTGGCTGGTGACATGCCATTTAGGTTCCAGCATAAATGTGACTTACCCCATACAGAGAAATTATTCTGAACTTACAGTACAATTTGTGTAAACTTTTCACTGTGGCACCCAACACTTGTGCATGATCCCATAGAAGGTATTTGACCACACAAAAATACATTTATTTACCTTGGTTAACTTCTCTTTTTCAGCAGTCAAAGCATCATTCCTATCTTGAAGAGATGATATTGCTTCCTCTTTTCTTTTTAGTTCATCCTTCAACTTGTCCAGCTTTGTCTTTACAGTGTCCATGGTACTTTTCTGTTCCAGTTTCTCCATGAGGTCAGAGATGGATGCCGCACCATCCTGCGCTTTCCTTTCACTTAAATCAAGTTTCTCCCGAAGTTCAACAGCTTCTTTCTGAAATTGAGTCACTTCTCTCTGTAAATCATCCCCTTCTTTCTGTAAATCAGCCCTTTCTTTCTGTAACTCCACAATCAACTTATCTTTCCCCGACCTGCTGTTCGCCAATTTCTTCTGTCTTTGGAGCTCGGAGATGATCCTAATTTTCTCCTTGAGCAGTTTCTCCTTTTGCTCCAGCTTTGAGCCGGTTGCTAACTGTTGTCTCTGTACTTCAGCCAGCTTCCTCCTAAGGTCTTCAACTGATGCCTCTTGCTCTTTAATCAAGGCATCTTTTGACATCTCTCTCTGCTGGAGGTCACTTGCCATCCTTTCCCTTCCTTCCAAGATTTTACCTTTTTCTTCCAACTTGGCTGACATTCTACCGAGTTCTGCTCTCAGGTTGCCCACTTGCTGATTCTTGTCCTTGATTTCCTCATCCTTTGAATTCATCTCATCCTTGTAGCTTTCAAGCTTTTCCTTCAGATCTTTTATGTCATCAATCGTCTGCACTCCCACAGAGTTCTTGCCAGTTGGAGCTGCACCAAGATGCTGATCTCCCAACTGAGCAATTTCTCTCTCCATTTTCGTCATCTGATCATCCTTAGAGCTAATCTTAGCTTGATAAGACCTCACTTTTTTCTCAAGATCGGCAATTGATTCTTCAGCTTTTTCTTGTCGTGTTTCTAGATATTTGATCTTTCTCTCCTTTGCTTCTAGAAGCTTGGTGTTGCTCTCAAGGCTGGTTGTTGTAGCAGCTTGCTCTTGCTTTGCCTCTGCTAGTTTCTTCTCCTGAATCTCAATAGACATTTCATGTTCTTTAAGCACAGCTTCTCTTGCAGTTCCCCTATCACGCAGGTAGGAAATCAGCTGCAGTTGACCTTCCAATGTATTTTCTTTTTCTTCATACTTCAGAGTCATGCTCTCCAGCTCTGAAATCAAACTCTCTACTCGTTGACTCTTTTCCTTAATTTCTTCTTTCTTGGTCTTAAGCTCTACCCCACACTTTTGTTTATTCTCCTCTTGGACCTGCTTCTTTAGGTCAGCAATGAGTTTGTCCTTTTCGATGATAATGTTTTCATTGTCCTCCAGTTCCGCGTCTAAAGAGATCAACTTTTTAGTGATGGTGATGTTTCTACTTTCAGCCTCATGTAGGTCTTCTTCCAGTTCTTGAATCTGAGAAAGGATAAATGCAAACAGGGAAAAATAGATTAAATGCTGTTAGAAGGCATGTTTTCCTTCCCCTCATACCTCTGTTCAATGAGATATTACCAAAAACATTTTGTTCCAACTTGGATCCCAACATGCCCCCCCCCCAACCTAACCCCCAATAATTATGTGAATATGCTTATATGTCCCCCCCCCCTTCCTAAATAAGAAGCCTTATATAAAGATTATATGGCTGGCTACACCATTTTCAGGATTCATCCCCTCCACCTTCAATACACTAAGAAGAAAATTGATCATTTCACCCCTTTTGATATCAGGTCTAATTATTTAAGAAAGTATACCAAGTTGTGATTCCATCTGTAATATAGCTAATTGAATTCCAATTTGTAAATCTTCTGCCAAAATAGGTTGAGCAAAAGCAGCTGAAAGTGAGAAATGTATTGAAACCTTGGCATATCAATAAATATCTACCTAAGAGAGATGTTTTACAAATCGTCAATGGTTGACCAAGACTTGAAGATCAATAAGTAAAGAATTGCATTAAAATCTATAAGCTGCTTTTTACCACATTTCATTTTCAACTTACTTACAAATTTGGCACAGATCAAAAAATATTGAAGTTTTGATCAGTTCTAACTAAATAATACTTTTACAAAATTTGAAGATATCCACATTTTACATACAGATATTTGTATACTTTATCTTACCTAATTTATAAGCAATGCCCGAGATATCTTCCTTTTGTGGGACGGGGGTGGGTGGAGGAGGGGGGAGGAGATATCTTAAGCAGTAAGAAATCTAATATATCCAGGATGCAAGATATCAGAGTACCAGTGTGGAACATCAATGTGTATAATGTGAACAAGAAATTCAGAAGAAAAAAAAGGTGGGCATGGGCTTTTGTAGCTAGCAGACCAGTTTATTTTCCATCTGCCTTTTACCAAATGATAATCATGAATCAAATTTAGCTCTCACCATAGCAGCAGAATCTGCATTTTCTGACTTATCCTCTGTCTCTCTCGAGAAGAGATGCTCCATTATAGCTTTTCTGTAGTCTTTAGTTGCATATTCTTCAAAGCGTTCTGTTGCTTTTCCATGCTATGGAAGAAAAATACATTATTGTTTTTAGTAAATTTGGGACAGATACAGCCGTGTATGGCTAAGTTTCTACCGAAGTGTTCGGAAGGAGGAAATAACAAAGTTGGGAGTTGTAGCAGACAGAAGTGACACATCTATGACTGCAATAAATTATGAAGGAAATTCAAACGTTTGAAATGCAGTTGCTACTACAAATTATGACATCTTTTTATCAAGAAAGCCTCCCCCCCCCCCTCCCTTCCCTTGTCCCCTTGTTTCAAAGTTTCTTTAATTTTGCTTTAATGCAGATTGACAATAGTACAATTGAATGGTGAGAGGTCAAACAAATGTAAATTTGCTCAAACTTTTTTGTGTCATTTGGAGTTTTTCTGGTGACACACGCAACCCCAACACAAACTTAAAATGTAAGAATGTCACTCTTGAACAAGGAGATGTTAGTCTGAATAGAAGTTACAAGAACGATGTCCTAAAATCTAGTAAAATAAGGCAAACAATTGAGATCCCACAATATTAAAAAGAAAACTTATTTTTAAAAGTCAGTATATTCTGGAAATAAAGATATTGTCATCTTTCTTTCATAAAAGAACTTGCAATTTATTGAGGTATCGCTATTAGAGCTACTGTATTAGCTACATTAATCACCTTTCCTTCCTCAGCAACAATTTCAGTGAAGTCTTCATCAACCCATGTTTTAAGGGTGACCTCTGTACATCCAGTGTCCATGACATCAATGCACAGCTGACCATCCTCCAGACGTTTCTCAAAGCTGTACTTCAATCCCACAGGAGTAGCCTCTGACCACAGCACGGACAGCACCTCAGGTAAGTAGTACTCTCTAGTGAGGGCGGCCAAAGTGTCCTTGGCTATTGCATGCTGGGAAAAAATGTGTGATTGGATAATTGGTAAATAATAATGGACATGCATTCATACCACTCTAAATCTCAGATTGCAGTTGGTTGGTTTATCCATGGACATGCTTTTATACCACTCTAAATCTCAGATTGCAGTTGGTTGGTTCATCCATGGGCATGCATTCATACCACTTTAGATCTCAGATTCCAGTTGGTTGGTTTATCCATGGACATGCATTCATACCACTCTAAATCTCAGATTGCAATTGTTTGGTTTATCCATGGACATGCATTCATACTACTCTAGATCTCAGATTGCAGTTGGTTGGTTTATCCATGGACATGCATTCATACCACTCTAATTCTCAGATTGCAGTTGGTTGGTTTATCCAGGTTTATAATGGACATGCATTCATACCACTCTAAATCTCAGATTGCAGTTGGTTGGTTTATCCAGGTTATGTCTGGAATTGAGTATTTACATGAAGACGCCAACGGCCCATTTATTGAAGTCAAGAAGCACTGGTAAAAGACCCAACAGGAGGGACTGTGAACAGTCACGGAGCACTGGTTAGAGGCCCAACAGAAGGGACTGTGAACAGTCATGGAGCACTGGTTAGGGGCCCAACAGGAGGGACTGTGAACAGTCATGGAGCACTGGTTAGAGGCCCAACAGGAGGGACTGTGAACAGCCACGGAGTACTGCTCAGAGACCCAAAAGGAGGGACTGTGAACAGTCACGGAGCACTGATTAGAGACCAACAGAAGGGACTGTGAACAGTCATGGAGCACTGGTTAGAGACCCAACAGGAGGGACTGTGAACAGTCACGGAGCACTGATTAGAGGCCCAACAGAAGGGACTGTGAACAGTCATGGAGCACTGGTTAGAGGCCCAACAGGAGGGACTGTGAACAGTCATAGAGCACAGGTTAGAGGCCCAACAGGAGGGACTGTGAACAGTCATAGAGCACAGGTTAGAGGCCCAACAGGAGGGACTGTGAACAGTCATAGAGCACAGGTTAGAGGCCCAACAGGAGGGACTGTGAACAGTCATAGAGCACAGGTTAGAGGCCCAACAGGAGGGACTGTGAACAGTCATGGAGCACTGGTTAGAGGCCCAACAGGAGGGACTGTGAACAGTCATAGAGCACAGGTTAGAGGCCCAACAGGAGGGACTGTGAACAGTCATAGAGCACAGGTTAGAGGCCCAACAGGAGGGACTGTGAACAGTCATGGAGCACTGGTTAGAGACCCAACAGGAGGGACTGTGAACAGTCATGGAGCACTGGTTAGAGGCCCAACAGGAGGGACTGTGAACAGTCATGGAGCACTGGTTAGAGGCCCAACAGGAGGGACTGTGAACAGTCACGGAGCACTGGTTAGAGGCCCAACAGGAGGGACTGTGAACAGTCATGGAGCACTGGTTAGAGGCCCAACAGGAGGGACTGTGAACAGTCATGGAGCACTGGTTAGAGACCCAACAGGAGGGACTGTGAACAGTCATGGAGCACTGGTTAGAGACCCAACAGGAGGGACTGTGAACAGTCACGGAGCACTGATTAGAGGCCCAACAGGAGGGACTGTGAACAGTCATGGAGCACTGGTTAGAGGCCCAACAGGAGGGACTGTGAACAGTCACGGAGCACTGATTAGAGGCCCAACAGGAGGGACTGTGAACAGTCATGGAGCACTGGTTAGAGGCCCAACAGGAGGGACTGTGAACAGTCATGGAGCACTGATTAGAGGCCCAACAGGAGGGACTGTGAACAGTCATGGAGCACTGGTTAGAGGCCCAAAAGGAGGGACTGTGAACAGTCACGGAGCACTGATTAGAGGCCCAACAGGAGGGACTGCTTTCAAGTGTTCTCTTCCTCCTTATTCCCAAGCTAAAAAAAGGAAGAATCAGTCTTTAAACATTGGTTAGTTTTTGTTGAAGGGAGAGAGGAGTATTCAATAACAATGGCCCATTTTTAGACAAAGAAGAGACTTTTTCCTCCTTACTATGTTTTTTTGAAAATTTTGTATCTCCAAAGAATGAATTTAATTGAAAGAGTTAAGTTCTCTGTTATTTTTTCACCCAATCATGTTTGCTTCAAATGTGGCATACCCCCACCCCTCCCCCCTCCCACACACACACACAAATAAACAAAATCGCAGATGCAACATTTGACAAGGCACTTAATAATTTAGCTTCCATATTTAATATCAGTATATCTCACTTAATGCATTTTCTTGAAAAACAGCAGCTTTTAAATTCTCTTAAGTGGAGTTCAGTTTTGAGGGGGAAGGGGGGAGGGGTGGGAAAAGTAACAAGTTTGTTTGTTTGATGAAGTCTTAACGGCACTACGACAACTAGGGTCAAATTGTGCCAGAGGTCAGATCATTCTAGAGGTAGGAAGGAAAGGAAACAAGGGGAGAACGAGAAAAAATACAAGAACAAAATGTCAGAAAGCTGTGATCGAGAGAGGAGGTCATGGGTGAAAAAAGACAAAGTAGAGAGAGGGGGTGGAAGAGGAGAAATAAATATGGTTGTAGAGGGAAGGAAGGAGATAATTTTTTTCTGAAGCGTTTTTCTGGAAGAACTCAGCATTTGAGTTATGGGCAGTGAGGGAAGCTCTGGGAAGGTTGTACAGGGGGCAAGCAAGGAGAATGTGATGGACTGTGAGGGTGCAATGGCAATTGTTGCGGAGGGGTTCGGGGGAGCCAATAAGGAGGTGGGAGTAAGTGAGGTGGGTGTGACCTATTCTAAGACGAGTACTATGAACGTTGTCGAAGAGAGAGGTTGTTGATGGTGGGTTTGATCGGAAGGGTGGGCTGGATAACGTGGAGTTTGTTATCAATTTGGGAGTTCCACGAGGTTTGCCAGCGGTCACGAACAAGGGAAGCTATAAGCGGTTTGATGTCAGAAAGGGTTTTGGGAAAAAGGGTGTGGGGAGAGGTTGAGGGCAAACTTAGCAGCTGTATCAGCCCTGTCATTGCCAGGGATGCCAACATGGCTGGGTATCGAGAAGAAAAGAATACTTTTCCTGCAGAGGAGCTTCCGAAAGGAAAGGAGTTTTGGAGGAGGATGTGAAGTTATCCCATTTAAGATTCAGTAAAGAAGTAAGAAGAGCCTTTGAGTCGGAGAAAATAGCAAAGTGGCTGAGCGGAGAGTACTCAATAAAGTTGAGGGGGAGAAGAATGGCCTTTGCCTCGGATGAAATGATGGACGAGTAGTCAGGAAGTCTGCTACTGAGGGTGATGTCTTGGATGACAGCAGCAGCAGCTGTCTTGTTGCCTTCCTTGGAGCCATCAGTATAGATGGAGGTGTAGTTTGAGAGTTGGTCTTTCATTTGGTTGTGGAGATTGATGAAGAGGTTATGGAGGGTTTGGGTTTTGTGATGAGTGGAGAGGCCCAGGTGGATAGAAGGGAGGGGTTGGCCCAAGGAGGAAAAGTGAGCCAGGAGAAGGTGCCAAGAATGGCAGGCTTGATGCCAAGATGCATAAGCTAAAGGGAGGGGATAGAGTTTTAGTCCTATCAAAGAGGGTGGAGAAATTGGGGTACCTAATGAGGTTGTAAACAAGGTTCTGGGTGTTGGTGAGGACCCTAAAAGCATAGGAGAGGCTAAGCAATCTATATCTAAGTAAGAAGAAAGGGGAGGAGGTTCGTTGGCTTCAACATGAAGGCTGGTGATTAGGGAGGTCCTGTAGGCACCTAGACAAAGTCTGAGGGCTTTATTTTGGATGGTGTTGATGTGATTGAGGTATGAGTTGTGAGCAGCACAGTAGACAATATTGCCATAATCAAGCTTGGTACGAATGGTGAGCCTGAAGATTTTGAGGAGAGCATGGCAGTTCACACCCCAAGTGGTGTTGGAGAGGAGGCAGAGAATTTTGAGGGAGCTGTTGCATTTTAGTTTCAGATTGGTGATGTGTTGCTTGTAGGAGAGCTTGGGTATAGAGGTAAACCCAGGAACTTTGTGTGTTCAACTTTAGGGATGCGATTGCCATTGAGCACAAGGTTTGGGTTGGGGTGGAGGTTGTTGAAATGACAGAAGTGCATGTTGAAATGACAGAAGTGCATGCAGACTGTATTTTCTTTAGAGAATTTAAAACCGTTATTGTTGCACCAGACTTGCAGCTGGTTGAGGCTGAATTGGAGTCTATTTTCGATAGGAGGAAAGCTAGGGGAGGAGTAGAAGATGGTGAAGTCGTCCACGTAGAGGGTATCTTTGATGTCGGGGCAAGGTTGTCCGCAATGTCATTAATGCTCAGGTTCAAGAGAGTGGAAGAGAGGATGCTGCCTTGGGGGACGCTTTCTTCTTAGGGGTAGGGGTTAGAGAGGGTGTGGCCAATACGAACTTGGAACTGCCTGGGTGAGAGGAGTTACAAGTGTCTGAATTATAACCAATAAGATAAAGGGGAGAACAGCAGAAATTGAACAAAAACGTTAAAATCAACTGACTAAAACATCTTACGTTTCATTTTGCAAAAACTTATTCACATTGATTTTATACCTCTTCGTCTGAGCGATCTTGGGACCCTTTCATCATGAAAGATGTGTTCATGTTGGCTTGGAAGCCACACGCCCCTTCACCATCTTCAAAGAGAAGGATACTGGCGGCTGTTTTCTCTTTCTTTGGTGCTCCCTCTGAGAGTCTACGACGATTAAGTAGATTGCTGCCACCTTGGATTGCATGCAGTAGTTGAGGATAAATATGTTCCGCTATCTGCTGCAATTGGGTCTGCATGGAATTGTTCTGGAGAGCAGAAAAAAGAAAGCTGGTATTTAATACTGACTGCAACAAGCAACGTTTGGTTTTAAAGAAATTAGTCTTGATTTCCTGGATTATAGGGACTCTTGGTCGAAAAGTGCTGAGTCTGGAGAATTTTGAAATAACACAGGTCAATCATTTTTAATTGTGTCATTGAAAGATTAAGTATTCATCAGAAAAACATAATTAATTTGAACATGGTACCAAAGGTTTTTACCATCACGTGCACGAAAAGTGTGTTCAAATATTCTTAAAACTCAAGATATATACGCCCTCACTTTTCGGCCACCAGCTCCTTTAACAGAAAAATAGAAAAAACCCAACTGAATTCCAGTTCTATCACCAAGCAATATTTTTCTGCCCAGAACAATGAATTACATTTTCTACATGAGTATGCTGAGCAGTGGCAGCACCAGGATTTTGGTCATGGGGGGCCAGAGGCAATTTTGTCTTATAGGAAGGAGAAGAAACCTATATATCAGACAAAGTATGTCACTTTACAAAACTTTCAGGGGGAAAGTGGTAGAGCAAAGCAAACTCGTAGAGGGGAGGGGGGATTACCCCAGTAGTGCGCTGCCACTGATGCAGAGCTCTCAAGATGCAGGGGTAAAAGTAGCGCATAAGGGCACTTCTTGTGGTGAAGGCCATGAGGGTAATTCCACTGCACCTTTGTGATTTCTTAACAACAGGGCCTTTTCTTATTCTCTAATTGTTGGACTGCCAGTGTGTAACAATTCAAGTTATGCAAATACCTCCTCCTCCTCTCTTCCTTGGCCTCTTGCCAAGAATCTTCGACTCAGGGCTGTCTCATAAGTGATTGTTCCATCAATATCTTCAATGATGTCGACCACCAAGTTTGGGGGAAAATTTTCTTGTTCAGAAAGATCAGAATTATCGGCTTCCTCTGATTGGTCCATTGCAGCAGGCTCGATTGGCTGTGCTGCTTGCTGAAACTGAAGAATGAAACCACAGCATGAAGCAATACACCTCAAACCATGTGTGACCCAAGGGGCATGTAACTTCTTGCTGTTACTGAGGGGATTCAAATCTTTACCTAAATTTCAATATTTTCAATTTCAATTCTTAAAAGTTATAACATCAATAAGTTGTCGGTATAATTGATATTCTGCATCTTTAAAAATAACCTGTTGAGATCCCTACATTTTGTGATTTGGCCAACATTTTGTTGTATTGATGACTTTTAGAACATTAGAGAGGGGCCATTGATACCCTCATATTATAGATGACTAATCAAGTGAAATCATCCTTTACATAAAAAAGTAAAAATGCATGATATTATTCATAAAAGAATGTATACTTACATTATCTCTCTGGCTGTAGGTTGGTGCCCACAATGATATTATTCATAAAAGAATGTAAACTTACATTAGCTCTCTGGCTTTTGGTTAAGTTTTTTTATTTTTGAATCTTACATGTATTCTAAAGCAGCATCTATTTCAAAGAAATATTTCTAAAATTCATCTAACTGAAATTAAGGCAAGAAATTAAAAAAGCATTTATATGTCAGGCATCCATAAGTCAGGCATCCAGGCATTAGATGAGGCTAAAAATTGTTTGATCGCCCTCTTCTGCCTCCCTCTGCAGCTAATTTGCCAGAAAATATGGCCGGCCTTTTATAATTAAAAATTGTCCTTCCTGTTTGTAACAAGTGTGTCATGCAAGGGAAAGAAAATCCCAAATCACACAAAGTCATTAAGTGAGATATGTAAAAACTAAGAAAAACAAGAGAGCAACCAACAATCTGAAAATGAAATGAAGTGTTTGAATTCTCTTTTTATAGGTGTTCTTGATACTAAACCCTGAGTGAGCCAGTCTGGTGTTCTTGATACTAAACCCTGAGTGAGCCAGTCTGGTGTTCTTGATACTAAACCCTGAGTGGGCCAATCTGGTGTTCTTGATACTAAACCCTGAGTGAGCCAGTCTGGTGTTCTTGACACTAGACCCTGAGTGAGCCAGTCTGGTGTTCTTGATACTAAACCCTGAGTGAGCCAGTCTGGTGTTCTTGATACTAAACCCTGAGTGAGCCAGTCTGGTGTTCTTGATACTAAACCCTGAGTGAGCCAGTCTGGTGTTCTTGATACTAAACCCTGTCTGGTGTTCTTGATACTAAACCCTGAGTGACCCAGTCTGGTGTTCCTGAGTGAGCCAGTCTGGTGTTCTGATACTAAACCCTGAGTGAGCCAGTCTGGTGTTCTTGATACTAAACCCTGCCCCTGAGTCTCTGTGTTCTTGATACTAAACCCTGAGTGAGCCAGTCTGGTGTTCTTGATACTAAACCCTGTGAGCCAGTCTGGTGTTCTTGACTAAACCCTACTAAACCCTGAGTGAGCCAGTCTGGTGTTCTTGACACCAGTAGACCCTGAGTGAGCCAGTCTGGTGTTCTTGACACTAAACCCTGACCCAGTCTGGTGTTCTTGATACTAAACCCTGTGAGCCAGTCTGGTGTTCTTGATACTAAACCCTGAGTGAGCCAGTCTGGTGTTCTTGACACTAAACCCTGAGTGAGCCAGTCTGGTGTTCTTGACACTAAACCCTGAGCCAGTCTGGTGTTCTTGATACTAAACCTTGATACTAAACCCTGAGAGCCAGTCTGGTGTTCTTGATACTAAACCCTGAGTGAGCCAGTCTGGTGTTCTTGATACTAAACCCTGAGTGAGCCAGTCTGGTGTTCTTGATACTAAACCCTGAGTGAGCCAGTCTGGTGTTCTTGACACTAGACCCTGAGTGAGCCAGTCTGGTGTTCCTGATACTAAACCCTGAGTGAGCCAGTCTGGTGTTCTTGATACTAAACCCTGAGTGAGCCAGTCTGGTGTTCTTGATACTAAACCCTGAGTGAGCCAGTCTGGTGTTCTTGACACTAGACCCTGAGTGAGCCAGTCTGGTGTTCTTGATACTAAACCCTGAGTGAGCCAGTCTGGTGTTCTTGATACTAAACCCTGAGTGAGCCAGTCTGGTGTTCTTGATACTAAACCCTGAGTGAGCCAGTCTGGTGTTCTTGATACTAAACCCTGAGTGAACCAGTCTGGTGTTCTTGATACTAAACCCTGAGTGAGCCAGTCTTGGTCGCAAGGGTTGTGAGGAAAGATTCCATTTCAGTCATCTGTGGAAAAACAACCTTTTCTCCAGCTGTTCCTAAATAAAGCTAAAAAGAAAAAAAAGGGATGACATAAGAAAGATAGTGATAGAGACAAAGAATTTTCACAAAATGGATTTTCTTACCATTTTTTTCTGGGAGAGTTCCGCATCTCTCTGTGCCGCTTGTTCTGCAAAACCTTGCATTCCAGCATTCATGAGGGCTTTGCTTTGCAGAGGGGCAGCAGGCTGCATTTTATCTCTCTTTGAATTTTCTGTCAATGAGAAAAAAAGCAAAAAGAAATTTGCATTAGAAAACAAGTTCTAAAGACTGATATATTGATTACAAAATCATTCCACAAAAGTTATGTTTACATTGTAAAGTTATGGAATCTTTGCAAAACAGGATGTTTAGATTAAAAGGATTTGTTTATTTTAAATGATTTTAATATGCATACATTTTTAATATATGCACCAACAATAGAAGTCTAACATGGAAACTACAACATGTTCCTATTTCCATACTTACCTTAAGGAACATTAAATTTTAAGAAAAACAGTCTCTAATTTTTGTGAAAAGCAAAGTTAGTGATGCAGAACTGGAGAAGATAAATTTATATATAAAACACACTGAATATACATTACATACATGCAGGGCTGGCTAGAATAAGTCTTGTTTGGGCAGAACATAATTTGGGGTCAGTATCAACATCAATCTGGAGCAGAGCACAGCTTTCTGGAGTGTAGAATATTTTGCATCCTTGACTGAGAGTTTTACAGTGAGGGGTACCCAATGCATGGCAAAAGAATATAAGGAAACTGAGCAAAACTAGTGATGAAATTCTGAGACAAAAGAAGCAGAAACCCACACCACACAAACCGCTTCTTAGATTCTTGACTTTGTCTAATTTTGTAGGGTTAGTCAACATCCGGGTCTGGGAGAAAAAAACGCCTATTTTGATCCACTACTACATAGATGGCATCACAAATTGGCAAATTTTCTTGTATAAGTTGGCCTAAAATTATAAGTAAAAACTATTAACCAACTTTGATATACATTTTTTCTTCTATTTTCATGATAATCAATAAATTTCAAAATGCTCTAGCTTAAGGTGTTGGTACCTGCTGCAAAGCAAAAAGTTCAATTCAACTCACTTTTCTTCTTTTTCTTCTTTGAATCCTGTGATGGCGCACCTGGTTTCACTGGATTTGATGAAACTGGTGGCAGAAACTTGGCACCCAAGAAGGGGGCCTTTGCTGGGGCAATGGCACCGAGAGCTGGCATGGCTCCAAGCTTTGTGGATTCTCTTTTAAGTGTTCCTGAGAGAATTTGGGCTTCTCTAGCTACAAAAACAAAATACCAATGGAAGAGAAAATATTGATTAAATACATGTGTGATGTTTTACTTAATGGTTTGCCTTCTTGAAAAAGGTGGCTAAATGTTAGCTACTATACATTCCATTATGTTTTAATGTTCCCTGACAAGTGTTTTAAAGTTCCTTGACAGGGGAAGTAGAAGTCTCAAAATGGAGTTTAAGTCCCATTTTTGTCAACTGGAGCTACCACTGGACAGAATGTTGATCATACTTATAAAGAAAACATTGCAAATGAAGATTGCACGCTTTGATATCCTGGCTGCTTTTATCGCAAAAGTGAAGTATATTTAACAGAAGCTACAGACACAGTAAAAATGTAAAGTGGATGGAATTTTCATCATGAAATTTTTGCATATGGTTAGAAATTTGGTAACATAAGCTTTTTTCATTCTATTTAACAAAAATATGAAATTAACAAATGGGGCTAGTACCAAAATGGCTAGTAAGTAGAAGCAATGAAATTGCCTTGCTACCATTTGTTCAGGAACTTACAACTATCTTATTTACTTTCAGTGCTATTTTTCATTGTGAACAGTTACATGGAGCAAAAAAAAAAAAAAAAAAAAAAAGTGGGGAAGCCAAGGGATGAGCAATTGGGGTGGGAAAGTACCCACATGCAACTAATTATCGATCAAGTTAATATAAAACATTTCAATACTGAAAAGTAACTTACCCAAACCTGATTTATCATCATTACCATCCCTTGTAACAGGTCCTAAAGAAATGAAACACACAAAATACATATACCATACATATTTATATGTATAGATAAAAATGAATATATTTCCTCAAATTTCAAATAGAGATTTAAGATATAACGACTGGAATAAGTAAAAAATTTAAATGACCAAATAAATTGTCCTTCTTTAAAGTTTACAGAATGTTGGTTTGAAAAAGAGATTTAGATGTGAAAACTTGAATAGCCTAGCAATGAAAATGACAAAACAATTTCAGTTTTTAAAATTGAAAGATTTTTTGACATATCTTTATCCTCCAGTTATATTTCAAAGTCTTTCCGGCTTTTACAGAAACAATATAATATAAAAGATTTCATAGGTTAAAATACAATAACAGATATCAAGATGGTTCACATATTGAACTACATTAGATATTCATTTCACAAAAGATATTTGTTTTCACCAGATACAATTCCAATGCACATAAACAAAGTCTTCATAATTCTTGTCTTACTACCAATGATCAGGTGATATCATTGATGATCAGGTGATATTACCGATGATCAGGTGATATTGATCGCTGATATTCTGAATTTTAAGTACCTCGATATTACTGATACATAATGTGGCAATATGTGAGTACATTTTTTGTGAAGTACAGTTTGTGAATGATTAAGAATTAACTAAAGATAAAGGAAATTCTGAAAGAGACTTGTTGTTTTTATCTCAAATTTAGAATTCTATCTGAATATCAAAACCAAGCTTCTTAATATTTTTTGATATGAGAAATGTTAGATTTATCATCAAAATATAAAAACCTCAGAAGACCCAGAAGAAAGGAATGAAGTGAAAAATTGCCAGATTTGGTGTTTTTTGCATTTAAGGAATTATGGTAAAATACAAAAAAATTATCATCTAATTGCAAGTACAGGTCAAAGGTAAAGGGCATAGATTAACTTTTTATTATTTAATGAAAAGGAAATAGCTTATAACTTTCAAAAGCAAATACATACTTTCCATTAGAAAATTTGGGTTAAAAGGAAAATTTCAACTGCATAATTTAATGCATAAAATTATTAAGTGATTCCAAAAATTATCAGCAAAATTTTCTCCTATTTCCAGCTTACTGGGCTCACTTTCATATCAAAATATTAACAATAAGGATATTTGGCATTTATCATTATTTGCATCGATTTTATTTTGGACTTAAGAGCATAGTTGAAACAAACAAGCAAATAGTTAAAATCGAAAAGGACGTTTTCACTCACCAAGACTGCTTCCCAGTGGAGCTAACCCGTTCTTCTGTGTTGCACTTGCAGAAAGAAAGGCCATTGTATTATTTTACTCAAATTATAGGCCTGATCTGTAAATGTGTAAAAAAAGAAACACAAAATATCATAACAAGCAACATTAGTTTTTATTTCTTTATCAGAATACATTGAATATTTAATTTTATGACTCAACATATCTGTTGTATAGATATTTGCCAAAGCTATGAGGTATTCATTGTTTGCAGTTTTCTTACATTTTCATATTTGGAGTGACATCATAATTGTAATCGTCAGTGAAAATAATCAATTGAGTTGTTGATAAAAGCAAATCATAAATACTGTATATTCAGCATTACAGCTAATGAATCATTAAAAAACAAAAAAAGCACTCAAGTCGCTAGGCCTACTTAATATTAAAATCACATCAAACAACTTGTGCATAGGCCTTATACAGTGATACTGATGATAGCCAATTTGGTCTTATAGCCTAGTTGACAATAGTCAGATAACATATGACTGTGTACTGTAGCCATATGCATCGGCTGTAGAGTATTGCAGGTAGTGCGTAGCATGTAGGGCATACTGAGTGAGATGTTTCTCTCACTAAGTTGACTCTAATGAGCCACCATGTCAATACAGCGCTATGAGCCATATGCAACAGATACAGTATGTAAGATCACCAAAACAACAAACTTTTACTTCTGATGGATACCAACTTATTTCCTTACCTTGTAAACACGAAAAACTAAAGCTAAGGAGACGATACTGAATCAAATAATGATATTACTGAGTAAAACTTATTGCTAGAAATGTGTCAAAAACCCTATTTTCTCAAAAGTTTTGGCTCTGTGGTTTTTTACAGTGAAATTCCTGCGTAGAACTAAACTTTCTACGCTAAGCATTGTTAAGCGTACGTGAGTATACACAACTTAAAGAAAGAGCAACTCTGGTGGGACAATTTCACAGGCGTTTTTTACGGGCAGATATGAAGCGCAGGAATTGGATTGCACTGTTTAAACGTTGCAGTTCCAATGCGTATAACGCTATATGCGTACATGTGCGCGCCTTGAGGGTAAGATATATAAAATATTGCACAAGCTAATTTAGAGGCATAATACATTTTATTTGTGCACACACATGTACAGTACATGCACTGGCATTACATGTATTGTTCAGAGCGCTTCATGAATTTGGAAAAAACTGAGAAAAATTTGTCTTTTTTTTCTTTCTTTTAGATTTTGACCATTTATCATTGCTGCTTCTTTCCAAGTTTTACAACTGCAACTGGAAACAAACTGAAGTAGGCCTAGGCCTAAGTGTGTTCAATATTTCAGTGAGAAGAAGATTCATTTTGATATCGAAAATTAGTTATTCGTCATATACCCTGTTCCAGGCCTTTTACTTCCACACTGATCTGTTTTTTCTTGTTAGCTGACGTTGACTGATTGTTATTGTTTCTGATTTATGGCCTGACAGATTTATTCAAGTCCCATGCAGCTATGTGATACATTTCATTCTAATTGATTTACGATGCTCCACAACATTTTCTGGGCTAAAACGTTCTTTCAAATTACCTGTCTTTTGGGTATTCAAATTTGCATTCAAAAAATTCTTTAACTTCTTGTTTATGTTTTCATCAGCTAAAAAGTGTGAAAATATATTCCTTTAATACCAAAATCAGATGATTCTTGGCACACTTTCTCTGTCCGTTCTTCGCACATTACAGCATTAAGTTTGTATTGAGGATGTCAAAGTTTAAAAATGATAGTCATGTGACTACCACCTGATAATAACTGCAATGGCATTTGCAATTTCTACGTGAGGTCCATTTTAGATTTTCAGCAGATCATGGAAATACAAGTAGAAGAATAATTTCAATTATGCAAAGAAATGCAACTACTGTACTTATCTTTCACTTTTGTTAATACAATGAAGAAGCCCTGAGTACAAATGTGCAGAAGTGACACTCGACAAAAGTTTTGAAACATAACGACCAACAAATTATCAGTGGAAAATACCCAACTAAAATTCTCCCGTTAACGTTGCTGATTAAAAACTGTTCCACAGCTCATAGAAGAGGTGATAACCCATCACACTGTGCGAAATGAACGTAAGTTTTTCGCATTTAAGAAAATATAGGTTGCTTAAGTGCGAGTCTAATCGAAAACAAGGTAAAATAAAGGCTCCCAGAAAAATCTGGGAACTTTTTTTGAGACAACTTAAATCCCATAGACTTGCTTAGTGTGTGCCGCAACTTTTTCAATGAACATGGGCACATACCCTAATTGGTAGATTAGGAGATCTGCTCTATTTGGGTATGTGAATACGTACTAAGTTGACTCTAGTGAGATAAACACCTCACTCAGTAGGGCACTACGTAAAAGGCAATACTTGCATACTGAGGGAGACAACGCATAGGCCTAATACAATTGTAACGTTGAAAACCACTCCAACAACAACAAATAAGATAATCATGAAATGAAAACCTTCTCAAAACTGACGAAAGTTTTTACGAGCTATGATTTTGATTTTATTAGTATCTTGAAACTTTAAAAGTATCTTTCAAACTAAATTACAAATGAAAAGAGCATTTTGTATGTAAAAAACATCTAAATTATGGAACAAATAACATACCGATTACTTCGCAAATCCCTAACTTTAGGAAACACTTACACAATTAGTGCGTGTATCATCCGAGAGTGCTGGCACTGCTATTTTGAAAATGTTAGTCAGCAAATGCGCGGTGTTCCATTTAATGCTATACATGTTGACTTCACCATGCAATGACTTTTTAACTAATTAGATACATCCATCCAAGGCGCTGTTTAAAACTAAGTCAGTATAGCGAAGGCTCTTATACAAAACGCAACTTTTCAGTTTTCTTGTTTAAACTCATGTACAAAACGTAAGTGAACATCTCAATATAGTATCATTGCATATGGCCTAGAGGCTATATCTATTTATTTTGTATTATGTAAGTGATCCATGACAATAAATTGCATTGTCAAAAGTTGACCTGCGATTGTCGCAAAAGGCTTAGTTTTTCTAGCGCGTAGTCGAAATTCATCTATGCTTCTAAGTTCTATGATAAGCCAATGCAGCAGTTTCAATGTTATAAATGGCGTTTTCTGACTGTGTATAGCTAGCAGCCATGTAGTGGATATAGTGTTTACTAGTCACATGTTTATTGTTATCTAAGTTGACTCCAGCCTCCAGGCTATTAAAATTGGTAAAAGATGGACTAAGCCTAGGCCTATCGTTTTAGTCCTAAAACTATCAAAACGATGCTAACTCGTGCTAGGCCTATTCCTAACGTTAGGCCACAGGTGTTCCTAGCGTTATGGCAACAATAGGCCCTAGGCATATGTAGGCTAATGTAGTATGAGTATAGGCCTAAGCCTATATTGCCATAAAGCTAGGAACACCTGTGACTTAGGCTAGGCCTAAATTATGTCAACTATCTGGCACTAAAGTTAGGCCACAAATAAGAGTCATGTAAGAATAAATCGTAACACTTACTCTGTGGGTAAACGCTAGGCTTATTTCACTGTAATTTAGTCTGTTAGTGTTGCTTGTAAATTTTGCACGATAGGCTACGTAGGCTATACACGATGCATATGCATAACAAACTCTGTTGATGGTTTTTCATTTTGTTTCCGATCAATCCCAGATCCGTACACATTCAACGCAAGGGCATTATTTCGTCATATAGGCCTAGTAATAGTATAGACTTAGTACGTACCGTGCCAGCTGATAAACAACGGAAAAACTTTAAACCAATTACACACCATGTTTATTATGACGTCATACTGTATTTCTGCCGCGTACAGCTGTGAGCGTGTTACAAGAGAGTGTGACGTCTTTAGGCCTATTAGGTGTTTCAGCTGACGTCATGAGGTCACATGACTTTATTTACATTGTCATTTTGTCGGTCAAAAATACTGTCGTCTGCTGTACACTTAATTAGACTTTACATATGATTTGCAGCGAGCACTTTAGGCTTTGTCTGAGTATAACGAACAATCAGCTGGCGTTAACATTCAAGTTACTCTTCGTATGTCCGGTGAGTATATAAAACTAGAGAAAAATATAATGAAGTAAAATCGGAAGCGAAAACAAAAATTGCAAATAGTAAAATTCGCCGAACTGGTACTGGTAGGTTAGCATGTAGTATGTTTGTTGTACATGTGACGGACTGGGCTGTGTGAAGACACGTGAACTCAACGACGCCGCTGCCCTGCAAAATGGAGTCCAGTTGGGTTAGAGTCACGTGATGAAATCCCACTATAGGCCCTATGCACTATTCACTTGGTTGGATATCTGAGAACATAGTGGCCCGAGATCATCAGACCGCATAGTAACCGCGTACATTGAAGTGTAAACGCAAAAGTGTCAGCTATGTTTGTTTACATGCCATACGAACCATACACATAGTGAAAACATACGCACTTGCCCACGTGTATCACGCAAAGCTTTGTTTTCACTCCATTAAATGACGTCATCTCCCGGATGTGACGTGACACCAACCAAGTGAATTGGCCGAATCACGTCACGCTCCCTGATGTTACTTTGTGTTGGACTCCATACGTTATCATCCATGATGACGTACAACAACCTTCCCCAAATTGCATGGGTTGAATGGGTTATTCATAATTAAATCTTACTTTATAGGCCAGTTGTCGTCTCTAACGCACAGGGTAAATGAAATTCAAATCCTGTGTTTTGATTGGTCGAAACACAATGGTACAGTGTGCACTTACATTGATAAGCCAATCAGTGCGCTTTGGAATAAATTTTAATCACGATTGGTGGCCTTTCAATAGAACCTTCTTATATCATTTTAGAAAATGGTAAATGATTTAGTTAATATTTCTGTTGGGGAGCAGCTCTGCTGAAACAGGTCATCTAGCTTTGATCTCCATAGGGTTTAAAGGATTAGTTCAGTGGTCAAGCATGATTATCAGGTCAGTTGGTAGAATGCACAACTGAGATGGAGGTACCGGGTTCAAGCTTTGGTCAGGTCTAACCCGTTTTTCCACAGCTATGCAGACAGATACACCGATCATCAAAACAGAAGTACGTTGTTTGCAGCTCCTGCTCCCCGTGCAGTTGTTGAGAGTGGCAATGGTTGAATAACTCTCGCCGTCCTCCGGAGGGGACGTTAAGCCGTTGGTCCCATAGTAGGACACTGACATGCTACCTATTTTTTCTGAACACTATTCAAGAAGAGAAGTGTGAAAAACGTGGTGTTCATTCATTTCCCATCATGGCCCAGTCAAGCCGGAGAACTAAACCGTTGGCATTTAGGTTCAGCCTTGAGGAAAGTTTGAAATAGTGCTGGTCAAATGTTTGACACTTATCTCAGTGAAAAACTACTAAATAGAATATACCCATGGAATTTCATTTTTATGTATCTGATAGAGGAAATCGTAAGAAACAGATTGGTGTAAAAATCATTTTGATATCTCATTCCTGGAAGAAGTTATTGGTACGTACAGATGCAATCTAAATCATCATTTTTTTATGATGCACTTCCTGCGCTAATTTTTATGTAATTCTTAAAAAATTAATTGTATATTTTCTAAATAATTGGAAACATGTTTTACCTCAAAAATTATCAAGAATATTGTAGGATAAAATTTAAAATATTGTTTTCATAACTAATGTTTTATTCATCATGAAAACTTAGTGATCAATTTACAAAGAAATACATAACGTTTAGTGTAAAAAGTGCTGTGATATTAACTTGTTTTTTCACCAACCTGTTTCTTTTATTGTCCTCTATCAAATATATTGAAATGAAATTTTATGCGAATATTCCTGTAAGTAGTTATAATAAATCATTATGATTAACGTATACGACGTATTAAGCGCTCCTGCTCTAATAAGCTCCAACCCAGCATTTTTTGATTGATTAAAAACTTAAAATCAGTTTTACATTATTTGCTTATTTTGCGTCTGACGCTCACGATGTTTTTGTGGTGGTTATTGTGGGGCTAGAATAGAACCAGTTCCCCAAATTCCCCTTATTATGTCGAATACGGTAATTTCAAAATTCATAATGAAGGTTTTCAGTACCACCACGTGCAGGAGAAGTATGTTTGAATAATCTTGAGACTCAAAAAAGTACGCCCTCACTTTTCAGCCCCCAGCTCCTTTAGTCCAGAAGTATATAAATATAAAACAAAGATACCATAGAAAAAAAAGAAAAAACAATGGTTTAAACTAATTTTTGAAAATTATTTGTAACAAGAGCAAGTTGGATTAAAACACAATTTAATAGTTCTTATTTTATCTGCATCTATCAATCAGAAATAAGACGATGCACAAAATCATCTGCAAATCTACCTGTTCCTGTTTCTGTGAATTTTGACTTGATAGACAAGTAGCTGCCGCTATAGTAGGGAATGTAAGTGAACTGAGCTTCAACACGGTCACATCGAGATCAAAGGTTGCACAGCCATTCTGATCAGTTTCCTGTCATACATGATATACAGAAATCATTTATCATATATATCAAAATAATTTCCGTTTTCCACTTACATGTCACATTTCTGCCATATTGTACTCTCTTATTGCTTAACTTTTATTCTAAACAAGAATGCTGCAGCCTGCCCCACCAGGGAAATCACCCCCACCCCCCCCCCACCCCCTTCACCCCTCCTTCCCCCCCCCCCCTCCACCTCACCCCCTCCCTTTCTCCACCTCACACCCCTACACCCACACCCCTTGCTCTTCAACCTCACAGCAGAACAAGGACAGAAACGTCCTCCCTTTTATGAGCAAATGGGGCAAGAAGTGCTTCTCTTGGAATGCCTTATTTCTTTCAAAGTGTAATTTAATTACACCACTGGCAAAAAAAAGCTACATAATGTGATACTCTAAATCCTAAGGCTATCAATAATGGATGTGATGCCATCATGATAGGTACCAACACAACCATTCTAGGTACCACATTATACATTTTAAGTGACGTTTTTGTTTCATGTGCAAGTGTCCCTAAAATTATGTCAAAGATTCTCCTAAAATCCCCTTCAATGTTACAATCTATGGACTTCCTTCTTCAAATGCTCTCATGAAATCTGCTATTTTGTTATATACAAGTCGGGAGATACCACAAACTCATGGATCCCTAATGGCCACTACCCTATTCTTCCATTGAATATTTTAGTGAGGACGTCAACTCACCGCTCCAAAAAATATGTTGGGTTGCTTCTTTAGTTTTTCATCATTATCTTCTTCATTGGAAGGTTTATTAAACAGTTAAAGTAATCCAGAGACGATTTTCAACGGTAGTGGAAATTCTTGTTGTACACTTGGAGCTTCCCATGTATCCTCCCTCTCACTGGTTGACCATAAGTGTACCTGCAATAATATAAATACAATTTTAAAATCTTTTCTACAACCAGAGGCAGAAATGGCTTGTGGTTTCAAAGCTAACTCTTGATTGCATTTTCTTTAAGTGTTGTGTTTGTACATGTGTAAATTATTCATCACACTGGAACATATATTTCTTGTATATATTGTTTTTTTTTAATGTGTTAAGCCTTAAATTAAGCAGAGCTCATAGATTGTTTTGGAGACCAGATGCCTTTATGCGATACCAGCATGTTCATATTGGTATCTAACCAAACAAGGCTAGTTGGTAGCCCCATTTATTACTATGTATATGAAAAATATGTTTGAAGTGGTAGCCCGGTGGGATTTTGAGATTGCCGTTGTATGGAACGCCAAGTGGGCTTAAAGTAGTTATTTTTTAACTAGTTTTTTCCCATTTGGCGTTCCATAACCCAACAGTATTTAGAACGTCGAGTGCATACCTTGCATGCATATTGAGCAGTCTTCTTTTTCATGCATCACTAAATTATATACATGGCCCGAAAAAAATCTTCAAACTTTATCAGCCATGCAGCCATGGGTAGTTATCTACAATTCTCTTTACAAGTTCTTTACTAACTCTGGGCGTATTTTATTTTTATCTTTTATATTATTATTATTTTTTTGCTTTTGATGGGGTGACTCACCCTTCTTAGCCCGTTATCTTGTTATGTTATGTTATATCATGAAATGCAAAAAATTGTTGTTTGAAAACTAACCAATTTGGTATTCAGTCTGTGTTGGAGAAGGCAGGGACTGCTTACATGGTTTACACCAGGAAATTGCCATGGCAATTTCCTGTTTACATACAGCACAGGATGTACTTGCACACATCTTCATATAAATAAGGTTCATCAGAAATGAATTAAATACTGGTGTGAATATAGACCGGCAACCTATATCTTTTATTGAAGTGAAAAATGGGTTGAAAGATCCTTGCGACCCATTTACAAAAATGAATTGCTGCCGGATCTGGATCGTGGCTTTCCCGCCAAAATCACGTGATCAATGACGTCATTTCCACAAAACCCATTTTCATTAATAGATGGAGAACTATACTTCATAATATCAAATTATTATCTATACCCACCCATTTTTCATGGTTGTGAATACAAGGATTACATTCCTCATGTTGTTTTTCATCAGACTAATTCACGTGATTGCTGCCGCCATTTTTGTTAATATCTAGAAAGCTGTACTTGATAACATTATAATTAATGTGTCTACACCCACTTTTCATGGTTTGTGAATACAATCAGAAAATGCTGCAATGGTAACAATGAAAATGTGAAATAACAGGGATCTTTTATTCGGGAAAAAACAGATCCTGGAAATATTGAGTAGTGCCTCATGGAAACATGGGTTCCGATGTCTTAATTTTTAAAAGCTGTTACTCTTTTTAAGGTAAGGATAATGAGACCTGCTTAATTTCATTTTGTAAATCAATTTTCACGCAGATGCTATGGGATTTCAACCAGTGGTATAACTGTTGGAGGTCTGTCCACATGTAGTAAGACCCTTGACCTCCAAGGGTCGCAAACCCAGTTGAATTTTAAATCAGCATGCTTGTGACCCCCTCCCCTCCAGAAAAAGAGTTTAGTCCCACTTTGAACCTTGGTTGTGAGGACAATTTTTTGATAGTTTTACCTCAATTTTCCCTCCCTAATTGTTGGAATGAACTCTTTGATTGGTAGGTGATAATATATTATAGATATCTTGTTTTAAGCTGACAAGTATTTTTACATGAAATTTGAATGATTTTCCGAAGATTTCCTGACAATTTATTAACATTTCGTGGAAATTATAGAAAATTCAAAATTTTCCCGAAGGAAAATGCGTAAAATTGTTGGAAAATTTGTTACAATTTGGCATCATTTCCTAAATTTCGAAAATTAAAGAAATTTGCTGGAAATGGAAAATTCCTCGGAAAATTGAAGAATATTTCACGAGAATAAAAAAAAATTCTCAGAAAATTGAAGGAAATTCCCGAAGATTTCCTGACAATTTATTAACATTTCGCGGAAATGAAAGAAAATTTCTTTAAAATAAAGAAAATTTCCTGAAAATTAAAGAAGAATTCCTGAACATTCAAGGAGATTTTCCAAAAGAAAATGTGTAAAATTAATGATATTATTTTTAGAATTTGGCAGCATTTCCTTAATATTTCTCAAATTTACAGTGATTTCCCGAAATTATCTCACGAGAATGAAGAAAATTTCACAAAAAGTGAAGGAGATTTCCCTAAGATTTCCTGATAATTGATGGACATTTCCTTGAAATTAAAGAAAATTTCCTGAAAATTCAAGAAGATTTCCGCAAATTCAAGAAGAATTCCGCATATTCAAGAAGAACTTTTGAACATTCAAGGAGATTTCCCAAAAATTCAAGGAGAATTCCCAAAAATTCAAGGACATTTCCCATTCAGGAATACATTTTAGGAAAACTTATCTGTTAATTAATCAGTGCAATTTTCCGCTTATATAACCAGGAACATTTTCGAGTTTTGGTCCTCTGAGGGTTGAGTCGGGTGACCCTCCCTTCACCCATCAGGCGAAAAGGTAAATGTGAAGGGCTTTTGTTGGCATGGCCCTGATGTTATTAAGACTTTCACCTTCCTAGCAGGGTTTCTGTTCTAAGAATGTTGTGGGGTTTGGTCCAAAATTGAAGATTTTTGGTACAAAAGGGAAGATTTTTGTACAAAAACAAATACTTTAAAGAATTTGTATCCAAAACTGAAGATTTCTGGGCCAAAAATAAGGAAGTTTGATCTAAATTAATAAATTGTTGTTGGAAACTGTAAAAGTTTTGGGCCACAATTAGCGATAATTCAGTCGATACATATGAAAATACCAACATCTGTTTTCTATATTGTTCATTTGATATTTCTGTTAATTATTTTGATGGGATAAGCCCCCATTCACCCCCTCTCGCCTTAGACGCCACTGGTTAATTATTTTGATGGGATAAGCCCCCATTAGTCCCCTCTCGCCTTAGACACGCCACTGGTGCTAACAGGGCTAATCTTACTGGACTGAAACACTTCTGGACCGAACCGCTTGGGATTTCAGCCTGCGCTCTACAGACTGCGCTACCTATCTGCAACTGCATGAGTGCCATAAATTCAACATCAACAAGCTGCTGACCTGTTGTTCAATATTTGATTTCAGTGATAATTGTTGGACCCTGAGCGCCGATTTAACTTGAATTTTTCGTTCTCAATTGACAGGCATATGTATCTTTGTTGAAGTAATAACTCAAGCAAAGTTCATTTGTTTATTGTTGTGTTAATTGATTTTACTTGGACTATTCTTCACTGATTTGAGGTAAAGTCCTTTCACAGTCAAGTTTCTGAGGAAGAATTCTTACATCTTGTAGTACTATAGAAAATCAACATATTTTCTTCAAGGAGAGAAGTAGACTGTTAGTGTTGTAAGTGGAAACTTTTTATTCATTAGCAGCCAAATAGTTTTAAGTTGGAAACTACAACAGGAGATCATTTTTTGGTATACTGTTACAGTGTTACTGTCTCACATCTCCACCTATACTAATTAGAGCCTATAAAAGTTGATCTTATATCCATCATGGGGGCACTATTCGGGAGAAGGCCTGTGTTCCCCTTGAGTGAAATCCAACGAAAATAATATATAACTACCCACTTACCCAGATAGCACAATGATGTTGGGCCAACGTTGGCAAATGGTTTCATTTCAATGGCCCTAAAACGTTCATGTATAGCCTGTATGTATAGGAGCGTCGTCGTCACCCCCAACTTTTGGGCCAACTGATGTTAGCCAACTGTTAGTCCAGCACATAGGCGGGAAGGAAGGGGGCACTTTCCTTTTCTTTTTTCTTAATTTATATATGTTGTATGGCTGTATGTTGATTTATTGTATCTTAATGTGATTGTGTGATTTTGCCCTCCACGTTTGACTTTGCCCCACCCCCTCCTCTCCCTGGTGTGGAAATATGGACACTGTATATAATTTGGCGACTCGTGCACCAATTTTCCAACTATTGTTATTGTATTTAAAAGAAAATGGAATTCTTTTTCTTTCAATTTCTTCAGGAGGTAAATTAGGATTTATCTACCAGATTCTGCTTTACTACTGCCCTGCGTGTACATATCCAGTGATTTTCTTTATATTACCAGATTCTGCTTTACCAGTGATTTTGATTTTATATTATTACCAGATTCTGCTTTACTACTGCCCTACGTGTACATATCCAGTGATTTTCTTTATATTACCAGATTCTGCTTTACTACCGTACTGCCCTACGTGTACATATCCAGTGATTTTCTTTACCAGATTCTGCTTTACTGCTGCCCTGCGTGTACATATCCAGTGATGTACTTTACCATATTCTGCTTTATTACTGCCCTGTGTTTACATATCCAGTGATTTTATTTACCAGATTCTGCTTTACTACTGCCCATACGTGCACTGGCACATATTCAGTGATTTTCTTTACCAGATTCTGCATTACTACTGCCCTGCGTATACATATCCAGTGATTTTCTTTACCAGAGTATGCTTTACTACTGCCCTGCGTGTACATATCCAGTGATTTTCTTTACCAAATTCTGCTTTACTATACTGCTCTGCGTGTACATATCCAGTGATTTTTTTTACCAGATTCTGCTTTAGTACTGCCCTACGTGTACATATCCAGTGATGTACTTTGCCATATTCTGCTTTATTACTGCCATGCAAGTACATATCCAGTGATTTTCTTTACCAGATTCTGCTTTACTACTGCCCTGCGTGTATATATCCAGTGATTTTCTTTACCAGATTCTGCTTTATTACAGCCCTGCGTGTACATATCCAGTGATTTTCTTTACCAGATTCTGCTATATTACTGCCCTGCGTGTACATATCCAGTGATTTTTTTTACCAGATTCTGCTTTATTACTGCCCTGCGTGTACGTATCCAGTGATTTTCTTTACCAGATATTGCTTTACTACTGCCCTGCGTGAACGTATCCAGTGATTTTCTTTACCAGATATTGCTTTACTACTGCCCTACGTGTACATATCCAGTAATTTTCTTTACCAGATTCTGCTTTACTACTGCCCTGCGTGTACGTACCCAGTGATTTTTTTTACCAGATATTGCTTTACTACTGCCCTGCGTGTACATATCCAGTGATTTTTTTTTACCAGATTCTGCTTTATTACTGCCCTGCGTGTACGTATCCAGTGATTTTCTTTACCAGATATTGCTTTACTACTGCCCTGCGTGTACGTATTCAGTGATTGTTGAACACATGGTTTTGCTTAAAGAATACAATATGATATATACATTAGGATTTTGATCATGACTTCACAACTAGTCAGATTTCGGTCGTTTCTACACAATTAAGACGGAACTTTACATTTCGACTGTTGAATATGTCAGTATGTAAAATGAGCTTTCTTGACCATTATTAATCTAACAGATTCCTTTAACCCTTTAACGGAATGGTCGTCTGCTACTTAACATAGAGAAGAAGCTGGAAAAATAATTTAAATGGCAGCAAATAGAAAACCGTAACAAAAAATCTGAATGTGTTTCATGCATATTTTTTTGCTGGTTAGTATACATAAAACAAATATGTGTGAGGTCTGCATTTTGATGATGCGCATAACGATTTACACATGAACAAAAAATTGCCATTCATTTTCAGCAATCTTTCTGACGTCCTGCATGGTATGATACATTACATATGTACACTGTATATTTTACAACTTCAAAAAAGTCACCGTTCACGACTCCCAAATAATTAAGTCTGAGGTTTGGAGGAATTTAAACTTTCATCTCTTCATCGCGAAAGTGAGCAAGGAACCAAGGTTCAGAATGACGATGGTGAGAACTCGACTAATAGTGATCAAGTCGTGTGTTTCTATGGTGATTTTCTTAGTTT
>JAIGNY010000038.1:0-195000 GCA_020152595.1 Chiridota heheva | reverse complement strand
TATCAATGAATATATATATATATAAATATATATATATATATATATATATATATATATATATATATATATATATATATATATATATATATATATATATATATATATATATATATATATGAATATATATATATATATATATATATATATATATATATATATACATATACATATATATATATATATATATATATATATGTGTGTGTGTGTGTGTATATATATGTGTATATATATATATATATATATATATATATATATATATTATATATATATATATATATATATATATATATATATATATATATATATATATATATATATATATATATATATATATATATATATATATATATACACATATATAAATATATATATATATATATATACATAAATATATATATATATATATTTATATATATATATATATATATATATGTATATATATATATATATATATATATATATATATATATATATATATATATATATATATATATATATATATATATATATATATATATATATATATATATATATATATATATATATATATATATATATATATATATATATATATATATATATATATATATATATATATATATATATATATATATATATATATATATATATATATATATATATATATATATATATATATATATATATATATATATATATATATATATATATATATATATATATATATATATATATATATATATATATATATATATATATATATATATATATATATATATATATATATATATATATATATATATATATATATTATATATATATATATGATGTTCGGTAATCTGTCCATGGTATAGAAACAAAATGAAAATACCGATACTGATTTTATTGTTATCTTCCTTTTAGATGATGATTTTTTGACCGACTTGCCTGAATTTAGATTAACAAACTGTACCGTACGGGGAATAGAGAGCTTCCCCCCTGGACTCTTCTCAAACGAGCAAAGAAGACACGGGGCAATCATCTTCAACTTCCTCGTGTCTTTTTACATGTGCGGCGCTATAGGATATGTATGCCACGCCTACTTTGTACCCTCCATGGAAATATTGGTTGAACGTAAGTATCTCATATTTATATACATTTCTTAGGGCAAGAATCCTTGATTAGCCTAAGGTTATTCAAGTGGAAACGTAAGCTGGATTTGTACGTGGAAGGGGCCAAGGGTACTTTTTTCTATATTTATATATTTTGTATGACGAATCATTTTAGAAACAATTTTTCCGAAATACTGTCATTTGAGGCAGTGTTTTGCTCAAATGTTTTTCAATTAAGAGGACAAAACAGCGTTTTTATGAGGAAAATGGGGTCTACAGAGGTTACTTGTGAGAATAATAGGACAAAACTACGTTTTTAATGAGCAAAATGGGGTCTACGGGGGCTTAATCGTGGGAATGACAGGACAAAACTGCGCTTGAACGCAAAAAAGGGTCTACATGGCAGCATGGGACTTGATTTCAAACAACGCCCCCTCCCCCCTGTTCTCCCGTCGCCGCACTTGTAAGCTTTAATCAAACAGAGCAGCAAACCATTGATAAGCGCGGATGCTTGGAGGCAGGTTGGTGAAAGAAAAACCTTAACAAGAATGACAGACTGTCAAATCAGTGAGATTGCAATCAAAATTCAGAGAGGATTATAATTTAAGGGACAAACAAGTGAAGAAACAGATGCGTAGAGACAAGCATACTTGGGCGGAACAAATTGCACAGGATGCAGAAGTTGCAGCTCGGAAAGGTTAAATGAAGGCAGTCTATGATCTGATGATGCGACAAGAAAGCTTTATAATAAGGAGGGGAAGAGTGTAAACCTAGTCAAGAGACAAGATGGAGTTGTGCTAACTAAAGATGATGAAATAAGTAAAATGTGGAGGGAGCACTTTGAAAGTATATTAAATCGACAGGCATCTATAATTGAAGCAGATGTAGATGAGCAAATGTCCGATGTTGACATTGAAACAGGACCTGTGACGCATGATGAGCAGCAATTGAGGGAATGAAGGATGGAGCAGCTGGTGGTATTGATGGATGGTCTAACAGTGGAGCTCTTGAAAGCAGGTATAGACACAGCAGTACATGTTCTGCATAAACTCCTTCTCAAGATATGGGAGCAGGAGCTCGTACCTAAAGATTGGACCGACGGGTTGATCATCAAGCTACCCAAGAAAGGTGACCCAACTTACTGTGGGAACTGGCGCGGTATCACCTTGACCAGTGGCGTAGCCAGGATTTTCATATTTGGGAGGGGCGGGAAATTGAATTGAATCGACACGATATTTAATGGCATGGTTGAGGTGTCACTTTGAACACAAAGCGCTCAACTTTTTGGCGTGGGGTCCAGGGGCCCGTTTAAGGGCCCCTGGTGGGGTCCAGGGACGAATCCAGGTAGGGAGAAACTCTCGCAAAATTAACATTTTAGGGGAAATATGTCATATTGCAAAAGTCAAAATTTATGTCAAAGAAAGCTATTATACACCATATACAAAATCAAAGCGCAACGTGCTGGGCTTGTCGGCGTGAGGTCCAGGGTCCCGCTTAAGTGCCCCTGGTTGGGTCGAGGGGTGAAGCGCCGGCAGGGATTAGAGGGCGAAGCCCCCAGAAGCTCTCGCAAAATTGACATTTTAAGGGCAAAAACGTATGTCACAACGCATAGTAAGAAGGTGTATTTTACAAGTCAAAATATTATAACAAGTCAAAATTATTTGTACCATTTACCCAACGTAACACTTTTGCTGGTCGTTTTTTTCAGTGTAATAGGACCGACATGTTCAAATGACCTACCAGATTACATTAAACTTGCTCAGTCGATAAATATTTTTAAGCGTCATTTGAAAACTTACCTTTTCACTCAATTTTAGTATTATCTCCTATTTGATTTGTTTTGTTTATATTGGTCCCAGTGCACTAGGAGAGCGGCTATCAGGCTATTATTCTTGTGTTGTCATAATCTTTTATTTGTAAAGCGCCATGCACTGAAGATTGTCAGATCGAAGTGTGCGCTATATAAATTTATGGATTAGGATTATGAATACATGGTTTGGTTTACTTCACACTTTGAAAAATATGGGTTGTTTAAAAGAAAGGTTTTCAATAATTTAGTACAAAGTTGTGTAAATTTTGTCAAACTTTTAAAATGAGCCTGTTCCCACGTGTACTCCGACACCCCACCCCCCACTTTCTCCTCCTCCCCCTCTCTCTCTCTCTCTCTCTCTCTCTCTCTTTTGTCTTAGTTTATGTATTTAAATACAAAATCGCACAAATGTTTGATATATTATTACCGAAGAACCTTTTTCTGAGAAAGTGCCCTTTTGAAATGTAAAAAAAATAATAAGCACTTTTAATGTCAAAGCTTGTTGAACCGACGGCACCAATCTAAACCGACGGATTGAATAAATTGGGGGAGGGGGCGATTTCCCCCTCGTCCCCATCTGGCTACGCCAATGACCTTGACATCAGCTGCAAAATTCTTGAAAGAGGAAGAATACATCACAAGAATAAGAGACGGGATTGACACCAATCTGCGTCAAGGCTGCAAGGGCAGGCAGGATTCAGTAAAGGACGTGGAACTGTTGAGCAGATCCTTGTCTTGAGAAACATTGAGCAAGTCATTGAGTGAAATGCAGGTCTCCATGTGTGCTTTGTCGACTTCGAAAAAGCCTTCTACAGTCTTGACCGCAAAACTTTATGGAAGATTATGAGATACCATGGCATTCTATTAAAGTTGATACAGGTGGTCAAAGCTTTCTATGGAGGAAGCAAATGCGCAGTAAACGACACAACGAACTCTTTTGACTGGTTCGATGTAAGGACAGGTGTCAAAGAAGGAAGTTGTATGTCAGGGTTTCTGTTCCTTCTTACAATTGATTGGGTAATGAAGAAGATAATGACAGAGATGGCTTAAGATGGCGATTCACAACCAGGCTGCAAGACCTAGATTTTGCTGATAATTTCGCACTGATATCAAGCACAAAATCACAGTCACAAGCAAAGATCAAAAGAATTTGTGAACATGGAATGAAAACAGGCTGAAAATTAATTCTACTTAAACTAAAATGATGAGATAGAACGCAGCAACATATACAAAGATCAGTTGTAATGATCTAGAATAGGTAAGGATGTTTTCTATACCTTAAACGATTGTGACATCTGAAGGTGGGGCTCGTGAAGATATCTGTACACGAATTGCAAAGGCTAGAGCTGCCTTTAGCAGCCTAAACTCTATTTGGAAAAATGGCCAGTTCAGCAGAAAAACCAAATTGAAAGTTTTTTAAACAAACGTTTTGGCAGTACTGCTGTAAGGAAGTTGCACTTGGCGAATGACTAAAGGAGACGAAGCCAAGCTTGACGTTTTTCTCCACAAGTGTCTTAGACGTATAATGAAGATTCCTTTCCCATAAAGATCTCTAATGAAGAGTTGAGACACTGTGCAAAAATTGACACTATAAGTAAGCAGATTCGGCGAAGGAAGTGGAAATTGATTGGTCATGTCCTGAGAATTAGAGAGCATGAGCACCCAAAGACAGCCCTCACTTGGGCACCTGGCGGGAGGAGAAGAAAGGGAAGGCCTCGAGAGACTTGGTGGAGGACTGCTGTGAGAGAAAGAAAAGAGATGGGGTACAGCACCTGGGGACAAGCAAGTGTAGCTGCAAGTGACAGGACAACATGGCGAAAGAAAATTGATGGCCGTATACCCTCAAGAGGGAGAAGGAACTGATATATGACGTTTTTAACAGGGAAAATGGGGTCTACGGGGGCTTAATAGTGAAAATGAAAGGACAAAACTGCGCTTTAGCGCAAAAAAAGGGTCTATGTGGGACGTGATTTCAAACCCCCTGTTTTCCCGTCGCCGCACTTGTAAACTTTAATAAAACAAAGCGAGAAATAGTATGTATCCGTGTGGATGTGTATTATGTTCTTTGTTAACATCAACCAGTCTAGAACTTTCCGGCTAATCCAGGAAACCGCCATGAAGGTGGAACGTCGACGAACTTGGCGCCATGCTTATAGCATTACTTAATCCCGATTTCGTCAGAGAGTTATATTGCACTATGCGAGGTTGGAAAAAATGCAGTCGTTACCCCCCTTTTACATCAGGGAACTCTAGCGTATCAAGGGTAAGCAAGGTGTGCACAGACCCCGACCAATCAGAAGCGAACGACGGCTTTGTTATGACGCCATAGCGAAGCCGGCTTCTGATTGGTCGGGGTCTGTATAGTTACCTCTTACTACCCTCTTTGTTTCATGACTGCCCCAACTACCCTCCTCCCCATTTTCATTGTATGACTTCTGCACTAACCTCCCTTCCCTCCACTCCCTCCCCTTTTGAAGAAAAAAAAACACTTTCGGTGGGAAAGTCTCGCTTATGACTGTATAAGAGGAAGTACAGAAGTATGTACAGTATTTTTTCTATTGAAGATTCAACCACACATTTAAAACAATTTCAGTCACAGCGTTGCATCAGAATGGTGGGTAAACTCTTGCTGGCCCGTATATGGAGAATCTGCCAAATTGCTCCTTCTTGAAGTTCCGCCGATTAAAGTATCGTAGCCCCGTTTTGAGAACTTGAAAGTGCACTGGCTACGGGCCTGATTAACCCTGCGAACCCAGAGAAAATATCAATAGCCACCTTTGGCATCGTGATACGTTTTAATAGGACCTGACCCTGACATCAAGACCCGATAGTTGGGTCCAGGCCTGTAAAGCTGAACCAGAGAATAGTTAGACAGTGTCCTAAATGGGTTTACAATTAATGAGACCAAATGAATCAGAATGAATTGACGTCGCCACGTCACTGCTGGTGGGACAATATTGAGAATTTATAAGAACAATTTGAGTGATAAGGGCCCCAATGCATCATTTCCAATCACAAAATTCAACAACTTCACTTCTCCCCTCCCTTAAATACTTCTCCCCTCCCTTAAATACTTGTCCTCACCTCTTCGCGGAATTACTGTATTTTCATTACTGATAACCTTTCGTGTTATTTATCAATTAATTTAAATCAATTAAAAATTATCAGAATGATCTGCTCAATTCTACAGGACTAAACATTCAACCGGATGTGGCGGGTGCTACATTTATGGCGGCGGGTAGCTCAGCCCCTGAATTCTTTGTAGCATTCATAGGTGAGCTTCTATTTTTTTTCTGCTTAAAGGATTAGTTCAGGGGTCAGGTAAGTTCATCTTTTATGACAGAAGACTTCAAAAGAAACAAGATGGTGAAGAAAGCATTCCAAAATCTTATCCTTAGTCCTTTATCTGATGTAGTGTGACATAATGCAATAAAGAAAGACGACTTTGGAAGTCAACATTACAGAGCTGATCGTATCGAGGGTATAAATGGTTGACTCCTTAACGCAGATTGAGCGTATGGAGGCAGTAATTTTTTTAAAAGTGGTGACCAAATTTGTATTATGTTGGGGGTGGGGCTGCTGAGCCAAGCCTGAGGAGTTGGAAGGTTGATTGGTCAAATATCTTTAATCGCATTCATTCATACAGACCTTCGATTTTATTTAGTCGTTTCGTAATGTCATGATCAGAAGGTGTAGTGCGTTAAAATGCAATGTCGAAGACCACTGGCAAATGTCAGTGGTGTATTCAGCTTTCGGTGCCAGGGGGCAAACAGTAATTATCGAAAAGTGTACGAAGCTCGCTCAGGAGGGAGAAAACTGCCCTTGGTGAGACTTTATTTTCCAGGGCATGCTTTCTTTTTGGTAAAGAAGTAAAAAAAATACAAAAATTATTAACATAAAATTAAAGGTAAAAAATGAAGGTAAATTTGGTAAAATTATTGGCAATCTTTATCAATTTATTGGAAAGTTTGGTAAAATTATTAAAAATTTGGTACATTTATTGGTAATTGCAGTAAAGTTATTGGAAGTTAGGAAACATGAAATTTGGTAAAATTATTGGAAATCTTGGTAAAATGATTATAAATTTTGGTAAAATTATTGGAAATCTTGGTAAAATTATTTGAAAATTTGGTAAAATGATTGGAAATTTTTGTAAAATTATTGGATAACTAGGTACAATTTTTGGAAATTTTGGTAAAATCACTAAAAATTTGGTAAAATCTGGCAACATTTCCTAAAAATGAAGGGAATTTCCAGAAAATTGAAGAAAAGTTCCTCCAAATTGAAGAAAATTGTCCGAAAACGAGGACAAATGAAGAAAATTTTCCGAAAATTACACAAATTTGAGCGTTATTTAAGCTAATATAATCATTTTTTTACAGTTAATTTCCTGAATATATAGTGTATTGTATATAGCATATTGTATACTGGTATATCCCGCTACTAATATTTGATTACGGGAATTTTGGTAGTTCCCCCCCCCCCCCCACCCTTTCTATTTCCACGACACTGAATACGCCACTGGTGACTGTTCACACATTACTTCATACGTTATGCTGCTGTCACAACCAGTAATTATACTTTAAAAACGTGTTATATTTGTGTGAAACATTTGTTCAGGCCTTTGCGAAGCGAATTTATGGAATGCCTTCACTAGTTCACAAATCCATAAAATCACTTCACGATCCAAAATTTACGTTCCTGTTTTAGTGTCATTCAAATATATTCCAATCTTAACTTCGATAACGACAACTCTTGTAAGCTGAGAACCAATTATGCACGTATTCAAATATAGTTTGGTGTCATTGAATAATGACTTTGTACCGGTATTGTAAACATTACTCGCTTTCATTTGCATTACGTTGTAAAACAAATAATAACATGTCAAACTGATATCATTTGTTTTCAAAGTAATTTTCTAGAGGAACACATGACCAATCAAAATGATGGTGGCGATGGTGAACAATAATGGCGGTGATGATGATGATAGTGATGATGATGACGACGACGACGACGATGAAGATGATGACGACGATGACGATGATGATGATGACGACGACGATGATAACGATGATGATGATGACGACGACGATGATGATGATTATGATAATTATGACGACGACGATGACGATGACGATAATATGATAATGATAGTAATGATGTTGATAATGATGATGATGGTGATGATAGTAATGGTGATTATGGTGATTAGTATTATGCAGATGATGACAACAAGTTTCTTTAAAAAGCTTGTAAATTATATAATTTTGACCCGTACAGACACATAAATCTTTTTTATTTCCATTTTGCTGTCATTTCTAATTAGTGACAAAGATTTCTTTCTTGTGACAGGCACTTTCATCTCTTTTGATGATACTGGTCTCGGGGCAATTGTCGGTTCCGCAGCTTTTAACTTATTTGTCATCATAAGCCTCTGCAGCTTCTTTGCTGGCCAGGTGAGCACAGTAATATCAACTACAGTTTTCCCATGAAATATTCTAAGAATCGCAAAACCTAAAGTACCAAGATCTTGTCCCTGGAAAATCTTTTGGACATTTCGTGACCCTTTGGCCCCTGGATCTGTCCTGGGTGGACATTCGTTTTTGAGAAAGTGATATGGTATACATTTCTTGTCTTATTTATCTTAATGAGCTTTGTTTAACAGTTCAAATCTTTGCCTTTGTTATAGATTTTGCACGTGAAGTGGTGGCCTTTATGCAGGGATAGTTTTGTGTATGTCATTAGCGTCATATTAATGACGGTCTTCATCTACGACGGAAAGGTGGAATGGTAAGAAATATGACCATTGACATCACCCAAGGCCCCATTATGAGATGGGCCCATATGCAGAGGCGGGGTTGTGTATGCACGAGGAAATCCCCCGCGAGAATGCTTTGAACAACCCCTCCCCGGCCACCACTTATCTTCCCATAAAATGATATAATTGCTTGGGCGAAATATTTTTGGTCCTGTTGTTTGCATGTAACACTGCCCATTCTACAGTGTTCTATCACAACCCGCCCCTCTCTTTCCCCCAGCAACATAAATCTGGCGACGCCACTGAGGGACCTGTGTCCCAACTTGGGTTGTTGGACAGCGTACCGCGTCTGTTTGCCATCTGTCTAATCAACATTTTTGTGAAAAGAAAAAAATGTGAATTGTGCTTTCTCAGCGACTTTTTAAGTGTTTTTTTATTTTTGATGTCTCTGAATATTGCTCTTTGAGGTGCACATAAAAGAATCCTATACAAAAGGGATAGATTATCTCGACATGTTTTTACAGCCATACTTTCTTTGCTTGTTGGATTTTCTCGTTAAAACTGGTGAGATTGTTTGAAAATCCCATCAAACTCAAATCAAGCTGACATTTTATGAATGGCTTAACTATTCAAGAAAGTATTCAAATTTGTGTTTTTATCAGTCACTGGCGGTGAATGGAGATCTGGACCCCCTCCCCATCAGTCATGCGCGGGAAATGGGGTGTCCGGATCCCCCCTTTCCCTCCTCCTCCACACACACACATACACAATTTTTCGAGGAAATGTTCAAAAATTGGGATAAACTTTGCTTTTTATATATTTTTTGCTTAAAAAACAAAACAAAATTGAAGACCAGAGATATCGTTTAAACGTGGAGTATATACAAGCCAACGTTTCTGATTGGTGGAAATATATACACAATCACCAACAAGCCAATCAATAACAGTCGTGGACATCGCGGAAGTGACGTTACTGGTATGTATCGGATGCATTGGCGGCGGGTCAAGAACTTTTCCTGAGACGAGTTCGTCGAGATTCCTTCTAGTTTAAACAAGGAATAGTTCAGTGGTCAAGCATGTTTATCTTATATGAAAGAGGACTTCAAAGGAAACAAAATGGTGATGAAAGCATTCAAAAATCTTATTCCGTTAAAGCAGGATATTTAAGTGTAAAGTTTGGTAACATTTGTGTAGAAACGACTGAAATCAGACTAGTTGTGATGTCATAGCCTCAGATTCCTCAGTCTTTATGTATTCTATCATATTTTGTCCTGCGATTTTGTGGCTTAAAAAGCATGGGATATATAAAAAAAAAAAAGTAGTAAAACTGAATTAAGGAAGGGTATTTTTAATATACCACCTAAAGAAAGTTTGAGGGAAAATGATTTAAATAGTAAAAACATTGAATAAAACTTTCTTTAAATACATAAAAACTTTGAAGAATCTCAGGATGTGACATCATAACAAGTCTGATTTCAGTGACGTTTCTACAGAAATGATACCAAACTTTAAAGAGGCGATATCGTCATATGTGCACAATATTTAGAATTCCTTTCAAATTTTTTGATTGGTTGAAATTTTGCTGCGCAACTCGTTGTCTCGTATTGCAAGGTATATAGTTATTCAAAACGCATGAGATGGTCATTACACGAAATGGCACAGATGGTTGTGGTTTTCAGTTCCACCTTTTTTTTCAAATCATGTCTTAAGTTCGAGCCCCGGTAGAATCGTTTATTTTGACTTTTGCTTTAATCTTCTTCTTTTTTTTTTTTATAGTAATTTTCATTTGGTGACTATCATTGTAGTATAATAATACTTAAATTTCACTTTCGCTTTCTGACAAAAACGCATTGAAAAAAACAAATAAGTTTCTCGTCACAGTAACATAATGCGCTGTGTATGTAATTCTGCACACACAACGTACATGCTAGTGTCTGGCTGTACTGTGTGGTACAAACAGACAGAGGATCGGATCTTGCCTCCACAACCGGAAGTAACGTCAAAATATAGTATCCCTTATTTTTACCGCATTTCACTGAGCCGAGCCTCCCTCTTTAAACATATCTCCATAATGGAATAAGATTTTGCAATGTTTTTTTTACCATTTTGTTCTTTTAAAGTCCTCTTTCATATAAGATGGACTTGCCTGACCACTGAACTAATCCTTTAATGAAATCTTGTAACTTTTACCATAGCTCAGATAAAAATACAATATTTTTCTAAATAAAATCAGATCACATTGTCATGTTCACGCATATAACTTGAATGTCAGTTGTGACTATTACCAAAGGAAAATTCCCATGGAATTTCCTTTTGATTTATCTGATACAGAAAAATTTAAGACACAGATGGGTAAAAGAAACCAACTTAATATCTTATTCCTACACGAAGTTATTGAATTTTAGATAATTTACTTGTCCGCGTAAAAGAGATTGTTGGTCTAAGTCAACATTATGATGTCATCACAGCATATCCTGTACTAATTTGTGTGTATTTCTTGTAAATTAACAGCCATTTTTTAATAATTCAAATTGAAATTACAAGAAGATATTGGAAAACATTATTGTAAATTTTATTGTACAATATTCTTAATATTTTTGAAGAAAAAATTGTTCCCAATTTTTCAGAAAATACACGAAATTAATTTTCAAAGAAATCCATAAGGAATAGCACAGGAAGTGCTGTGATGACAATGATGATTGAGACCAACAATCTCTTTTACGCGGACAAGAAAAATCTTTAAAATCTAATAATCTATTGTAGCAATAAGATAAATATTAACTTGGTTCTTTACCAATCTGTTTCTTTTATTGTCCTCTATCAAGTATATAAAAATTAAATTCCATGGGAATATTTGATTAAAGAACCTCTTGGTAGAAAATTGAGGGTGTCCGTTTTGCTAGGTCTGTAGCTTAATGACGCAGTGCTATCTTTTTGGATACAAGATCTAAGATAGTTGTTGAAAGAGTATTTAAGTATTCACAAGAAGTAATTCTGGTTGATTTGAACATTTGTATCAATGGTTCAGGCCCGTAGCCAGGAATTTGAAAAGAGGATTCGGTTTTCGTATAAAAGGGCAAAAGATTTTGAAATTCCGGGTATTTATTATTTCTTGAAATTTCAAAAGGGCACTTTCTCAAAAAAGGGGTTCAGAAATTTGAAAGGGGGTTCGTTTTTCATATAAAAGGGCAACAAACTTTGAAATTCAGGGTGCCTATTATATCTTTAGATTTCAAAAGGGCACTTCTCAACAACAAAAAAGGGGGTTGTTCGCTCGGACGCCCCCTCCTCCCTCCTCCCTTTCTCCCTGGCTACGGGCCTGTGATTTATAGTAGTATCACCTGCATTGAAAGTGTCTTCGAATATTCTAGAGACTACAATAATTCGCTCCCAATTCTGGCAACTTCGCACCGCACGTCGTTTTATTCTTACGTTTTTTCTTTGTTTCCAGGTGGGAGGGGTTTATCATGTCACTTGGATACGTTGCATACATTGTAATCATGTATTTTAACCCCAAATTTTCTGCAATGGCCGACGAATGGAGCGAGAAAAGGAGACAAAAACACCTCTCAAATGAACAAGAGAAGCTTCTAAAAATGCGGAGGGCGGCGGTTACGGTACGATTGAGAACGATGATGAGAGTAGTGTTGATTCAGGGGTTGCTGACAAGGTAGTTGAAAGGGAACCGGACAACAATTGCATCGGGCTAGATTCACAAAAATTAAAAGGGTCGCAGGATTCTATTTTAGGTTTGTTGGTTTCGTTTATTCAATCAATGATTATACATTGATAAATGTTTAGTGCATATTAAGGTATATTTTTTTTAATCATTCCGTCGTAATTGATTTATTGTATATCAGAATGTCTCAGTTATTAAACAGGGAAACTGCGGCCAACTATTTGTAGATTAGAATATTTGGTTAACATTCACCAACTTCAGTGGCGGATCTAGGATAGGCTTGAAGAGGGAGAGGCACCATGGAACACTCGATCTCGTAGAGAGTTTGAAATTGGGGATCCGTGTTTTTTAGTCAGTATTAACGTAGTTCGAAAGGGCGGGGCCCTGGCTCTCTGGTTCTACCTGTAAACTGCATTTTAATCCTACCAAATTAAAACCAGATTGTTGCATTCATTAACTTTGAGTCAATCTCATTAATCTTTTTATTAGTTTCACAAACAAGTATAAGTTTTTTTTGTTTTTTTTTGTCTGATGACTTTGAAAACATTTTCAGGGGAAGGGACATCCATTAATTTCCCATTATGATACCAATCTCCCTTCATGCATCCATGGTGATACCAATCTCCCTTCATGCATCCATGGTACACTCTATGTATGAAACGTTTTTTACTTCTCAACCCTATAGTGTCAGAAAGAACAGAGGATGATGGTCTTAGTCGGTCACGGTGCCCGTCAGGAAGAACAGAGCCACCCATTAAGTCAGTGTTCAAATCACCGTCCAGCACCTTGGGCATCGTGGCATGGGTATTGGGCATGCCCATCATCGTCCTTTTATACCTATCCATTCCTGATTGTCGAAAGCGAGGGAGGTGGAGAAATTGTATGGAGTTACATTTGCGATTTCAACAATTTGGTTGGCTGTTTTTGCGTATGTCTTGTACTGGATGATGACTGTTATAGGTACGAAAATGATTTCGTTGTGCCCTTTCTGGCAGTTATTTGACCCGGTTTTTTATATCTGTATAAGCCTATAAAAAGTCGAGGAAATCGCCGTAAAATTTGGAATAAGGGTAATTGTGATTATTTTAAACACATTTTATGCGGCCAATTGTTGTTTCTGTTTTAACAAAATTAGCTTAGAAATCGCAATTTACATGTGTTGCCTCTGATCTTTATCAGTTATGATTGGAGTCAAAATCAAACAATCATGCAGGCAATTTTTAAAGATTCTAAATGGGGAAAGCTTCTATATGGGTTCCCGTATATCCCGGGGAAGTACCATGTACAACACGCTAATGGTTTCAACAGAGGTCATGTAGACAACAAGATGGAGAAAAGTATAGTAGAGGTATAGTATTATTGTGGAAATACCCTCCCCTCTCACCCTTAGAGCCCACTACCCCTCCAGTCTTTTTGTCCAATTTTTGTGAGTATTTTTGCATGAATATATTCATGTATCTGTATATAGTCGGCTGCTTTATCTATTTGTAGCATAGAAGCTTTGAACAAAAGGATAATGGTAAATTTGGGAAAAAACATTTACATAATTTTTAATACATGGGAATAAGGACCTAACATGTTTGAGGCAGCAAGATTGTATCATCCGAAATTTTATTGTTTTTAGAAAAACGTTGCTCCTCAGTATGAGTCCTATTCAATGGCTTTTTGGCCCAAATGTGGCCATCTGTTTTACTCAAATTTCTGCCAAATGATGTATGCAGGGGCTTCGCGAACGTTCACATATGGAGTATGGAATTTTAGGTGACATTGCTTTTGTTGTTGTTGTTGTTGTTGTTGTCGTTGTCGTTGTCGTCGTCGTCGTCGTCGTCATCGTCATCGTCGTCATCGTCATCGTCATCGTCATCGCCATCGTCATCGTCATCGTCATCGTCATCGTCATCGTCATCGTCATCATCATCGTCATCATCATCATCATCATCATCATCATCATCATCATCATCATCATCATCATTATTATTATTATTATTATTATTATTATTATTATTATTATTATTATTATTATTATTATTATTATTATTATTATTATTATTATTATTATCATTAGTAGTGGTAGTGTAGTAGTAGTAGTAGTAGTAGTAGTAGTAGTAGTAGTAGTAGTAGTAGTAGTAGTAGTAGTAGTGATATTATATTATTATTATTATTATTATTATTATTATTATTATTATTATTATTATTATTATTATTATTATTATTATTATTATTATTATTATTATTATTATTATTATTATTATTATTATTATTATTATTATTATTATTATTATTATTATTATTATTATTATTATTATTATTATTATTATTATTATTATTATTATTATTATTATTATTATTATTATTATTATTATTATTATTATTATTATTATCATTATTATTATTATTATTATTATTATTATTATTATTATTATTATTATTATTATTATTATTATTATTATTATTATTATTATTATTATTATTATTATTATTATTATTATTATTATTATTATTATTATTATTATTATTATTATTATTATTATTATTATTATATTATTATTATTATTGATTATTATTATCATTATTATTATTTTTATTATTATTATTATTATTATTATTATTATTATTATTAGTATTATTGATTTATTATTATTATTATTATTATTATTATTATTATTATTATTATTATTATTATTATTATTATTATTATTATTATTATTATTATTATTATTATTATTATTATTATTATTATTATTATTATTATTATTGTTGTTATTATTATTATTATTCTTTTCTTCTTCATCTTCTTTTTTCTTCTTCTTCTTCTGATTCTTCTTCTTTCTTTTTATTCTTCTTCTTCTTTTCTTTCTTCTTCTTCTTTCTTCTTCTTCTTCTTCTTCTTTTCTTCTTCTTCTTCTTCTTCTTCTTCTTCTTCTTCTTCTTCTTCTTCTTCTTCTTCTTCTTCTTCTTCTTCTTCTTCTTCTTCTTCTTCTTCTTCTTCTTCTTCTTCTTCTTCTTCTTCTTCTTCTTCTTCTTCTTCTTCTTCTTCTTCTTCTTCTTCTTCTTCTTCTTCTTCTTCTTCTTCTTCTTCTTCTTCTTCTTCTTCTTCTTCTTCTTCTTCTTCTTCTTCTTCTTCTTCTTCTTCTGAATCTTCTTCTTCTTCTTCTTCTTCTTCTTCTTTCTTCTTCTTCTTCTTCTTCTTCTTCTTCTTCTTCTTCTTCTTCTTCTTCTTCTTCTTCTCTTCTGATTCTGATTCTGATTCTTCTTCTGAATCTTCTTCTTCTTCTTCTGATTCTTCTTCTGAATCTTCTGATTCTTCTTCTTCTGATTCTTATCCTTATCCTTATCCTTATAATCATTTTTTTTTTGTTTAATTTGCTTTTCAAAATTTGCAGTCAAGATTTTTGAATGAAATTTTAGATCATGATTCAAATGAAATAGAATGATCAGGAGCGGATTCAAAGATGGCGAGGAATACCCCACCCCCTCCCTCTTCTTCCTCCTTCGGTAGCAAGGTGCCCCAATTTTCCTTTAAAATGTACCCATGTATGTCATTGTGATGTGCTTAAATAATATACAAATTCAATGAAATGAAAAACCTAAAAATCACTGGCATTTGTTAAGACAGGTCTGTATTTAAACCCTCATTTGTCCACAAGTTTCAAACACAATCCCTGTCCCCCGTACCCCGTCCTCATCCAATGCTCACCAAATAAGAACGCATATTTTAAGTCTATAGAATTTGATATCCATAATGAAAAATCAGACCACAAAAAATGATTAACATATGTAATTTTCCGTTCCATTTGAGCTATTCAAAAGCCAAATAGTTTGCGGAGCCTTGTCCATGAATCCCTCGTGGACAGTTGCGTATCCAGCTTTTGGTGCCAGAGGGGAAAAGTGTTCGAAAATATGACTGCATCATCTGAATTCTGGCTCAACAAAAAATAATAACTGATTAAGTTGTTGAACAAAGTGAATCACTGCCAATTTAATACAATGGACGATTCTTAAACAATTTTGGGCGATTTTTCTTACCACATTTAGTCCAGTTATGAACAAAATTTGGGACATTTAAAACTAAATTTATGCGGTTTTCACCCAAATTTGGGCAATTTTTAAAACAATTTGGGCAATTTTTAAAACAATTTGGGCAAATTTCAAACAAAATTTAGGCAATTTAAAAAAACAATGAGCTATTTTCAACCAAATTTTGACCATTTTTTTTTTTTTTGTGGGTTTAACCTAATTAGGGCATTTGCAGCAAATTCGGGCGATGTTTTTAAACCAAATTATGGCGATTTCATAAAAAAAGAAATTCATTTCTTTATGTAGGCTTGTCCTGCTTAAATATTTTCATTACATAGTTTACTTACGGGATTCCGCCGGGGATTTAGTTCCCACTGACCACCGATTGAAAACGCCATGCACTAAGAGGCCCGCAGTCAGATCACTTCTAGGGAGGGGGCACACTGACACCCAGTCACCAAAACCATTTGTTATTATTTCTTTATTTGACTTCACGCAAGGGAAACAGAACTTCGCAAGAGAGGGCAGGCGCGTAGGATGTGGTCTCTCTCAAGAATTCAAGGAAGGGGAGGGGGGAGGGGGGAAGGGCAAACACCAAAAGTTTTCCCGTTTACCTCCGTTAAAGGGCGTCGCGAAGAAACATTAGTCGGGGGTGTAGAGCAAATATTTACCTGATCAAGGTAAAAATTACCTGAAAAAAATATTGATAACTTATGTTATACTCTAGATGAAGCGGACGATTTTTAACCCATTTTTTCCCCTCCAAATTTGAGCGATTTGTATGCAAATTTTGTCAATTTAACCAATTTGGGGTCTTTTTTGACCTAATTTGGGCGATTTGATAAGCAAATATTGGCAATTGTTAACCAAATTTGGGAAAATTTTAGCCCAATTTGAGCAAATTTTAACCAAATTTGGGCGATTTTTATCAAACTTTCGCCAATGTTTAAGCTAATTTGGGCGACTTTTAACCAAATTTGGCGCGATTTCTAATCAAATTTGGGCGATTGTTATCCTTGGCAATTTGTAACAAAATTTTGGCTATCTTAAAGCAAATTTGGGCCATTTTAAACCAAATCTGGGCCATTTTAAACTAAATTTGGGCCATTTTAAACCAAATTTTGGGCCATTTTAAACCAAATTTACGAGGAAATTTACCATATCGGGATGATAATTTTATTATTAATCCAAAAACTAACCAATTTCTTGAAAAATCATGCAGATTTGTTTAAAAAATTCACATCAATTTTTAGACAATTTTATTTAATGACATTTTTTCGGAATAGTCGGAAAATTTGATATCGTGACTTGAAAATATCGGGAAATTTCCGAATTTGATTCGGAAATATAAAAGAAATTAAGAACATGATTGGAAAACTCGAAAAATTTTAGAACCTGATTCGGAAAAATTGTAAAAAGTTAGACCCGCATTTGGATAAATCAGGTATTTTAAGAACATGATTCATAAAAATCGAGAAGTTTGATAACATTTTTCGAATCATCGGAAAATTTGATATCATGAATTTGAATTTTCCGAAACTTATTCGGAAACAGAAGAAATTAAGAACACTATTTGGAATAATCGGAAAATTTTAGAAACTGATTCGGAAAAATCGGAAAATTTTAGATACGGATTCGGAAAAATCGGGTGTTTTAAGACGGTCCCATGACTCGGAAAAATCGGGAAGTTTGATAAGATTTTTTTGATGATTGGGAAATTTCAGGTGTTGGCTCAACTGCTCAGACATGTCAGAACAAATTGGAATATACGAAATTACCATTGCGAACTAGAGGACAAAATACAGCTACACTGCAGCTCTTTCAATAATCCACACGTTTTGCCCGAATTTTTAGATTATTTCGCCCGAATTTTTCCTCATTCTCAAATATTTGGGGGTGACACCCCCACACCCCGGTCGCGACGTCCCTGGGAGTATATGTCTCTGCCTCTGTCCCCTGCACTTTTCAGCTTAAGGGTCGATGGACAAGAGAAATCATGTAACTTGTCTCATGTTGATTTTTAGGTTATACACTGGACATTCCAGACACTGTCATGGGTATCAGTGTACTAGCAGCGGGAACGAGTATACCGGACGCCATCGCGAGCATTATGGTGGCAAGAGATGGTAAGTATTTAGGCAAGCCTATATTATATGTCGGTAAAATTAGCGAGAAATGGGTAAAGCGCCAAGGCCCCAATAATTTGATTTGGGGGAGTAGGTGGGGTATTATTGTGTTCCACTATAATGAAGGTAAGACGAAGTGATTTTAAAAGGTCAGATTCCTTTTACTTCAATTCCTTCATTTGGAGAAATTTTCTTCGAAACTTTGGAAATGTTTTACACATTTTACCAAAATTTTCTACTCCCCTCCAATACAATAGTTTTTGAATATAAGAGATTCAAACATTTCTATAGGTTTTTTGGGATAAAAATCAAACTCCCCCTCCTACCCCCTTCCCTCCATCCGCTCTCAGGAGACCAGTCTGAGTGAGACCAGTAATAGGGAGACCAGTGATAGTCAAATCCGATGACTCTCTAATAACTAAAACTTGTCAGAAGGACAACATGCTCGACTATTTGAAGCTAGTATAGAGCATTGACTTATTGACTCAGGAAATTGTATATTCAGAAATAGGGCTAGTAGACAGATGATTTCAAATTGATCGATCATTGAAGGATGCACGTACGGTTTCATTTGCTTTGTATTTTCACATTTTACTACAAGCTTCAAAATATCTTTGAGAGCTTCCAGATATTTTCAGACAAAGAAACTCAAGGATACGACCTTACCCATAACTGAAAAAACATGTGAAAGCTAACACTCTTCATAACTAAAACACTACTTTTAGTTCGATCTATTTAGAACAACAAAGAAAGGAGAGAGAGGTCCTGACTTGCCAATGTCAATGAAAGAATAAAATATTACAAAGCATCTTTGTGGCGTGATGCAATTTTTTCTCAGTCATTAACCTACCAAACTAACCTCGATTCATCTTAAACCATTTTTGAAAGCGGAAAACAATTTGTCTGTTATTTGTCGTTACATAATTCACACCTAGCCACCTCACCCCTCCCCAACCCATACCCTGCCCAACTCCTACACATCCCCAAACCTACAATCTGGATTGTAATCCAACTTTCAATTTAAGGAAATATGTTAAAAACGCAGATTGGTATAACAAGATGACGTCACACGCTATCCCAAGTTGCCGTTTTCAGCACAGCGTGAAAATACCTTGACACCCGGTGTAGAGCTTCAGGGATAACAATGGGGGAGGGGAGGGGGTGGTGGGTGAAGTAGTCGCATGCGTAAAACGTCGAACGTGACGTCATTTCGTTGTAGAGACGTCCGCGTCGTGAAATCTAAAGCTCCCTAGTGTAAGGAACCTGGTGATTTTTATTGTCTGATTGTGACAAACTGACGATAATAGGTGACGGTGGTGAAGACGGAAGTAGACGGTGGTTGTATTAATAAAGAAGAAATGTGTAAAGCATTCTTCCCATAAAGGCCCTGTTTAAGGAATCTCGACTAGTCTCTAAAATCCGTCAACCCTATAGTTCGTATTGATTCCCATGTTCCCAATCTAGCAAAAACTGATTTATATCCAAGAATTTAAAAACAACCGACCGACCTTAGCTGACGAACAGGGCTTAAAAATCCGTAAGTTGGTTAACTTGTGACTGCAGCTATAGAAAGCGCTGGTGTAGCGGTGTACCAACTTATCTATGAAATTCTCTATCTAAAAGCCCTATGAACTTTTCAAGTTAAGCATCAATTTGTATCTGTTTATTAGAGACCAGTCATCGGATTTAGCCATCACTGGCGTTCAGAATTTCTTGAGTTGTCTCCAATTTGGGAGACCAGTCAGCATGTTAAACGAGGTCCTGCTCCCACAAGAATGCTAAATTGATTCCCGAAGAAACTGATTTAAGATTCAGCGGCGCACTCAGGGTTCGATATTGGGAGGGGGTGCAGAAACCTTTTCGGCATGGGGTCAAGGAGCCTGACTTTGGGCTCCTTGTGGGGTCCAAGGACAAAGCTGCGGTGGGGTGGAAAAAACTCTGTGTGCAATACACGGTTCCCCTTACTCCCCCCACCCCCGCTTCCTCCCCTTTAAAAAAAGGTCAAAAATAGCCATTTTGGACCCCAACAAAATCAGACATTGGGGGACATTTCACCCTTGCCGTCGTCGCCACTGTTAAGATTACAATTTCCATAATTTTTCCTTCGTATTTATCCTACAGGTTATGGAGACATGGCAATCTCGAATATCGTCGGCAGCAACGTTTTCGAAGTATTCGTATGTCTGGGCTTTCTTTGGTTTTTATCCGCCCTTATAAATGGTCCAGTAGTGATTGGCAGCGAAGCCATCGTCTTTACCACAATTTCACTACTACTAACAGTTGCTTTCATCATTTTAGCGATTCATTTGAACGGATGGAAATTAGATTACAAAATGGGTTTTATATGTATGGTTGTCTATGTTGTATTCATAACTTTCGCAATTCTTACCGAGCTTGGTACAATTGGAACATTTAAACTACCTTCTTATTGTAAACCGGGCTAGCGTTATGATATGTGATGTAAATGGTTGCTTGCCGACTGTAGCTCGTGACGACGAAAGAGGAAACCCTCATTGTTCTCAGTGAATAGCTCGCTAGTTTATATCAAGAGCTGATATTTAGGTGCAGGGGTGGCGGAGCCAGGGGCTTCAACCTCCAATGATTTTAGATGAAGATGTGTTACCACGGTACCCGACCTAATTATGCCCTCTCAAATTTGTTATCACATGTCACCTGACCTCATTATCCTCCAATATTTTGAACGCTCCGCCGCCCCTGATGGGTGTGGCAGCCTTTTGGATTTTCGTAGAACGAAAAAAGGCTCAATTTGACTGAAGAGCTAAGGTCTTTGCCTCAACGTGAATCTAGACCTTTTAGCAAAATGTATGGGTCTTTTAGCAAAATTTCTTAACTTTCTGGAGGAACCGTCCGGGAGAGGAGCGGGTCGAACCCTCTTGCTACATTCACGATAATACTCAAACAGCAGCTTCATTTTCATGCTAAGAATTATACATAATCATCAGACAGAAATGCATTACGTCATTAGCAGAACCAGAAAACTGCTCCCACGTTATTCAAAATTCTTGCCAATTTGTGTTCATCTTTTCTAATTCCACCTGCTCCGATATTGTGAGTGATAGATAGACATAGCTTTTCATTTTCTTCAGGTACACATGCAGAGGTGTAGCTAGCCTTTCGGGAGGAGGGGGAAGGGGGTCGCCGTGGGAAATATTTGGACCTTTTAGCATATTTTCTGAACCTTTTTACCATTGCCACTTTTTGGGGGGGAGGTCGTGCGACCCTGTTAACCGCCCCTCCCCCCTCCCTCCCGGCTTAACCCATGCGCGTGCCTGTTAACATTTTGATAAAAGATCATTTTGATAAAATATATATATATATATATATATATATATATATATATATATATATATATATATATATATATATATATATATATATATATATATATATATATATATATATATATATATATATATATATATATATATATATATATATATAAATATACATATATATATTTATATATGTATATATATATATATATATATATATATATATAAAATATATATAAATATATATATATATGTACATATATATATATATATATATATATATATATATATATATATATATATATATATATATATATATATATATATATATATATATATATATATATATATATATATATATATATATATATATATATATATATATATATATATATATATATATATATATATATATATATATATATATATATATATATATATATATATATATATATATATATATATATATATATATATATATATATATATATATATATATATATATATATATATATATATATATATATATATATATATATATATATATATATATATATATATATATATATATATATGTGAAAATGGCTGGGCCGCAAAAATAAAAACATCCATCATTTTCCAAACAAAATATAACTGAAGTATTAGGGTATCGAAATTGGGATTTTATATAGACACCCCCTGATGAACGGAGGTCACTCCTTGTCCCGATTAATGTGGACAGGGATGATGCAGACGTTGTTGCTTGAATTAAAACGTGTTAAAGCATCATCTTCTCTGTAACAGACACCTTTACCCGTATACTTTTTTTCATATATGGGATAATGGATGACACGCAATTTGTTAGTCTTAAGTTTAAGATATTATTCTACTGTTATCTTTTATTTCATATTCTATCAGTTTTTGTATTTTTGTGAATACTGTCGTTTCTTACACAAAAATTTTCAACAAATCGATGTGTGTTTTAATAGTTATCAGAAATGTGGCAGAAGACAGAAGAGCAATGATTACTGGATTTTTACATTTGTTGGAAGTTTCACTGATCCTAAGTATGTTGCTACTCTGTTATACAATTTATCGTGTATCCTTGCAGGCGTGTGATCCAGGGGTGCATAGAGTGGGTGCCCAGGCACCATCTAAAAAGATGTCAAGAAAAAAATCCATAGCGATCATTCAGAATATGTAAGAGACAAATCTTAAAAACATCCTTTGAGGTATAGAGCATGTCCAAAGTTCCCAACATCCCAACATCTTACAAAATGATATCAACCGAAGTATGCCTCATTAAGACCCATGGGTAAGCATCCTTAAATGGAAATGACACATATCTAATTTATTAATCAGCACCGGCCTTCACCAACACACACTCAATGCCAAATTAAGTTGGTCAGTCCTTAAATTTGTATGACATAGTTGATCAAAGTTTGAGGATTTTTTTAATTTTGTGATACATGATAGAGAAAACTGTTCAATATCCTGCATCAGGGGTGTATCTAGATGTGTGTGTGGGGGTGGGCGGGGGTTGGCTATTGGGCTAAAAAGTGTCGTAGCCCCAACATTTTTGGTCAGTCTTAAATACACTAACTATCAAATGAATCATAGAAAACAGAAGTGCTAGCACTTTTTTCATTTGTATTGTTTAAATTATCCGTTAATTTTGGACCAAAATCTCAAAGTTTGACCAAAACTCTTCAATTTTGGACAAAGATAGGAAGGTGAACGCCTAATACGATGTGTTGTGCAAGGGATGTCCTCAGAAAACTGAGAGGTAGACATGCCCCTGGTTCTTTTATTTAATGATTAAATATGAAAAAGGCACGCAAGCTTGATTTTCATTTCCCTGTAAAGCAGTGAGGATTATAAACTCCAGCCTAATGAATATTCATAACCATTATTACATATGGTTTGTTATGTATTCCCTTTACTCATCTTATTACAGTAACAGTGCAAAAAATAAATTAAACATGAATGCATCACTTGTAGTTGTGAGAATTAAACAAAGTATTGTATTGCTTTTGTAAAACCCAATGTTCCGATGCAAATTTTTTGTTGAATAGATCGTACATGAAATCTTTTTCAGTTGGCAGCAAAACAAATTACAAAACCAAATGAAAGATGGAGAAAATGGCAGCACGATGTGATATTTAGAATCCGCCAATAAATAAGGGTGTATTGTTTTGGGTCGCTATAGAGTAATCAAGTAATTGGTTACCTTTCGTACTGAGAATCTCTTTGACAAGGATATTCAAATGAACTTTCGGTTAAAAGGTCAGTTCCTTTTATACTGCTGCAAGCCCGCCAAATTTAATGAAAAAAAAAACGCCTGCAGAATAAAACATTAGTGATTCACTTCTTTTTCACACCCCCTCCCTTGCTCCTTCAATTTTATGTTGACTACAGAAAACTAGCACCTTCTGCTTTGCACCAAGGAAGGCAGTTGAACGACAGGTGAATTACATCGAGTTCAACGACGGTGTTGTTAATGAGACATTCTTACACTAATTACTCCAATGACTCAACATGACAAAAAGTATAGAATAAAAACATCATTTCCATGGTCGATTTATTTCAAGGGTAAAGATGACTAAAAAATTATGTTTAAAAACATTATCTGGCAAACTGTAGAAGTATGTTTGTTTGTTTCATGAGGGCTTAACGGCACCACGACAGCGAGGGTCAAACTGTGCCTGAGAGGTTACTTCATTCCAGAGGTAGGAAGGAAAGAAAACAGGGGGAGATTGAGAGAAACACGAGAACTAAAAACCAGGAAGCTGAGATCGAGAAAAGAGGTGCATGGGTGAAGAAAACAAAGGAGAGAGAGGGGGTGGGAGAGGAGGACTAAATATGGTTGTAGAGGGAAGCATGATGAAGGAAGGAGATAATTTTATCCAGAGGGTTTTTCTGGAGGAGCTCGGCTATTGAGTTGTGGGGAGCAAGGGAAGCTCTGGGAAGGTTGTACAGGGGCAAGCAAGGAAAACGTGATGGACTGTGAGGGTGCAATGGCAATTGTTACAGAGGGGTTGGGGGAGCCAATAAGGAGGTGGAAGTGAGTGAGGTGGGTGTGACTTATTCTAAGACGGGTAATGTGAACGTTGTCGACACGGGAGAGGTTGTGGGTGATGGATTTGATCGGAATGGTGGGCTGGATGACGTGGAGTTTGTTATCAATTTGGGAGTCCCATGAGGTTTGCCAGCTGTGACGAATAAGGGAAGCGATAAGCGGTTTGATGTTAGAAAGGGTTTTGAGAAATGAGGTAGGGGGAGGTTGCGGGCAAGCTTAGCGGCTGCATCAGCCCTGTCATTGCCAGGGATGCCAACATGGCTGGATATCCAGAAGAAAATAATACTTTTCCTGCAGAGGTTGGGCAAAAGGAGTTTACGGAGGAGGAGGAGGTGGGATATGGGGTTATCCCATTTAAGATTGAATAAAGAAGTAAGGACAGTCTTAAAGTCGGAGAAGATGGCAAAGTGGCTCAGCGGAGAGTACTCAATAAAGATGAGGGCGAGCAGGATGGCCTTGGCTCCGGCTGAGTAGATGGACGAGTAGTCGGGAAGCCTGCTACTGAGGGTGATGTCTTGGATGCCGGCAGCAGCAGCTGTCTTGTCGCCTTCCTTGGAGCCTTCAGTATAAATGGAAATGTACAGTAGGTTTGAAAGTTGGTCTTTGATTTGGTTGTGGACGTTGACGAAGAGGTTAGGGTGGGTTTGGGATTTGTGATGAGTGGAGAGGTCCAGGTGGATAGAAGGGAGGGGGTGGTCCAGGGAAGGGAAGTGGGCCAGGAGAAGTTCCAAGAGTGGCGGGATTGATGCCGAGATGGAGGTCTGATTTGATGCGTAATCTGAAGGGAGGGGATAGGGTTTTAGTCCTATCAAAGAGGGTGGAGAAATTGGGGTACCTGATGAGGTTGTAAACAGGGTTCTGGGTGTTGGTGAGGACTCTAAAAGCATAGGAGAGGCTAAGCTTTCTACACCTTAGCAGAAAGGGGGTTCGTTGGCTTCAACATGAAGGCTGGTGATTGGGGACGTCCTGTAGGCACCCAGACAAAACTGAGGGCTTCATTTTGGATGGTGTTGATGTAAGAGTTATGAGCGACTCAGTTAGACAATATTGCCGTAGTCAGGCTTGGCACGAATGGTGAGCATGAATATTTTGAGGAGAGCATGGCGGTTCGCACCCCAAGTGGTGTTGGAGATGAGGCGGAGAAGTTGAGGGAGCTGTTGCATTTCTGTTTCAGGTTGGTGATGTGTTGCTTGGGGTCTAGAGTTAAACCCAGGAACTTAGTGTGGTCAACTTTAGGGTTGCGATTTGCATTAAGCACGAAGTTCGAGTTGGGGTGGAGGTTGTTGAAATGACAAGCGCATGCAGAATGTCTTGTCTTTGGGGAATTTAAAACCGTTATTGTTGCACCAGTCTTGCAGCTGGTTGAGGCTAAGTTGGAGCCTATTTTCGACAAAAGGAAAGCTAGAGGAGGAGTAGAAGATGGTGAAGTCATCCACGTAGATGGCACATTTGATGTTGGGTCCACGGTTGTCCGCGATGTTTAGGTTGAAGAGAGTGGGGGAGAGGATGCTGCCTTGGGGGACGCCCTCTTCTTGGGGGTGGAGTTGGAGAGGATGTGGTTAATACGAACTTGCAACTGCCTGGGTGAGAGGAAGTTTTGAATAAAGATGGGGAGGTGGCCTCTGAGGCCGATGGTGTGAAGTTTGCGGATAATTCCGTATTTCCAAGTAGTGTCGAAAGCTTTCTCGAGTTCGAAAAAGATGGCAATGAGGTGTTCCTTTTTTGCAAAGGATTCCCGGATAGCGGTGTCGAGCGTAATTAACTGGTCCAGGTATTGCGACGTTTCCGGACGCCACTTTGGTGAAGGGAGAGGATTCTGTTTGTCTCAAGGAACTAGTTTAGTCTCTGGTTAATGATCCTTTCCATAATTTTACAGAGACAGCAGGTGAGGACGATGGGGCAGTAGTTGGAAAGGTCGGTACTGTCCTTCCCCGGTTTGGGGACGAGGGTGATGATAGCTGTCCTCCAGATAGGGGGAAAGGAGTGTGATGACCAAATGTGGTTGAGGATGGTGAATAGGGGAGTGGTGGCCTTGTTGGGGAGGTGTTTTTGGGTAGGTATTTTAGGAATTCGTAGGGGATGTTATCTGGGCCCTTGGAGGTGCAGCCAGCGTCGTGGATGGCTTGCTTTAATTCAGAAAGGGTGAGAGGGGTGTTGTAGCTCTCGGTGTTGTCGGAGGAAAAGGTGATACTCCGGGCTTTACCGCAAACTTTAGGAGCAGATGGTGATGTTGATAAGGATGTTACTGAAGTATGACATGGGATCCTCACCCTCGAGGAAACTGGGGGGGGGGAGGTGCGAGTCGCAGAGGTTTTCGAAAAGGGATCAGTCGACCTTCTCGATGTTCCAATTGGGGAGGGGGTGGTCTGTGGGGGTTTGAGGTTGGAGTGAGTAAGAAGAGGGTAATGGTCACTACCACAGAGATCAGCAGTGATCTTCCAGCTAAAATTAAGGTTGGGGGAACAGATAGACAGGTTAATACAGGTGAGGGAGTCTGTGAGAGGGTGAAGGTAGGTCGGGGAGTTAGTGTTGAGCAAGGAAATGCTGTGCTGTCGAAGAGTGTTTTCGATGAGCCTCTGGAGGCTCATCGAAGCCCCCAATTTGGTGGTATTGGAGCCCCACAGGGAGTGGTGGGCATTGAAGTCACCAAGAAGGATGAAGGGGAGGGGAGCTGAGCGATGAGGTTGTTAAGGCTGGTAGGCTGAACAGGAGGGAGGGGGAGGGGGAGGGGAGATAGATATTGTAAAGAGTGACTGTTTTGTGGAGGGAGATGGACATACAAATGGCCTGAAGGTCGGTGGTTACATGAACAGGGCTTTTGGGATATCGTGTCTAACGTGAATGGAGACGCCGCCACAGGCCCTGTCGGCATCCACTTGATGTTTATGGTAGCAATCAAAGTTGCTGAGGCAATAATGGTCAGTGGTTTTCAAGGTTTCTTGTAGACAGAAGACGACCAGGTTGAAGGTGGTGGCCAGTAGGTCAATTTCTTCAGCATTGGCCTTAAGGCTCCTGATGTTCCATTGTGTAATGTTATGGTAATTGTTTGTTGCACGCCATAAGGAGGCAGGGGGTTATCTGGAGGAAGATCTGTTGTGTCTGGGTTGGCTTGTTTTTTCTTTGGATCTGTCCCTGTTTCTTTGGGAGCGGTTGTTTTTGAAAGTTGGACGAGAAATATGTTCGGTAATCGAACAATCCATGTTCTCTTCAGTGTTATATGTGTCTGTTTGGATGGTGGGCTGTTTGTTGATTGATTGTTTGATGTTTGTTAGCTATGTTGGCTCAAGTTTGATGGCATTAGAGGTTTTGGGGTAGGGATGGCAGGGGTCTTAGAAAAAGAAGGTTGGGGAGAGAAGTGGTGGTGGAGGTGGTTTGAGTAATGGGTGTGGTTGAATTGTTGGCAATGGTGATGGGCTTAGGACTGGGTAAGAAGAGCCAGGTGAGGTCGGTTTGGGCATGTTAGGCAGTTTTAGTTGTGTTAGGAGGGGCGGTATTGGCGCTAGAGGAGACTGCGCTCAGTAGGAAGGTTTGGTGTGGAGGTAAGCGAGAAACTGCTTCCTGGCCTCCGGGTAAGTGATGTTGGGATTAAGGGTTTTCAGTTTGGTTATCTGCTTTTCCTAAAGCCAGGTGGGGCAGTCTTTTGAGAGGGAGGGATGGTTGGCTGGGTGAGCACCGTCACAATTGGTGCAGAATGGGATGTTGGTGCAGGAGGCGCCGTCATGGTCCGGGGTTCCACAGTTGCCACAGTGCACTTGGCTGCGGCAGGAGTTTTTCCATGGCCATACCTCTGGCACTTATGACAACGGAGGGGGTTGGCAATGTAAGGGGCAACTGGGATTCTCAGGTAGCTGGTAGTGATGTGGGAGGGGAAAGTTGGTGTGGCAAAAGTCAGGAAGACGGAATTGGTGGGTGTTTCGGCACCGAGGACGGGCTTCAGTAATGTGTTGGCTGGCAGTTTCCTCAACGAGGTCTTCATCGGTCAAGTAGGCAAGGTTTCTTGTTCTGATGAAGCATTTGTTTGAGTTCAGAGAACGGTGGGGTTGACTGTAACGTCAATACCAGTATTAGCTAGGGTTTTGGTGGTGAGGAGGGTGGTGGCTTGAGTGTCCCTGGTGCAGTGCACCAGTAAATCGCCGGCCCTGCGGGTAGAGACCTTGGGGAGGGTACCGACAAGGCAGTGGGGCGCCTTGTGTATGAGAAAAGGGGAAACTCTTGAAACTTTCTGGTTTATTGGTGGCCTGTATGATTAGAATTTTGGAGACTGGGGCTGAAGAATGGTCAGTGGATGTAGCAGGTGGGTCACGGGAGGGAAGGCAGAAGCATTTTGTCATGATGGAAAAAAGACCAAGGGCCGAGAGACCCCAGGCAACTAGGAACAAATCGCGGATGTACTGTAGGAGAACCGCTGTACAGGTATCGGTAAGGTCGTGAAAGTCTGGTCACAATGTGAGGGGGAAAAACAAAAGAACAGTCTCACCGAAAGCAGATACCCATCCACAAGAGAGAATTCCGGAAAATGAAGATACAAAACAAAATTTAGGTGGTAAAGTGCAAGGTAAAGTGTATCGGAATGAAAAGTTTGAGAGAAAAGAATAGAAGTCACGTTGCTCTCAACACGTCGCACAATATGCAAATGAAATTTTTTCTCACATCCTTTAATAATCATCTTCAAATGGCAAAAAGGATCAATTAAAAAAGCCTTTATAATCCTTTTACAAAGGTCAAATAAACTAGACGTAAATAGAAAACAAAATCTGAATGGATGAAAAATAAATTAAATTAATGAAAATAATAACAAATATTATAAAAACTTGGCCAGATTAAAGCGACAGTCAAAATGTTGAAACTATGAAATAAATTATCAATATACTTACACCTTAGACACCCAAGTTCAAATGAAAAATCTAATGACTGTATATGTAATAAGTACTGAGATAAAAAGAAACGAAATGCTTACTGATTTCTACCTAAAAAACAAAACTGACTACTTTATGTAATAGAATCATATCTACTACATTTCCAAATTATGAAATAAGTCAATACAAATTATTATTGTTCAACACAGGTAACCCTAGTGAAACTGTTTCAAAATTTGTTGAAAACCATAAATATAATTTTAATCTCTTAAAATTTTGCAATAATACAGCTGGTTTAATTTTAAGGCCATATATGTAAAGATATGTTGTATTGTTGTTGTTTTTTTATCAATTATCTGTCAAACTTTAATGCAGAAGAGCAACAGATTTATCTTTTCTAAGACAGTGAAAAGGGAATGAATACCAATATGTAAACAAAGCAATGACCTTACCCTTTTGCTATCACAAACTGGCAGATTTTCTTTCAAGTTTTCAGCCTTAATTCAAAAAAGTGTGAAACAGTTATTTTCAATGGGATTTCCTTTTATTAAAGAATTTAGTACAGTGGTCATCTACCCATGTTCGTCATACACGAGAGGTCATTAAAACATACAATGTGGTCAAGAAAGTGGTCAAGAATCGTATTCCATTCAAATTACAGTTTATTTGTATAGAAATGACTGCGATAAGACTACTCATGACATCATATCTTAACATCCTCAAGAGTCTTTGTGTATCTTATGGAAATAGTTTTTTGAGATTGTGCGACTTACATCCTTTAGATATGTCAGGAAAGTGTTTAAACAGTCTAGTAAAGTGATTCAACAAAATTTGAAGAATTTGTTTTTGTTCCATTATTAAGGAAAGTTAAATCATTTTCCGATACAAAACAAAAACAACAACTATTAAGAAAATAAAGGTGTGATATCACTCTTACAGTGTAGACTTCCATACCAGTCGTTTTTAATAAAACATCAAATGAAATATCTAGTGAATGGAAGAAAATAGCCTAGTAGTTCCTTCACCAATCAATTTGGTGATCTTGCTCCCCTAACTCCTTAGGAATACCTTAGAAATACATAGTACACTTTATACACAAATATAATTAACGAAACACCATCTAGCCATAATGAAAAAATGCTCTTAAGTTAACTAGATCTTAATCATTGGAAAACAAAGTGGAAGACATACGATTTTCTAAGGCAACCACCTGAAGTTCTTCAAAACTATCCCAGCCTACTTTGAAAGAGAAATACCGTATTCGACAAATTAAGTGCCCCTGCTCTATCAAGCGCCCACCCACCATTTTGTGACTTTTAACATAATTTATTTGATTCATTTGAAGACTTAAAAGAAGTTTTGTTCCATTATTTGCTTATTTTGTGTCTGACGGTGATTTTGTGGTGGTCATTGTAGGGCTCTCACAGACCAAACATACTTGTGCCCGAATTGTTACAGGTCCTGCAGATCAAAAATTGGGCTCCATAGCCATCAGAGAGCATGTTGCCGTGTATTGGATGGGCAAAGATCTTCCACGTGATCTTCGCAAGGGAAGAAATAGCAAACATTATAGGGCTAGTATACAATCAGTTTACACAATGCAGTCTGAATAGCACTACTGTATGCAGCCCTGGAACATGGGCGCTTATTAGGAAGGCCCTTCAGACCAAAAAAGTAACGCAATTATACTTTCGTAAGCGCCCCAAGCACTTATCAAGTCAGATACGGTAATATAATTTGGCATTAACAAACAAATGTGGGTAATTTGTTTCCTTACCCAGGTTTATTTCAAAGTCAACTTTGCTATTGTGTAAGTATTTCATTTCATACAACATGCAATACTGACTTAAATTACATCAATAATTTTCCCAAAGAATATTCAAACACATGCAAAAATATTGTGATATTTCTCTTACAAACATACTGTTGATTACTACTATCTTGAAGAAAACTTTTGGGACACAAACCAAACATCTTCTCCTTTTTTTTAAATGTTGATAAAATATAAAACACTTTATGAAATACAATCAAGAAAATATTCTTTGCTCATGTGAGATCATTTATACAATCACGGACTGTGTCAGAAGGGGCTAAGTGTGCAAAACATCATATTCAAAAATACAGAGGATAATCAGTAATGTGTCCCAATAGTTTAGAAAAGATTATAGCTTTTTACTTGACTTTTATCAATCATTGTAACCTTTCACATCACCACCCTTTATAGTTATACAACACAGTACTCAATAACTTATTTTTACTGTTCTATTTTGACTTTTGATCCATTATTTACAGAGGATCAACAAAAAGGAATAGGTGTAGCCAAGAGAGGGGGGTCGACAAGCCTATGCAACCCCCATCCCTTGTAGTCCTCAATTAAGTGAGCCTTCTAACAGTGTCATAGACTTTTATTTTGATGAGCATCTAATCTGAATTAATTGGCTACACCCCTAGTTGGTAAATTAAGTAAAACTCACAGGCTGTGAGCCAAGTCAGGATTGTGGCAGCCCGAACAATAACAGTTGTCATATGTTTGTATGGGGTCCAGGAAGCCAAGTTCCTTACTCAAAGATTTTAATTTTATTTATTCTTTTCTGATCTGGCAATAAATGCCTCATGAATATTCATCATCAAAAGGGATGTCATACCAAAATGTGAGAGAATATAATTGCAGCATTATTACATATAAAATCATACTAATGAGACTGTCAATAAATGTAAGTTTCATACTTCAACACATTTCACTTTTCATTCCAGAGCTCCAATGAAATCTCTTTTAATTGATACGTCCGGTATCCTTATTTGCCGCTTCAGCAAAGGGCCAAAGCTTGAGATTCACTACAAGTTAGAGGAGGGTGGAGGGGGAATACATGCAAGACAAGTCATTAGTATCATTGCACAGGTCTTTAGAGAGAGTTAATCCAAACTTTCAATCGTTAAAAATATCTTGAAAAGCAACAAAATGAAAAATCCAGCCTCAAAATGCATGAAATTTGTAAGAATTAATGTAGGAAGTAATCAATACCACCTATCAATCAATACCACCTATAAAAGAAGTTATCAATATCATCTACGAACATCAACGTTTCAAGGGTAAGAAATAAGAACTTTCTTAAAGTCCTCAACAAGATGGGACTGTACTTTGAGTGAGTGAGGCAATAGGAGCATTTATGCCCTGGATGCTATGCCACTGAATCAGCATGCATCAAGTTGCGCCATTGTCAATCTATCATCTATTGCTCCATCTTTAGGCACCAAGCACATTCTTGATTAAGTTTGGTTCTTCATCATCTGTGCAGTAATAAAGTTATCAACATTTTTCTAACTTTATGAGAAATGGAGAAGCTATATCAGATAAATGGCACAACATTTCCAGAAAGTTCTAACCCTCTCTGTAACTAATAAACATTCATATTCACAAAATGACCTCATGTTGACAGCAATGTCAAATGAAACCTCCTCAGTGTAAAACAAAGATTTCACCAGTCACAACATCCTAAACAAGACTTGTAAGTAGATTATGGATGGACTTGTACTCCAAAATAATTGATTCAAATTAATAACAAGTTGTATTTTGAGCAGCACACTTCATTTTTGATTGCTCCAGTCCACTGTAAAATATGTACCAACTTGTTGGAGAGTTAACCTACAATGGAATTGTTCATTTCCAATTGCTGCAGTCCAATCCACGGTAAAATAAGTACTACCTTGATAAAAAGGTAAGCTATGGACTGGCCTACCGTCCAGAGGAGTCATGTTCTATCGTTCAATTCAGCCACAAAAACTGGAAAAACTCAGGCTCAGAAGGATTTAGCAATAAACCTTCAATTCAATAAAGTAAACCTAACACAATAGTTGAGATTATTACCCTTTAAAGTCAGATATATAAGGCAGAGTTACTCTTCTAACAGAAATTAATCGGCTTCAGTTCAAAGGTTTTGTGTTTTGCTTGGTAATCTTTGTTTGTACATTCCAGCAAGAACTTTGGAGGCACTACAGATCATTTCTTGTCTTGAAACACCCGTAAATGTTTTATGCCAGTCAGCATGAGCCACATGTGCTACTGTTCTATTCATCACCTCCCCTACTGTGATTGCCAGGCCAGACCACCTCAATGTGTAATCTGACGGTGTTAACTTCTGAGCTTCTAAGACGTAATTAGAAGGGATAGGCGTGGCTTGAGTAAAAACTTCTAAGTCAATGTTGTGAAGCGGATCGCTCAGGATGATACATCCTATGTCAAACCATCTGTTAAAGAAAAACAAAGAATGCACAAGGACTAAGGCTTTGGCAAGAAATGTAAATTAATTTACATGAAGCATATCTCTTCCAAAGAAATTAATAAGAATATTAAAAATGTAAAAATTCTGGAGAACAATTTACCTGTCAAAATGACTTTTAAGTCAAAATATAACATTTTCTGTAAAAATAAGGAGAGATCATTCAGTGAACCATATTTCATATGAGAAGGATAATTTTTAGAGGCTTATAACATCTACATCCCGACAATGTCAATGCTTTTTGGGGAATGTCTGTATCTGTTATGATGTCCACCAATAAGAAATCGGAACCTTTTTTGCTTCGCTTTTTGCCTCCAACACTTTGAACTGTACATGGCAATTACAGTACTTGACTGCCAAGGTCAAATTAGGTCATACACAATCATCTTAATCACAAGCCACAAATTGAAAAAAAAAATCCAAAACTATTAAAATATATCTTGGGAAAATCTTCTTTATGATAAAAGTAACAGAAATTATCACAATTTTGTAAGTTCATGATCCTGAAATTATTAATTACATTTAGATTTTGTATATGAAGGATTGATTCACTTATTTGAAGGACTGATTGACTCACTGACTTGAAGGACTGATTGAATCACTGACTTGGAAGACTGATTGATTAACTGACTTGAACTTTTTTTTTCATAGTATTTTGCTTTCACGTCTAAGGGACTACATTGGAGTTAATGATATTGCATTGAAATGGTGCCATTCTTACTTATTTCACCTCAGAGGGGATGATGTATCTGTACCTGTTTTTCTGGATTTTCTGTACCACAAGGTTCTGTTCTAGGACCACAATGGTTTACAATATATACATATCCTATCCGTGACATTGTAATGAAATATAATCTTGCTTATCACGTCTCTGATACACAAATTTATTTTTCCTTCAAAGCTTTGCAGCAACATAGTGTTTCAACCATCAATGCTTAGAAAATTGTATTAGAGATATTAGTATTTGGATGAAACAAAACTTTTTAAAACTAAATGATGACAAAACAATGTATATGTTAATTGGATCTGACAAAAACTTGCAAAATTTACAATGCCAGATATTGTCATTGGTGATTCTATTATCAAATCTTGCTCTCAAGCACGTAACCTAGGTGTCATCTTTGATTCAACCATGAGTATGAACTCTCATATTTCACGGGTTACCTTTGCTGCTTTTCATCTTGAAACATTGGTAAAATAAGGAAATATCTTGACCCTACTGCTACTGTTCAAATCATACATTCCTTTGTGACTTCACGTCTAGATATGGGAAATTCTCTACTGTATGGTCTTCCTCAAAAAACAAATTCACCGTCTTCAACTGATTCAAAACTCTGCTGCACGCCTTGTAACGCTCTCTCAAGAAATCTTGTCACATTACTCCAATCCTAAAAGACTTGCATTGGCTCCCTGTGTCATATAGGATAATATATAAAATACTGCTTATTGTTTACAAATCGTTGATTGGGTGTGCTCCAAATTATATCTCTGACCTTTTAAAATCATATATTCCTACTCGTGCTCTTGATCCAGTGACAAATTACTTTTATGTGAACAAAAATCTAACCACTCATGGGGTGATAGGTCTTTTGGTATAGCTGCACCACGGTTGTGGAATCAATTACCCCTTCATGTCAGATCATCCAATTCTCTTGCAATTTTTAAAACAAATCTAAAGACACATCTCATGTCCAAAGCGTTTATTTAATATTGTTTTTGTGTATACATATGTGGGTGTATGTGTGTGTAGGCTCCTATGTATGTTTTTGTTATTTTTTTTTTTTTAATTGTTATTCCTTTATGTTTTTCACATTGTACGGCGCCTTGAGCACCTTCTGGGTGGATACGTGCGCATTATAAATCTTATTTATTATTATTATTATTATTATTGAAGGACTGATTAATTAACTGACTTGAAGGACTGATTAATTATCTGACTTGGAGGACTGATTGATTAACTGACTTGAAGGACTGATTGATTAACTGACTTAAAGGACTGATTGATTTACTGACTTGAAGGACTGATTGATTAACTGACTTAAAGGACTGATTGATTTACTGACTTAAAGGGCTGATTGATTAAGTGATTCGAAGGACTGATTGATTAACTGACTTGAAGGACTGATTGATTAACTGACTTGAAGGACTGATTGATTAACTGACTTGAAGGACTGATTGATTAACTGACTTGAAGGACTGATTGATTTACTGACTTGGAAGGACTGATTGATTAACTGATTTCAAGGACTGATTGATTAACTGACTTGAAGGACTGTGATTGATTAACTGACTTGAAGGACTGATTGATTAACTGACTTGAAGGACTGATTGATTAACTGACTTGAATAACTGATTGATTAATTGACTTGAAGGACTGATTGATTAACTGACTTGAAGGACTGATTGATTAACTGACTTGAAGGACTGATTGATGAAGTGACTTAAAGGACTGATTGATTCACTGACTTGAAGGACTGATTGATTAACTGACTTGAAGGACTGATTGATTAACTGACTTGAAGGACTGATTGATTAACTGACTTGAAGGACTGATTAACTGACTTGAAGGACTGATTGATTAACTGACTTGAAGGACTGATTGATTTACTGACTTGGAAGGACTGATTGATTAACTGACTTGAAGGACTGATTGATTAACTGACTTGAAGGATTGATTGATTATCTGACATGGAGGACTGATTGATTAACTGACTTGAAGGACTGATTGATTAACTGACTTAAAGGACTGATCGATTTACTGACTTGAAGGACTGATTGATTAACTGACTTAAAGGACTGATTGATTTACTGACTTAAAGGGCTGATTGATAAAGTGATTCGAAGGACTGATTGATTAACTGACTTGAAGGACTGATTGATTAACTGACTTGAAGGACTGATTGATTAACTGACTTGAAGGATTGATTGATTAACTGACTTGAAGGACTGTGATTGATTAACTGACTTGAAGGACTGATTGATTAACTGACTTGAAGGACTGATTGATTAACTGACTTGAATAACTGATTGATTAATTGACTTGAAGGACTGATTGATTAACTGACTTGAAGGACTGATTGATTAACTGATTTGAAGGACTGATTGATGAAGTGACTTAAAGGACTGATTGATTCACTGACTTGAAGGACTGATTAATTCACTGACTTAAGACTGATTGATTAATTGGCTTAAAGGACTGATTGATTCACTGACTTGAAAGACTGATTGATTCACTAACTTAAAGGACCGATTGATTCACTGACTTGGGAGAACTAATTGATTTATTGACTTGGAAGGACTGATTGACTTGAAGGACTGATTGATTCACTGACTCGAAGGCCTGATTGATTCACTGACTTGAAAGACTGATTGATTCACTGACTTTAATAGCAAAAGTCATGTAGTTCCTTCCAGATCAGTAAAATTTTATCAAAATTATTTAAACATGAAGAAAAGTATGTACATACTTATCAGGAAGAAGATCAACAATGAAACTTTCAATCGATACAACAGTCTGTTTCTCATCAATAATACCATTTCTCTTCAAGTTTTTTATTCTTTCTTCGGCCCCCTTCAAGCCTGCAGCATAACCTATCAAAGAAAAGCAACAAATTAATTGAAACTTGAAACAAGTGTAATCCTAAATGATCAGTTTGCAGTGATGTACCGTCTTGATACATTGACGATAAAGGCAAGGTGCCCTGCCCCCTTCGCTGTCTGATCTAGCTGAAGATTTGTTTGTGGATGAGGAAAATCAAGCAGGCCTATGTCATCAGCAAAGTCTAAGTCATGCAAGTGTTTGACTGGGTATCTTTGTGAAAACCACTTGTGCATCAGAAGCTCAACATTAGTACCCAAAGTAGCTTCCCTCAAAAGGTAGTCCACAGGAACAATAAAGATGAATGGCACTAGTACTTCCCCATACAATACTCCTCTTGTCACCATAAATATGTTCAACATGCTCCCCTTTGACACTGCACTCTTGGAAGCCACTATACAACTTTACTGGTATATGAAATTCAGAACCAACCTCATATCAGTTTTTAAAATAACAACATAGCAATGTATCATAAGTATCATAGTCCTTCAAATTATTTTGAAGAAAACACTTAGTATGTGATGAACTCTGCAATTTCAAAGCTCAGAGCTAAACAATTTCCCGGCTCTTAACTTCGTCAACACATTAGCTCAAACACATTAAAGGAGACATAAAGTCTAACATAATCCTTATTTCATATGATTGAATTAAAAATAACAAATGTACTGACCAAGTTTCATAACTCCCAAAGCAATCTAACACATTTTTTGTAATTATTAAAATCTTTAATGTTACTACTTAATAGTACCATGGGGGCTGCCATTTTCATTTCAAAACATGCAGATTATGATGTCATCAGTCCAGCAGGAAGGATGTTGGAATGCTTTGTATTTCTTTATAATCTACCTCAAGTTTTCTAGCTCATGAAAATATTTTTTTTTTTTGTAAGAATCAAGGAAATTTTTGTGAACACATGAAATTATCAAAACATGCTGTTAAAACTTTGTGTCACATCATTTTGGAATAAAAAGTGTAATCACTTTTATCAATAAATACATTATAATCTTATGTCCATGTTTTGGGAAATTATGTCATCTTGCACAATATCTTAATACAGAATTGAACAAAATGGCAGCCCCCATGTATCGATTTCAAACATGAATAACTTGAGAAAATAATAAGATATTGACTTGCTGTGTTTGGCATTTGGTTAAGATTTTTTTCCTCTTATCACATGAAATAATGATTGTATCAGACTTTATGTCTCCTTTAAAAACTCAGAAGCTACCTTGCATTTAATATAAGATAAATCAAGAAATAGTTTTGTTTCTCTTGCTTTGCTCTAGCAGACATCAAAAACAATTTCATATCATGTAATACTACTCTGTCTTAGAAATATATCATGTTTTACTCCTTTTAAATAACTTTAGATCCTCCATACCTTCTGGTTGTGGAGCTATGTTTGAATTGGCAGCTTCTCCATAAACAGTAGCCTTCCCAAAGACCTTTTGAAAAGCGTCGCGAACCCCAGCAACTTTAACCTCTTTGTTAGAGGTCACTACGATGTCAATATCGCCTCCAGATCCTTCAAATGCAGAAAGTAAAATCATTATTAAAACAAATTCGGCAAAATATTTATGTCAGCAGAATGGGTGTGTTTTGGAAATAGTTTGAACAAAATGGGATGTATTACCCACCAATAATATTTAAAGTTTTTATTATTACATAACACATGTTTGTTTTGCCTCTGTTTTTCTGATTGCCAGCAACATATCTCAACAACTGATGATTGTATTTTGATTAAAGGTCTATGGACTGGTGTTCTGTTTAATCACAGACTGAAAAGTTCAATGGTGTTTGAATTTTGAAAACAACATGTGTAGTTGTTTTCAAGTTATGAGTAAACAAAGTTTGACAATTTTTTAATTTATTGAAAAAATGTGATGTACTGTATGAACAGGAAAATGTCCCAAAATGCTTTTGGTTTTCTTCATATTTCTTCCCTAATTTTAGACCTTAAAACTGTTGAAAATGCCTTCTCTACTGCAGCTTGAAATTAGTAGGGGGTGTGGTAAAGATCAATTCTCTTCATTACAATTATCTTTGCTTTTTCCAAGAGAAATGGCAGAGGGTTAAAAAAACAATGAATTTACATAAGAGAATAGAGACTACATGTCCCATTTCTACATCACAACAGTAACACAAAAATTGCATATTTGCACAAAAATCTTCAAAACTTGTAAAATGGTCAATCTTTAACCAATTTTAATGAATTTTATGCTTTCTTCATTTTTTTTAGAGGATTTCAAATCAGTTTTAGCTGATGTTGCCTGTACCTGTACATATTTAAATTTTGTGAGTGGTTTTGTTACTGTTTAAGGAAGAAGTGATTAAAATTTGAGACATTGGAACAGGGAAGGGTGCAAATGGGGGATGAGGGGGGGGGTGTATCAGGGTGAGATCTGTCAAGACTTATATAGTTTAAACTTTCCAATGGAATGTACTGAATTCATGCCTTGAAAGAATTTCCAACCAATCCATTTTCTGGACTAAGAAAATCAGATGAAGTGGTTTCTGGCCTCAAAAAGAATCAAAACAATGCATGAAAGGAAACAGATGGAATATGAATCTTGGCTGAATAGAAATCCAACAATGAATACTTAGCCTGAATAAAACTGAAAACAATGAAATCAATGATCAAAGGGTAGGTCCTGAAGTGTTTAAAATGCAAATGGCAATACAGATCAACAGTGATAAAGAGATTGTTTGGGGAAATAAACTTGGTGCGTCTAGGATTTCTGAGGTAGATTATATTGGGGATGAGGAATGAGGGGTTGGAGGCATGCCCTCTACAGTGCTAAGATTATATTTTGTTTACGAGATAGGTTTATACATACAATGGATGCACACAAAAAAACTCAATCATGAAAACTCACTATTATTACACAATATGCTACTATATGAACTATTTGGATTGCCCACTTACAAATTTTATTTGTCCATTAAATACTCACTTGTATACAAGCTACAATCACCGACAAAATCATTTGCCACTATTTCTCCCCTACTACCCCTTTTCAATGTTGGTAAAAGTTTAGAATAAAGTTCTTGGCCCCTTCATTTATAAAGCAGTACTTATGCCAACATTGAAGCGAGGGGAGGGGAAAAGGTGCCACGTATTTTGTCGCTGATTGTCTGAGTTTCGGATAGAAAACATAGAATACTAAAAGGTGTACATGTAATGATGGTTATATGTGTTTTTATTTATTTTGTTATTTATTGCATAATAAGGCTTTTGTATAAAGATTTTGAATGAGACATATTCAAAGAAATGTATGTTTTTTAAAATTATGTGTTGCAGTATGTAGCTTCTAATGCCAACATTGAAGCAGGAGGATGGGAAAAGGTGGCAAGAATTTTGTCCCTGATTGTTGACTTACGGATACAAAAACAGAATATTAAGAGGTGTAAGTGATGGTTATATCATTAGTTGTTATGCAAACAGTCTGACCCGACCTGATATATAAGCAGGTCGAGTCAGACTTTTCCTCTTTTTTTTTTTTATTCTGAAAAACCACAAGCAATTAGGATCAAATTTTCCTTATTAATGGCTCCATTGTACTAGTTCTCCATATGACCCTGGGTTGTTGTGGAAGTTGGTGTTGAGTATCAAATTAGCAATGGATGAAGTTCTTATTGTGTAGTTGAGTGGTTATCTTCATTAAGACAAGTGGTCTCATTATTTGCTGAATTAGGTTTATGGCTATGATTTGCTGGAACAAATTTTCAAGGAAAAGGACAAATTATGTGTGTTTTTATTTAATTAGTTATTTATGGAATTATGCGGATTTCATCATGATGAAATAACCATCCTTACGAGGAATGGTCCATCAATCATTCATGGGTTTTGCACAAAGTCCTCCCAAGCATATAATGTATATTTTTATTTAGGCTCCGCCAAGAACTAATCTGATTCGCATCACTGGACAGCAGTTATGTGTCTTGAGCCCAAGATGAACAACCTATTGTGTACAGTGTAACAGTAGCTGGTTGCTAACAAATGAACTGTGAATAGACTATGAAGATGTTGTCAGTTAAGAAGGTATACATTATCCCTGTGTTGTGTATGGTGTAACAATAGCTGGATGCTAGTCAATGAATTGGAAGAATCTCTCGAGCTGAATGGTGTGGATTACCCCTGATTTTGAGAAAATCGGGGGTGTCGGGTTGGAGGGGCCTAAGGGCCAAAAATTCTTAATGTATAAAGATTTGGAATGAGACATATTTAAAGAAAGTTATGTTTTTTATAAATTATGTGTTGAAGTATGTAGCTTCTGATAAAAGGATGCAATAACAAGAGTGTAAAATAATTATAATCGTATTTATATTTAAAAGGCTTAGAATTTTGGAATGAAATGATGTATAATGTTGCATAAGATTATCGGAATTTGAGATCATACGTGGGGTCAAGTGATTAAAACGGTATTACAATGAGTATTCGTCAGACACTACAATATATAAACATGGCTGAATTTATTTGTATCATTGATGATCCAGGTTATTTCAATCATATGCAGCAAGAGCTGAACCCCAGAAATGCCAGAATGGTATATTTGATAACTTACAGACAACGGATATTGGAGCTTAGGTGAAAGCTCTTGCGGAAGTAGTGAATGGCTTTAAGTCTATTGGTGCAGATATTAAACACTGTGTATGTTGCCAAGAGCCCCATAAGGTTGATGGTGTGTACTACCAGCTTGCCATAATATAAAGAAACTGCATCGACTTTGGCGTCTTAATTGGGGGCAGGGTACAAATATACCTGGGTGCCAAAACCCAGGGAGCCAAAATAACAGTTTGTCCCCAGCTGTCAGTGCATGGTGCTTGCTACACCATTCGAAATCAAGCAATAAGCATCTCATTCTAAACTCATTAGCCCCATCCCAAATATAAAATCAAGCAATAAGCATCATTCCAAACACCCTCCCCATTAATGGAATTCAGGGCCATTGTAATTGGGGCATGGAGAAAATATTCCCAGGCGCAGCAATTAAAGGGTGCCATAACCCAAGGGTGCCAACATATGATTGTATAGTATCATAAACTGAATTCTGTCATTGATGACACCAAGGATAAAATACAATTTTGTTCTCAAAGTGCATGTTAAAGTAAGCCAAATACTTTAAACAATTTGACTATAATTTTAAGGGGATTATTTTGTGCAAACAAAAGGACTACACTTGCAACATAAAACATCTTTACACATATTCCTGCACTATGTAAACTTATCCGAACTTAAGCATGGTGCTGAGTATCATAATAGACGTAGAGGTATACAATTTTTTGTTAAAATGCAAAACCAGTCTAAATTAGTTCTTGAAAATGAATAGTGATCTTTTGAACACTGTGAGCTTCCAAGAGGAACAAAGCGATTAATTTTCTGTTTTGATTTAAATTATCACTTCAAGTTGTAAAGATGGAATTTGAGTTGGCAATCATGATTTTTTTAAGGTAATGTTTTGTATATGTTCGTGTCATAAACAAGTGCTAAGCAAATGTGGGCTGAACTAACAAAGTAGGGTACTTAGATGACTAATACAAAAACATGAATATGAATTTGATCTGCTTTCTTCAAGATTTAGATTGTACTTTTGTAATCCTGGATGGGATTTTCCTACTACAATTGGTGGGCAAAGTTAAAAGTGGGGGGAGGTGGGAAAGGAATCACAAAATCATGCTAAGATACAAAAAAATCACCATACAAAAGATATAAATTCAGAAAAAAGGTGTGTGTGTGTGTGGGGGGGATGCCCCCTCACCCCCAGTACTTACTGATAATTGGACCCATTCCAGGATCCAGGGTTGTGATCATTGAGTCAACTGAACTCTGTAGGAAAATATAAAAACAAATACATTCAAATAAAAAAATCAAACATAAGAACTGAGTAACTCAAGTCTTGAAATGTTGAAAATCATCAAGTTAGAAATACCGTATTCGACGTAAAAGCATGATAGAATTGTGCCATTTTTTAGGAGTTTCTTCCTAATGAGCGCCCATGTTCCGGGCCGCGTACAGTGTGTTATTCGAACTGCATAGTGTGAACTGGTTCTATACTAGCCCCACAATAACCACCACAAAAACATATTGAGCGTCAGATGCAAAATAAGCAAATAATGTAACAAAACTTTTTTAAGTCTTCAAATTAATCAAATAAATTATGTTATCAGTCAACAAAATGTTGGTTGGGCACTTAATTAGTGCAGGGGCGCCTAATACCTGAAATACAGTACAAAGCATTTTTGGCATACCTTAATTTATGTGAAATTAAACTTATACATTTCAAGCTTAATAAAACCCTTAGAAAAGGGAAAAAAAACAGCTTTTTCCTGCTTAATCACTCACCTGTCTTCAACTGTCCTTCCTTAATGCTAATGAATGAAAACCTGTTTACCACATGGCTTCCCTGTACCACTTCTGGTAACCAGAAATTAAAAATAATTGGTGGTTTTGATGCAATATTCTTTTTTCAATCATGTGTATACACATACAATGGGGGTCTGGACCCGTACCCCACTTTTCCCAGAATTTTTTCAAAAAAATTGGATATTCTTTGTTGTTTGTATATTTCTTGCTTTTCAAAAACAAAATTTGAACACTTTGTCTTGAAAGGAGGGGAGGAGAAGGAGAAGGGAGGGGGGGAGGGGGGGGGGCAAGGACACCTCACTGTTTTGATGCTGGCTATGCCACTGCATTAAACATACTTTTAAAGCCATTTTTAACTCTCAGACCTTCAAAAAAAATCATTTTTTGCAGTACACATTCATTTTAATCTTTGACAACTTTTTGATAGCAATAAGCATCTTCACATTCAACGATGCCGACCTTTTCTGAAATTAGCCAAGATATATCAGTGTGGGGTCCAGGGCCCCACTTAAGGGTCTCAGTGGAGTCCAGGGGTGAAGCCCTGGTAGGGGTTCAAGAGGCTCTGTGGTTTTAGTGGATTTGGGGCTAAAAAATAGGCCTAAATTTAATTGAATTTTGCATGCTGCAACACTTACATGTACAAATTCATTCATAAGTTGAAGATGTTAATCCAACAGGGCTAAAACTCTCTAAGAGGACTTCTTCGATGTAAAAATTAAGAAATTATTAGAATTATGTTAAAAATTGAAGGGAAATTTGGTAAAATTATAGGGAATTTAGGTAAAATATGGCAACATTTCCCAAAAGTTGAAGAACATTGGTCAAATATTCCAGAAATGAAAAAAAAACTGCCTGAGAATTGGCCAAAAAATTCCCGAAAATGATCAAATTTAAATTTAAACTTTTCAATGATTAAAGACAAATTTCTTGAAAATCGACAAAACTGCTCGAAAATGAATAAATTTCCCAAAAAGTGAAACAAATGTTCTGAAAACTGCAGAAAATTACCTGATATGAAAGAGGACTTCAAAAATGGTTAAGAAAGCACTCAAAAAACCTTATTCCATTAAGGAGATATTTAAGTTTAAAGTTTGGTATCATTTGTGTAGAAACAACTGAAAGCAGACTAGTTGTGATGTCATAGCCTCAGATTCCTCAGTCTTTAAGTATCCTATCATATTTTTCCCTGCGATTTTGTGACTTAAAAAACATGGAAAATGTCAAAAAAGTAGTAAAACTGAATCTAGGAAGGGTATTTATAATAAACCACCTGAAGAAAATTTGAGGAAAATAATTTAAATAGCGAAGAAATTAAATAAACTTTCCTTAAAATACATAACGACTTTGAGGAATCTGAGGCTGTGACATCACAACTAGTCTGATACCAAACTTTAAACTTAAATATCTCCTTAACGGAATAAGATTTTTGAAGGCCTTCTTCACTATTTGTTTCTTTTGAAGTCCTCTTCCATATAAAATAGACGTGCTTGACCACTAAACTAATCCTTTAACCAACTGCACCTCTAGGGATAAGGACAGCTACAACAAATATAAGAATATATTCGGCATGGAAGTGAACAAAAAATTCAAAGTACAACAGTATCATATTGCTAATCAAAGGTTTGGTTTGGTTTGTTGATGTTTAACGGCACCGCGGCAGTCAGAGTCAAATGTGCCAAGAGGGTGTTAATAAATTATGGTGTAAGAGTTAGAATAGTGAGGAGATAGAAGGTTTGTAAGGGAGATAAGAGGGAAGCAGAAAAAATAGGTATGTAAGGTTAGGTGTAGAAAGGAAGGACTGATCAAAGGATTTTATTTAATCTGCAAAGTTGTAAAACATGAATGAGAATCTTCATGCAATTCTATATCATTCCTTCCTTAATAAAAGAATTTGAAAATGATGAACACACAAAGTCTCGAAAAGCTGGGATGACCATTGCACAGACTGTCAATCAAATCCACATCTCCTCTCAATATTGCAAGAATTGTATCACCAGAGACAACACAACAACTCTACTGTAACAACGCCATATCTTACCTTGGTCTTTTCTACAATCTTGCTCATAATTCCACTTCCCCAGCTTCCAAAAAAACCTTACGCCTCCTCCTGTACTTGAATACTCCAGGCGACCTTTATTATCAAAAGGAACTCCAACAATGGTATTTTCTTGGTGTGCAGACTGAGCAGGCTACAACGAAAGCAAAAAACACAAAAAAAACTAACTTACGTAATAAAATAGATCTGTATGCACTTTCATACATCTCAAATTTGTACAGTTAACATACATGTGTTAAAAAATGAGCCATTGTACTTATAAGTATAGTCCATATGTAAATAAAAATGAAAGAGGCGGTACACTCTACTGACCACTGCCTATTTGTCCTTCTGAACGACCCTGGTAAATCTTTTTTGCCACATAATGAAATAACCATCCTTATAAAGAATGGTCCATCAATCATTCATGGGTTTTGCACAAAGTCCCCCCAAGCATATAATGTATATTCTTATTTAGGCTCTACCAAGGACTAATCTGATTCGTATAACTGAACAGCAGTTATGTAGCAAGCTACATAAGATGAATGACCTATTGTGTACATTGTAACAGTCGTTGGTTGCTAGCAAGTGAACTGTGAATAGACTATGAAAATGTTATGCGTACCTGGAGCAGGGGTTGACCTGGAGTTGGCCCACTGTTGTATGTTGAGGGCATCGTCTGTGAATGATTGTAATCCTGAGGTTGATACTGGGTAGAATACCCTGAGCTCACATCACTACTATTGACAGGTGCCAAGTGATCAACTGGAGGAGCGGGAGATAAGAGGGTGCTTGGAGAGGCACCTAAGGGGGGTAAGGAAGATGGGGCTGACAGAGAGGTGACAGGTGATGCCACAGGTGATGACACTGGATAAAATATAAAAGAAAAATTAATTGAAGGGAAGATCTATATCAACACAAAATGATATGCAAAGCATCTTTTTATATGACTAGAACGGTTAATACCATCATGGTTTCATGCCCATGAAAATTGACACCCATATCATATGACCTGGCCAATTATAAAAATAGCATCTCACACTAAGTCCCACATGGCATCCCATGTCCCACATGGCATTCCACCCCAAGTCCCACATGACATCCCACCCCAAGTCCCACATGACATCCCATCCCATCCCTTGTCCCACATAGCATTCCACCATATCTCCCCTGTGGCATCCCACCCCATGTCCCACAAGACATCCCATCCCATCCCTTGTCCCACATGGCATTCCACCATGTCCCACATGGCATCCCATCCTATGACCCACATGGCGTCCCATCCCATGTGCTAAATGACATCCCACCCCATGTCCCACATGACATCCCATACCATGCCTTGTCCCACATGGCATTCCACCATATCTTGCATATGGCATTCCACCATACAATGTCTCACATTGCATTCCACCATATGTCCCACATGACATTCCACCATATGTCCCACATGGTATCCCACCCTATGACCCACATGGCATACCACCCTATGTCCCACATGGATCCCAACCTACATGTTTGTCCCACATTATTCCAACCATATGTACCACATAACATCTCTCCCTATGTCGCACATGGCATCCTTCCCTGTGTCCCACATGGCATCTCTCCCTATGTCCCACATGGCATCCCACCTTATGTCCTACATTGGATCCCACCATATGTTTCACATGGAATCCCTCCCAATGTCCCAATGACATCATACTTTATGTCCCACATGGCATCACATCCCATGTCCCCATGGCCTCCTACCCTATGTCCCACATAGCCTCCTACCCTGCCACACTTGGCATTCCCAACCTATGCCACACTGTGGAACTCATGGCATCCCATCCCATGTCCCACATGGCATCCAACCCCATGTCCCACATGACATCCCATGTCCCACATGGCATCCCAGCCCATGGTATTCCACCCTATATCCTGCATGGCATTCCACCATATATCCTACATGGCATTCCACCCTGTTCCACATGGTATCCCAGCCCATGTCCCACATGGTATCCCACCCAATGTCCCAAATGACATCCCATAGGCTCCATAAGAAGTCTCAACCTAGCTATCACAGTCCCTGATTAAGCATACTATGTATGAAAATATCAGTTCATATAATAAATTATATGCAAATGAGTTGATGAATAAGAAAAAGTCAAATAATTATGCCTGATATAGACCTTGGTGTATACCACATGGATATATTATATCATATGTCCAACATGGCCCCAATCCATGTCCTGCATGGCCCCAATCCACGTCCCACATGGCATTCCCCCCTATGTCCACATGCAGTCACATCCTGTCACACTCCCTGACTAAGCATACTAAATAAAAGTCTGGTCAGTTCATATACTGTAGCAACATTAGGCAAATGACCACAATAATAAAGGTGGAGTTTAATAATCATGCCTGATACAACTGTTGGTGCCCAAATATTGTGAAGGATTTTAAATCAGAGATGCTTGAGGATCTCTGAAGAATATTGGAATTTTTTTATCATTTTACACTTATCTTCTAATGAAATATCAAATGTTCTGTACACTTTTTAAGGAAATTAGTTCTTAATCTGTCTTAAGTGTCTCTGAAAAACTTTAACATTTTGTAAGGAAATTCTTACTTTCCATAAGGATATCTAAAGAAACGTTAATCTGTTTCTGAGGAACTTTGAAGAAACTATAACATTTTCTGAAGAATTCTCAAAAAACTTTAACATTTCTGAGGTAATCTCAGAAAAACTGTAGACAAAATCACCATTACATTTACAGTAGGTCTGCATTATGCTTCTCATGCGAACCAAAAATAGCATATTCTGAACAATGTACCAAAAAATAAAAACTTAAAAATTCTTTGTGCCAATTTCTTTTAATTTTAGAATTGGTGGTGGTATATTCATGTCCATCAGCTACTACAAAACATTACAATGTCATGGGGAATATTGCTTAAAAGAAAACAAAAACTCTCCAAGCCACTCATTTTCACCAAAAATCAAAAACAGGTTTGTCTACTAGACAACCATTCTTGTAGTAAAATGTGTACTTTCTCTGTACTCACAATTTTCCTGAACAACATAATTTTTCTCCAGGATAAATGAAGTGAAAATATGGTTCAGATTATTGTATGTGATTGGCTGACAATACAAAAAAACTAGCTGACATCCAATTTGAAAATTCAACCGTTAGGAATAGGTAGTTGTGATGTCTCTACGTGATCGATTAAAGATTTTGCAGGATATTCTTTTTTTGGTTAAAAGTTTTTGGAGGAATTACTTTGTTGTTTAGTTTAAGCTTTTGGAGGAGTTTCTTTGTTATGATAATGACTTCCTAACATGGATAGCAATTAAAATATGTGTCTTGCATGAAAGAAAAGTCAAACAAAAGATCTTCTTGCCTCAAGAGAATTTGAAGCTAAGTGTCTTGGACATGAAAAAAAGAAAATATCAACATGATGCAGATGTTTCTCTATAAGTCGTATACCTGTCATATCTACACATCTGCTGAAATAACATTCTTATAAAACATTTGCTCTACCATACAACACTTTGTGGATCCGGCTTGTGGACTTTTCTACCAGATTAAGGATACAAGTTTGCCTGTAGCTTATCATTTTAACTTCCATGAAGCATTATCTTTCCTTAGGAGAAATGGTCCGTCAATCATTCACAATTAATGCACACATCACCTCAGTCATATAATACACAACTATTTTATCACCAGTTTGCAAACAAATTTTTCTCACTAAGACACTTATGTTTGTTTGTTTGTTTGATGAGGGCTTAACACGGATGAGTAATTTCAATCACAAAAGTGGCCTAATTACTCAGCATTGGCTGCTGTAATCTAATACACACAAATAGCCTTGGGCTACTTGAATGTGGTGTACATGGGAATGGCAGATTAACAATCATTGTTTGGGGTGGAAACACAATACACTGACCAGGAAATCGGGTTGATCAATGCCATACCTCAGTTTTCAGGATTATCTCAGGTGTCGGGTGTGGATAGGCATAAAGAAAAACTTTTCAGCATGTCTTATAACCAAGTAATAATATACAGTAGGGACTACACATGTGCAGAACAATATCCTAACTATAAAGAAAAAGTGAGCATCTTCGTACAAGAGAACAGGTCCTAAATTCTAAGCTATCTTGTTACAAGAAGAGCTATCTTTCATGTCATAGTATGGTATTATGTTCACTAAAATACATCATTTGTGAAAAAACAACAGCAGTGAAAAGAATACAATTAAAAAAAACAATAAGATGACATTTCCAACCTGGGTCACTGGCACTTTGTGATGTTGGGGTTGACTGGGGAGTTTCACTTGGGGGTGGGGTCCTGGGGCCATCTGAGTTGACCTCTTCCATCATTTTGAGATCAATCTGCAGAAAATCAAACAATAAAGTGTTGATGAAATAACGTGAATATTTGAATAACAATAATGTCAGAAAATGGAACGAAATGTAACATGCCCTTCTTTACAAAGATAACATTATTTTTTCTTCACAGAATGAAAATATATTTGAAAATAAATCAATACTGATTCAGATGCAATCATAAAATTTCTGCTATGAAAGTTATCAAATGCAAAACTACTGTGAACTTTTTGTACAAAATGACGCACAATAAATGATTTATTTATGAATCAAAATTGAGTTTCTATATGCAGTGCCCTGAAAAACCGGGCAGTCCTTCTCACGACCACGCCCAATTAAAAACTCTTCTTTGCTCTACCTTTTACAAGAACAGAAAAATCCTATCATAGTAGGAAATTGTTATACCCTTACCAAAATCCAAGAAAATTTTCCAATAAAAAACTCAATTTGACCAAAACTAAACTTCGTACAACTTAACTTTCCTGCAACGATATGGCTTTGTATCTGGCGTATATCAGGATATATAGGTCTTTATATAGCTATACAAATCTATATATGGAGTTTCAGCATTTCAAATTTTCAGTTCTTTTAATAGCAGAATAAAGTTGCATTACAAGAAACACATTTTGCCAAATTGTACCGATATAATACATTTACAACAAGAACAGGAGACCAGCTTGATTGAGGCTAATAAGGAACCATGGAAATATTAGGCTGGTTGGAAAAGGACATTTTTGACTTATTTTCAACAGACTTTTTGATTTATAATGCAATCATTTTCTTCAGGAATATGAAATTTCCACTGGACCAGGTTAAGATAAATGAAGGTTACATTGATTTCCCGCTTTGCCTCCATGTTTTTTTATTTATTTTATCTTCCTGAAGGGGTATGGGGTTCAAATATACACCTCATTCTATTAAACATATTGAACTAAATGCAGCTATCAGAAAGCAAGCCTACATTAGGAGCTTAGATGCCTCTCTTGCTTGGTGACACCAACACTTACAAATGTTTTCAAATTAAAAGAAGCACGACTTAATGGACAGTAATGAGACATTAACATTCACCACACATGAAACCCCCTTCATGGTTCCTCAAAATATAAGTGAATTAGATTCAGTGATCTTTTCTTAAAAAAAAACTAATATATGGAATTTTAAATATAGAATTAAATATTGGGCTTCACTTCTAGCTTACTTCGGATGGTTTTGCCCTAAAAGGGTATTTCTTTAAGTTTGTTGTCAGAATAAAGTTTCAAAAACAGTATGATTTAAGATGCTCAAATTTGTATTTCTCCATTGCAAACTTAGTGTTACAATTTACGAGCATAGCTTACTAATGATGTTGTTTTGCTATTAACATATTCCTTAACACTGTTACATACATGTAGGCCACAATTGAATATATGGCAACCATGGGGGTCATTCAGTGTAATAGGCTGAATAGGAATAATCTCAAACTTGATTTGATTTTGTATTTTTAGTACAATTCTTGCATTCCTGGAACATGAAACTTGTAAAAATTGCATAAAACATTTCTTAACAAATAACAGTCTATTCCCTGCATTTCCTCACGAGGCTTTAGTGCAAAATCATCCTTATCAGCATTCCATGTAAAACCTATGCCAAAGGTACAATGAGGTCTTTGCTTTCATACGCCAAAACTGTCAAGAGACCAAGCAGTGAGTGACTACTAAAGAGGCCTACTAAAAATTTTGTTTAGTATTTTGATTCTACAATACTTTCCGCGGTGACAAAACTTACTCATTTTAAAAAACATGATTGGCTAACAGTACAACTAATGAATATGCATAATAGTTCTTGACAGTACTCTATTTACAAGTTATATAAAGTCACTGATACAGGAATATACTAAACTATATATAGCAAAAAAAGAACCAAACAAAAATTATTTCAACATTGCAATTTTCCCCATCCTTATGTGCATGCTTCCCATCCTACCTCTTTCATAATGGATGCCATTGCATTGTTAGTCTAATGTAATCTAGCAGGAGTTTAAGTGTCTTAAAATGTAATTGTTTCAAAGTCAATTGGTTTAATAGTACACTGTGCAAAATTTATAGGTATTTTAGGTAAATAACTCAAAATTGTGTGTAACGTTAGTGTTTAAGAAATAAATTAGGACAACTGTACTACAGTACAAGTTTATACTTTCTTTCAGGCCAGTATGCCAAGAAAAGCTTGTGCTATGTTACCACGTCGAAAAGAAGTCAATTCCATGTTGAAGATCTTCAGAATTTAGTGCACAAAATGCTGTCATGCAAGTCTTAAAACTTGCAAGATAAATACCTGTTCCTCAACTTTATAAGTATTTTAAAATTTCTAGGATTTATTAGGCCTGGGCCTCTGTAATTACGGTAGTTAGAAGAATCAAGAGACCTCCGTGGCAGTGCGGTAAAGCTTCAGCTTTCCAATCTTGCATCCCAGGTTCAATTCCCGGTGGGTCTCAAACCAGTGTTCTACGACTGGTATAATAAAACGGCCATGGGAGTCTTGACGTAAATACTCTAATGGAGGTCTGTTGGGACGTCATAAACCTTGGTAAACCAACCAATGAATATCAATGGCTTTAAGTTTTTCTTACAGGTTTTCTAACATTACTACTAACTGGGTTTGTTAATACACAGTTAGGCTTGAACTTGTGGAGGCTCAATACTAAACTTAAGATTAAGAACAAATTATATTAACTACACGTCATTAGAATATGAAAACAAAAAAGTTCACTGCCAGAAAGAGATGTAATTTCCACTTCAGCCTCGGGTGTTTATATTCTGAAAAAGATAATATATAAAGAATGATAATTTTGCCATTGCCAAGCAGAATGGCAATAATTATTCGCGCAACCAGTGAAGTGTTTTACACTTTAGTATAATATTAGCGAGGGGAAAATTCTCCAGTTCAAATTTTCAATTATAATGTTCCTGAAAAGAACATAAAACTTACGAGAACCAAAGTTTTCTACCAACTTTGGTTTCTAAATTCTTGACTACTTATCAACTTTGGTAAGTGACTCGTCATTTAGGGCCAAGCGCTACGTGTTTTCAATCTCATGGAGTGGTTGATGACGTTACGGAGGGCGCACATGACGTATTTGCCAGCGCGACAAGCTGCAGATTGTGGTAAATGTTGAGTCCCAATCCCCATAACCATTCCCAACCATCTGACCATATTATTGTAATAATTAATGTATCCTCCGAACAGGGCTGTAGCTAGCACAAAATTTATAGGGGGGACAAATATGAGAAACAAGAGCATGGTGGATAGGAGGGGGAGGGGAAGGGGAATGATGCCTTCTGTTTCCATGTTATGCATATACTTTACGTGTAGAAATTCACAATCGGCGAAATATATCAGGAAATTTCCCCCCTGCCCCCTCCCCCCTCCCCCTCCCTACTCCCGCTAAGCTACGGTCCTGCCTCCGAATAGGGCAGCCACGTAGCCAGGGGTGGTGTGACACGAAGTACCACGGGAAGAACGGGGAGATAAAAGTAATTTTAGTCAACAAAATAATAAAATAAAGGTAAGCCTAAATTACGTTTCCATCAAAGTGACGTTTCTGCTAATTGGGAAATCTGATTTAATATTTTCGAGATATTTTGCTTCAAATTTCAGGCAATTTACAAGTTCATTTTCGGGCAATTTCTTTTTATTACTTTTATTTTAATGTCAATTCCGGGGAATTTCTTTCAATTATATTCAATTTTCTAAAAGTTTCCTTCATTTTCTGCCAATTTCACAGCAAAAAAATCTGTAATTTCCGCATCTTTCCGCACTGTGGTACAGATAGCATATAAACGATCGCGGCCTCTCCGGCCGCACATGGCGTGAAAGGTACTGAAAGGTATGACTTAATTCCGCAAGTGCGTTTTGTCTCGGAATTATCTGAAAAACTTTCCGCAAGTTCAAATTGCATCTTTCAGCAGAAAATCGCATCTGTAATCATATAACTTGGTTGGTTATGATATTATTGATGTATTTGACGCGAGTACTACTTGAATACAAGTGAGGAGTAGATTAAAAAATGTCACTATGTGCCCAAACAAGCCAGCTGTGTGTGTGCGGAAGAGGGGTGGGTGTTGGAAACGTCAAGATGGTTGATTTTAGCTATACTAGTTGCTATTTAATTGATCCACTAAACATACTTTGATTAATAGTTTATAGGCCTATAATGATAATATGTAAAGGATGAAAGCAGTTATTGTGTGCCAACTCTCTTCCGGGCCTCTTACAGTCTGAGTGGAAAGAGTTTCTATTGCCCGGGTATTCTATTCACCTTAAGAAATTTTCTGCTGCCAGAGTTGAATACCGACTTGAATGATACTTCAAGTTAGTAGATAACTAAATGGTATATTTCCAAATATTTACTTATCTATGTCTTTTTCAGTAAAGTATAATGCTTAAATTGCCCATGGATTTTGCTAAAAACCCAGGCGCGTTATAGTAGACCATTTTGACTGGGTTGGAAGGGGGTATAAGATTTACCGACTAATTCTAAATTTTCTAAAAATTTACCGAAGGAGTCTCAATTTCATTTTATCATTCTTCTTCTTTTTTTTTTTGGGTGTGGGAATGGAGGGGGACTTACATATATACTGTCGATACTAATCAGTCCACTGTTTGTAAAAGTTAAGTAAAGTAAAAGAGGCACTTCATGTTTTGAAAGGGGCACCTTTTTAATGGGAACGCATTTCTCTGTTTATGGGACTGGAAAAAGTCGCCAGTCTACTATTCAGTGAGTCAGTAGTTCAGGGAATTTTATTTTCAAAGAGGCTTTTTTGTAATATTCTTTTAATTTGTAATGTGTTTTTAAGTGTGTGCACATTCTTACAGTTCTACCCTACACTTTTCATTTTCAAAGAGGTACTTTTGTCAGTTTTTCAGAAAATTGTGGAGGCAGTCAGGCCTCCGGTTTATACACCTATGGGTTTCGTTTTTTTTTTTTTTTCATTTTATTCATATTTGCATTTAATTGAAAGGATTATAACTAATTCCATGATGCATAATACCAACGGCTCTTATAACAAGAACATATTCCCAGTGCCATTGGCGGGGCGTGTGATTATCATTTTCATTTCCATTTCTATATGTATTCATTTGAGAAGGTGATTGGGGGCAAACTATCTTGTTCGTGTTAACAACAAAGTTTACCCTTTCTCTACCAGTCAAAGTATTAATTTTTGTAAAATTCTGATGATTGTGGGGAGTGAAAGTCTTAAGAATGGGGGCAAAACACTATATTTTTGTTGATTGAGGGGGCAAGTATACACTAAAGAATTATACTGGCCGCACTTTCCCCCTCTTAATGTTCCCCACCAGGACCATAATTTCAGGAGGACAGGAGGACATGTCCGTTCCCCTACTTTTAAGTAAATGCTACTATTCGGAGATCTAACTTGCTAACACTCCTTGATTAACCACTCTTCGTTTCTTCAGGCAGATGGATAGGCGTATGTGTGAATGAGAAACAAATTATGATTTCGCTTATTTAATCTACGGAGTCATAGATCATTTTTTTTTAGTTCCAACTTATCACGGTTCTGTAAATTCATCATCGTATTACATTCGTTTATGTTCATGGCCAAATATTCTACCCGCTTGACTCACTGACTTACCTACTCACGATTTCATAACATTCAACCCACGATTTTTCTTATTCAGTCGATGATTTTTCCCGTTTGACCCACACTTTAATATTTACTCAACCCACGATTTTCATCATTCGATCCATTATTTTGTCTCTTTTGACCCATGATTCTGCCTATTCGACCCATGATTTAGCATATAGCCTATAGTCAACACGTTCTACCCATGACTTTACAATCATTCAACTCACGATTATTTTCGACCCATGATTTTGGCCGTTAGACCCATGATTTGTAATTATTTGACCCATGATTTTCCTTATTCGACCCATGATTCTGCACTCTTGACCCACGATTTTATATTCATTCGACCCACGATTTCCTTTACTCGACCCATGATTTTGCCTGTTCGACCCATGATTCTGCACGCTCGACCCACGATTTTTTGTCCTGCGCTGTGGCCGTCGCACAATTGCGTCCATTAGTATAGACCAGGGAGTTGAAATTCCATCTTCCTGGTATAGACACTGCTTAAAAACATGTTGTTCCAATTTTAGACTAGAAATATATGCATCATTTCACAAGAATAACTTTGCTTCTAAGCGCCTTTCATCCTCATTCGGAGATGCTGCTCCTCTTAATAAAAACTACTTTGTCTTGGGTGGAAATCAAGCACATGGTTTATTCAACTCCCTGGTTAATTGAACAGCTGGTATGGAGTGTTGAACAGGCCACAGTTTTGTGGTTTGGGGAATTAAAGAAAAATATAGCTTTTATTTCAAGCGGCCCTGCTCTTTATGAGGGCCGGTGTAAAAGTAAATTTTTTCCCCAGTAAATTTGGGGCCCCGGCACTTATTTTCTAGGAAATTTGGGCCCCCCAGACAATTAAGCCATAGACCTCCAGTAAATTTGGTCCCCCTTCATAGTAAAAACGGTGCGCTAGGAAATTTGGGCCCAGGCCCTTCTTTCCTATGAAATTTTGGAGACAACAACTTGTCTCCCTTTTGCAAGAAAAAGCCCCTCCGGCTTTTCCCTTCACACTAAATCTCACTGCCGTTTTGCGTAAAGCAGGCCTTCTTTTTTTCTTTTAGTGTACTAGCTTATCACTTCGTAGCTTATCACTTCAGTGACACAAAATTAATTGAAGGAACCGTACAGACACAACAGTAATTTACCTAGTAAAATCAGTCCGGATGGGATCAAATTCACTAGACATTCCTTAGGAAATAAGGTCCAGGGGCCCCAATTTACGGGAGGCAAAATGTACTATTACACCGGTCGAAGTGTTCCTGGTTTTAAGCATGAAATTGAAAAAAATGAAGAAAACTTGAGATCAAATTATTGGGAAATTATGTTAAAACATTGGAAATAGTGGTAAAATTATTTCAAATTTGTGTAATTTGTTTTCTTCTTCAAATTGATGGCTTCCTGAAAATGAAAGATAACTTCCCGAAGTGGATAAACATTTCCCGAAAATCGAAAAAAAATTGCCTGAAAATGAACTTGAAGGAAATTGAAGAAAATTTCCCGAAAACGAAAACTGAAGATTTTGTTTCACTATAGTAACAAAACCACAACCAAATTTAGGCGATATTTTTACCTTATTCTTTACAGTTTATTTTCTCAAAATGTAAAGCATATTGTATGCTGGTATATCCGGGCCGCTATTAATATTTTACATACAAAATTTAACCAGAGGAGGGGTCAACTCTTCCCTGACCCCCAAATGAATACGCCAATTATAAGCTTAATCTACAGATCGACATGAGACTCAATCAGTCAATTCATTTGGAAGGCCTGTCTGTCAGTCTGTAGCCTGTGTCACCAGTTTTCCCTTAGCCGCTGTCAGCTGATGATTAAATATGACAGTCTGCATGATTACAGTATTGGTGAGTTCACTTAATAATTTTTTTTAAATTTATTAATTTTAACCATATGAATAACTTACATTCTTCCCTGAATGAGGAGCTAGTAGGCTACGTCAGACATAGTCATTTTTATTCGCATCGCTTTCATCTGTCAGTTATAATGAATGGAATTTCCCGAAAGCTTCATATGTTAAACCTTGTTAAAGCTCTCAACGCATTTTTCTCCACTTAAAGAGAGAGGCTCGGAGGCTCGTAGTAAAATACGGTAAAAATAGGGGATACTTTATTTTGACGTCACTTCCGGTTGTGGAGGCAAGATCTGATCCTCTGTCTGTTTGTACCACACAGTACAGCCAGACACTAGCATGTATGTTGTGTGTGCAGAATTACATACACAGCGCATTACCTTACTGTTACGAGAAACTTATTTGTTTTTTTCAATGCTTTTTTGTCAGAAAGCGAAAGTGAAATTTTAGTATTATAATACTACAATGATGGACACCAAATGAAAATTACTGAGAAGAAAAAAAAAGAAGAAGATGAAAGCAAAAAGTCAAAATAAACGATTCTACCGGGGCTTGAACTCACGGCATGATATAAAAAAAAAACGTTACTTGCGATCGCCGCGAGCATCTGGGACTATCTCGTGTGGTAAGCTTGACGGCGTTTTAAATAACTATATACCTTGCAATACGAGACAACGAATCGCGCAGCAAAATTTCAACCAATCAAAAAGTTTAAAAGGAATTTTAAATATTGTGTACATATGACGATATCGCCTCTTTAAAATGTAAAATGGCAGATGATTGAAAAATATTCAAACCTGTTGATAACTGATTAAGTGGGGTTTGATACCTTTTTTCAAACGTTAGTCTGTTAGTGGGGAATTAGGTCAAGTTTAATCAAAGAGCTTCCACATATGCAAACTACCCATTGAGATTAGAGAATTTTCAAGAAATTATATATTGCGCCTTTATTAACTCAAAGAAAATGGTGATAGGCGTATAAACTGTATACTGTATTTTTTGTCTCAAGAAAACTACAAAATTGTACGAGTATCTTCTCACGGTCCAGAAACTATTTTAACTGTTCGTTATATTATTGGAAGTTTTGGTATAATTTAACAATATTTTCTTCAAATTGAAGAACATTTCTCGAAAATGAAGGAAATTTCCGTAAACTGAAAAGAATTTCCTGAAAACATCAGATGTTAAAGCTCTCAAACCCGCATTTTTTCTCCAATTAAGATGGCAGATTAAAAAATGTATTCAAATTTTTCTGTTAACAATAGACCTGGCTGCAATGCAGTTAATTTGCATCATTAGGCCTTTAAATTAAAAAAAATAGAGAATTAATAATTTACAGAATTGAATGAGAGCAAATTTTGAGAAACAATCAAATACCCTATTCACAAACGTAAACAGATCTTGGTTGGTGACCCACTTTCCAGCAAAAAAAAATCAGTGACAATTTTCACGGGGTTGAGTTTACTTACATGTTTGTGTTATTCAGAAGGCAATGTCTTGATAAATTTGGTGATAAAACTTCTATCAATAAAAAAATAAAAAAAGTTTTATTTTCATTTAAGAGTAGGGACGTGCTTTGGTTAGATTTTAACATTGATATGATCTCAGCAGGTATGCCAAAGGTTTAAATCTTTCCCACGCGTATTATGGTATCAACCCCGGTATTCCTGAAAGACATTGAGTAATGTGGTCACAATGCTCTTTTATCTAATCGTATTCTTCCCAACATAAATGAATAGAAGTTTAAAACAGATTCTTATATCTACCTACTGTGGTGTAGCGGTTATCATACCTGATAGTGGTACCTCCATGCCTGGTCTACAGACCACGAGGCCCTGGGTTCAAGCCTGGGTTGGGTAGACATGCCTGGCTATCAAAGGCCGTGGACATTGACTTGATTGTCGATGTTATGTCTGTCCGTACGTCGTACCTGTGTTCTCGTCCGGGTCGTATTAAGCGTTTCGTGATAGCATTGTTACTATCATAACCGAATACGCAGGCGACGACCCCGTCATTGTAATTGTGTGTTCACTCGTCGCCGCGTCATTTTGTACCCGAGAACAGGGTTTTTTAGGCCGGGCCCGGCTAGTATGTTAAAAAAGGCTCTGATTTTAGGCTTCTAGAAAATCTTGATTTGACTTTATACCACTGAAGAAGGAAACAGGAGTTTTCGAAATATTCAGTTTATAAGAAAATTTGTTGGCTAGAGACATTGTCATTTTTTCCTTTTTGTTTTGTTTATATAATATATTAATGTTGTCATGAAGTGAATATGAATACTGCTTGCGTACTGAAAACTGATTGTGTTCTGCTGAAATAATGATACATAATTTGTCATACTAATGCTATTATGGAAGAGAAGTATGATTATTATTATTATTTTTTTTTTTTTTTTTTTTTTTTTTTTTTTTTTTTTTTGGGGGAATGTTAGTAAAAATAAGCTGAAGACCGAGTCCACACAACAATAAAAAAAAAAAATGAAAGAGTCGTTTTAGCGCAGGAGTGATTTGACAGTTTAAGTGGGAGCAAATTCAAAAGATGGGTTGAATAATACAGGCTATACGCCCGTTATGATTTTTTGTGTATGGATGAGAGGGCAAATGGATATGGCACACAACTGTACAAATGTAATGTAACTGACACTAGATGAGCATAATTGTGCCCACATTTTGAAATATAGGCCTATTATTTGGGGAAAATTAATCCCTGCATATCCTCCTTCTACATGTGAATAAAGGTCGTGGTTAGTAAGTATAACTGTTACGTATTTACAGTTTTATGTATTACGTTTTGAATGTCTATTTTACATTTGATCTTAAACGTTTATTATTGTTATACAGAAAGTAATTTGAAATATATTGAAAAGTTGAACATTCTGTCAAGTGTGTTATTTTTACTCTCAATAGTATTTCTCTAGAGGTAGCTAAAACAGTTTGTTCCCTTAATGGCATATTATCATTTCACCAGCTTACCATGTGAGTATAGGGAATAATCAACTGTTCAAAGAATACACGTAAAATTCAAACCAACTCAACTTGACGGGGGAAAAACATGAATTTTGATTATCGTTAGTGGAAAGGGATGTTTGTGGGGAGGGGGTTGAGTGGGGGAGGAAGTGTTTGGAGGGGGGGGGGGTCATCCTCCAACGGGTTTGCAATAAACACATCCTTACGCGACTGTCCGACGATCGTTTAAGCATTTCCGCAACTAATATAAGTTTATGGGCAAACGATCCGACAAATAGAAGCAACCTTTCAGACGTAATTCAGTAAATTACAAAAGATAATTTTGTTCTTTCTACCAACAAATATGGGACTAACCGCCATGTTTCCGATAAAAAATACAAGCATAAAAAATGACACTTAAATATGGCGTTTTGATACGGAAATACCACCTCACAGCCACCAATTCGCAACTGTCTACGTATTTCCTTAACTTTCCGAACGGTTAGTTGGTGTTTAGGCGGCCTCTCCGCATGCTTCGTTACTAATTGTAGGTGACGCTGTTCAAGAACTGAAATATTGCGTAACGGGTACCTTTCATACAGGAATCCGGCACGCGGTTAGGCAAGGAAATGCGAATATTTTTTGCTGTTTTCTTCGATTTTCCGAAGATATCTTAAAACATTTCCATTTTTTCCTTTCAATTTTACCTTAATATTCTATTATCTGTTTTATTTTGTCTATTTTCCTATAATTGGACATGAATTTTTAATTTATGTGAATAAACTCAAGCGTTCAATGGGAAGGCGCGATCTTCTCAGAAGATTATTGCCCCCTACTTCCGACGCTTCTAATTACATCCAAAAGTCGTGAAACGAGTGAAATATTTTATCAGAGCTGTCGACCAAATGTGTCTCACCCCCCCCCCCCCTCCTTCACCCCCATCCCCTACAATTGTCAGATCTGACTACGTGCCTGGAAAGGTAATCGTTACGTATCCCGAAGTAACAAGAGGGTACAAATCTGAACATCAATTGATTTCAAATTAAATTGAGTTATTAATTTAACCTCCCTCTATCAATAAGTATATGATGGATCTAGGGATCTAGAGGTGATGTAACATCTTTTGTCAAGAAATAATGACAAAAAGCTTTTCTAAAGATCGCCATCAAAATGTTCAGTTCGCACATGGAGGGTTGGGGGTTGGGCCGTAATTCTGGCAGAAAGTGGGGGGAGCGAGGGGAATAGGGTCCGGATATCCCACTTTTTCGAGGAAATTTTAAAAATTAGGATAAAGTTTGTTTTTTAAATCTTTGTATTTTTTTTTTGCTGAAAAAATTTACCCTCAGAAGGGGGCTAAATTTCAACACTTCGTCATGGGAGGGGAACTTTCTCGGACCCCTCACTTTTTTAATGCTGGCTACGCCACGAAGGGAGGGGGGGCATGCGTAATGAATGGTTTCTTATCCAAAAGTGTGGGGGGAATGACAAAAGGCAAAATTTTCCCAAAATGTACTAAATTTAAATTCTACTGAAAAGTGGAGTTACATATCCGGACCCTCTCACACACACACACACACACACACACACACACACACACACACACACACACATTTTTGAGGAAATTTTCACAAATTGGGATAATCATTGTTTTTGATATATTTTTTGCTTTTAAAAATTAAAAAATAATTCCCACAGATTTTGCTAACTTTGAACACTTTCGTCTTGGGAGAGGGTCAGCATACCTGAGATATTTTTGCAGAGGAGTCAAAACCGTAAAAAATTCCGATTTCAAGGGCCCTCCCCCTTGTTACCACTGCCAAAGTTTATGCTAATAGGTGAAGCGATTATGAAAAATTCAATCTTGAATAGCTATAGCTATAACTTTCATGACACCACTTGACTTATGGGTTTCCGGTATTTTAAATGTCTATGCTGGAAGGGTTGGGATATATCCATATTTTCCCGAGTCCCATTCAGCAGTTCAGATTTTTTTTTTTTTTTTTTTTTTTAAGCCAAAACACGCGGACCTGAGAACCATATAGGTTATATCACTCACTAACACTCTCTGCTCCCTTCTCCTCAAGTAAAGATTGAGGCCTTCAGCTCAGAGATCCATCTCTTCTGTCTTGTGCCTGTCACTGATTTGGTTCCAGCTCCCCATCCGAGCATCTCTCTTTCTCTGTCCTCTACCATTCGCCTCTAAGTTGTTTTTGGCCTGCCTTTTTCTTCGCCCATCTGGTGTCCAGAAAATAAATCATTGGTGGCATCTCTATGTAGAATATGTCCGATTTATTTCCATCTTCTCTCACGAATTGTTATGCTTGTCGGTATCATCTTTGTCTTTATATAACAAGTCATTATTTGAAATAAATTGTATTTAATGAAGAGAATATGGACTTTAAATTAAGTGCTATTTATTGAAGATTGTATTTTAATGGTTACGACGCTACAATAAATTTCAGCGATGCTAATTCAAAAATTCATGGCATTGTTTTTATTAGCAAAGTCAGGTAAATTGGCAACGTTGAGGAAATGCAGACGAAAAGTTTCGTTGCCAATCTGATATTTTGATAGCCAGGTCCAAAACGTGATATGAAGAATGGTATCGTTTATATATTTCTATTGATTTAGAAACATGATAGAAAATATCTATTACACCCAAATATTTTTTTGAAGATGCACAAAGAGATAGTGAAGGAGAATGATATAATTTGATTTTGAAATAAACGAGGCTAGTCTAACCGGAATCTTCAACAGCTAAGTTTAGAAATTGCTAGCATGTGTACGTACGTACGCCAATTTCCAGCTGCTGAAGTATTCTGGCAACCTGAATCTGAATCTGAATAGGTTAAGGTAAAGTTAACGGAAACTTGAAGTATGGCGCATATTACTGTATGGACATCCAATGGTGCTTTGCAAACTTACAGGTTAAGTCAGGCAAAAAGCCTTTTGGACATGAACGCAACCGAGCGTAATAAGTTTGAGGAAAAATCAGTTAACAAATTTAGTAGGCAAAGTTTAGCTTTAAAACAATTTATACTTGGTGAATATATATCAATGTCTGGTGCGGGGTCTGGTACCACTGGCGGAAAAGCATTTTAATCTTTTAAATGTTTGAGCAGTTAGGAAAGAGGTAGTACTTTCGTTTTAGCATAGGGACACGTGGAAATTCAGATATCATAATTATTTTTGTATTGATTATTACGTTTGGGATTAGATTATCATTATCAATGGCGATGATTTTAATGATTTACATAGCATTATGGAAGCAGGTGTTCTTTCTTCTTGTTTTTTTTTTAATAGGGGCCAATTTAATTCATGACGTCTTTATTTATTGTATGTATCTATTATATTTTATTATAAATTAATCAATACCTACATCCTACATCACCTTGTTTTTTTTTTTTTTGCTTTTCGTTTTTGAGGGCCGGTTTCAGATTAGGGAGGACACTGAGAGAAGCGCGTAGTAAGTTAGAGGCCACCCCCGGATGGAATAAAATTTTGAACAAATTTTTATTAACATAAAATATGAAATTTTGAAATTTTGCTCGATTTTGGCAACAGTTTCTGGAAATTTCTCGAAATTGACATTGCTTTCCTGGAGAATTTTCCTGAAAAATGAAGAAAAATTCCTGGAATTGAAGAAGATTTTACGAACATGCAGGAAATTTCTTGGGAAATGAAGGAGATTTCCCAAAAATTGACAGAGATTTCCTAAAAATTCATGAAAATTTCACAAAAAATGAAGAAAATTTCGTGAAAATGAAGAAAAATGCCTGTAAAAAATTCAAGGAGAATTCCCGAAAAAGGCCTATTTAAAAATTGTACTGCTTTGAAAATTCATTATGGCTCCCATGCGCACATGGCCCTGACGATAAGAACCTCAATTCCGTATGGTTTTGGTTTTATGTCGTAGATGGTGGCCCTTGAAAAATTTGGTACAAAATTGACATTTTTGATAAAAGCCTGAACATTTTTAATTAAAAGTGCCGATTTGGGGGCCAATAATGGAGATTTTGGGGCTAAAATGATGTTTGGTTGAAAATGGGAGGATTTTTGGTGCAAAGTGTAAAAGGTTTGGCCTAAAATAACTTTGGGTCAAACCTTTTGGCAAACTGCTATGTATCCTTGATCTTTGTTCTACTTCATCCGTACCACTATTCCCCGTATACCGCCAATACAATACGACAAAATTATCCACCATAGATGTTTTACAGGGGTTTCAGTCCCCTTTCCAAATGAGATGTTCAAAAATCAATGCAGAAACGGAAGCGACAAAATATTTGGCCTTGCATACATTACCATATCTATATCAGCACCGCGAGTCCCCACCCTGGCCCGTCTCATAAGTTTCATTCACTGGCTCTCAGGGCCTTTTTTAGCACACAAAATTAACTCCAGAAATTTCCACAAAATGGCAGAAAATGTCCTTAAAATCAAAGAAAATTTTTCGGAAATGAAAGAAATTTCACCAAAATTGGCCACAAAATTCCCGAAAAAGTGAGCACAATTTTCCGATGATCAAAGGAAATTATCCCAAAAATCAAAAACTCTACTCCAAAATGAAATATAATTTCATGAAAATGGAAGAAAATGTTACAATTACGTAAAAAAATCCCCGAAAATGAAGGAAATTTTCCGAAAAGGGAAGAAAATTTCGAAAAGGATGGAAAATTTCCCGAAAATTGAAGGATATTTCCCGAAACTTGGAAATTTCCCGATTATAGCAGCAACTTCAACATTTAAGAGAGGAGACCCTTCCTACACCCCTGCTTTCATTTTTACATGGTGTTTGATGTTACTTTGTCAAAGTAACAGCTCCCTGCACCTAGATCCCTCTTTTTGAGCAACACAACCAAGATTTGAAGCATTCATGCAGGAATCAAAAGCCAAATTGCTCTGACCAAAACGAATAACTTTGCATTTATCAACATTGAATGACATCTGCCATGTTTGAGACCAACAGACTAACTTATTCAGATCAGTTTGCAAAAGTTACGCCCCATGTTTACCGTACACCCCCAAAGTTAATATTTGCATGTATTTAAGTCACATGCAAATAGTCAACCAATCAATTTACAGACATAGACAAATCAACCAATCGCAATAAAACGGCTTTTTCAAACGAGAAATTTACAATTCGACAGACGACAAGCTGAAGCTTGTCACTGCTGAGAAGGTTAATCGTACAAAAATATTGTGCCGCATAGATTCAGATACCACCATAAAGTGTTTCAATTTACTCCATTTGCAAACGAAAATGGCGCATAAGAACATATATTATTCAGATAAATATTATGACGAGCTTTTTGAATACAGGTTTGTGCATCATTTTTTTTCTCTCTCGATGGTTTGATTTTAAATGACCACTGGATTTTAAACATTGTAGTTAGGCTAGAGCCTATAACGTTGATCTTTACAAGCACCCGATAACACTAGGTTCGCAAAGTTTGAATATCATTACTCATTAGGCCTAGCCTAAGTCTTCAGTCTAACAAGATTTAAGCCTAACGTTAGAACAAGCATTACCAACCCAGTCGGCACTGGAATTTTAAAGTAAACTGAGGCTGTGGGTCTGCCAACGTTTTATGTCTCACGAATATTGCAGCTTTTTGAAAGGAATATGTTTGATCTTAATTCTCGAGAGTATGCCTTGGGCGGTTACCCGTGCATTTTAAAGTTGAATCTGAATCGGTTAAGTCGGCAAAAATCCTTCAAAAGGACATAAACGCCAACCGAGCGTAAAAAGTATGAGTAAAAAATATAAAAATATATTTAAAAAAACTACTTAGCAATACAAGTGTTAGGCCTAGTAAGTTTAGCTTCGAAACAGTTGAGACGGTGCATGTACAATGTCTGACAGTGACAGTAAAGCATTCCAATCCTAGGCTTTAGTGTGTGAGGGAAGGATGATGAGTGTTTATATACATTCTTTTTAGCATAGGGAACCTGGAAATTAAGATCATGATTATTTCTTGTATTAGTTCTGATGGTGGGGATAAGTTCATCTTTATTGTTGGCGACAAGATTCTTATTGATTTTATATAGCATATGTAGCCGGATGTTGTACCTTCTTGTTTTAGCAGGGGCCAATGCCGGTTGTTGTACCTTTTTTTTACACTAGATTTATAAGAGTAGTCTGCCATACAGAACCAGGCTGCTCTCCTTTGAATAGATTCAAGTTTATCCACATTGCACTGGTGATGGGGGTCCCAGACTGCTGATGCGTACTCAACAAGTACTGGCCTGACTAGAGCTTTATCTGTTATAACTTATAAGCAGTGGATTTAACGTCGGTGGGACAGTTTGAAAGGTTACGTTTTAATAGGCCAAGTACAGAGTTAGCTTTCTTGGTTATGTTATGTATATGTTTATCCCATCTTAAGTTTATTATCAATTTCAACACCTAGGTATGGGTGGGAGTTGACATGTTTTAGTGGCTGATTGCATGAGGTATAAACAGGTGATTTAAAGCATTTCTTAGAAGAAATTGACAAGATGTAGCATTTAGAGGGGTTGAAATTCATTTGCCATTTGTTTTGCCATTCAAGTTTGTTAAGATCATCTTGGAGGATTTGTTGGTCAGAGGGGTTATCAATTGTTCTGTACACAAGGCAGTCATCAGCAAACAGTCTAATTGTGCTGTTTATATTATCAGGAATGTCATTTGCCGGTGAACATCCGGGATTCTTTGTCGGTGAAAACATGCAACGATTTGTGCACAAGTGAGCACCACGTTATGTAGGCCTATGTACAATGCATATGTTTCAAACTTCAAAATGATTTTTTTACAATATATAGCCTTATATATAACTTTAGGCCTACCTCAGGAACCCCTAAGTTGAACTTGAAGTGAACATAGATAGTGTAACTGAGCTAGTTTAATAGAGATGGCCTCTTAAATAAAAGCGTCTGACCGATTTAACACTGGCTTTGTTTTCACCGACAAACTGGTTGTTCAGATTTTAGCTACATACGTTATTAATCATGACATCATCCCGAATAGGCCCTAGGCTAGGCCTATTCATTTCAATTAAAAAGTGTTTTTGTTATTGTTCTGTGTTAGGCCTAGGCTACTATTGTTTCTTACATTTTACTTTTTACCGAAAAATAAATGATTGCTTTAATAGTTTTCAATTAGGCTAACATTACAACGCCTGATGTGCTTGACCATGGTCAAGAATGCTGCAAATCACTGAAATTATTGGGTTCTGGTATGAAAATAAAAACTGCACATCTGCATCACTTTTCCAACTGGGTGAATACTTTTTTATGGGGCCTTAAAATAAAAGTATTGAGAAACAAACAAGAGTATCAAAAGCAATTGTTTGTATTTTGATATTAAGAGTAGAATGAAACAAAAGCAGGGACGCGGAACTGACCCGAGAAAAAGAAATGGTACTTTTTCTTTTAAAACAACTGTGCCTGAACCGTATATTTTCTTTCTAGAGGAAATCTCCGTTGTCTCTGCCTCAGATTTGGAAAATACAAAAAAGTCACTCGCTGAACTTAGCAAGGCGAGTAGTGTGGCGAGTACCACAATATTATAATTTTGTATTTCTACTCGCCACAATTATTTTTTCTGGCGAGTGGTTTTTCCAACCCTGCTCTGCCTTTGTTTTTTTTTTCTCAAGAAAAAAACAAGCGAATTCCACGCTCATTGCAGCGTCTTTACACTGCACGCTATGAAAACTGCCAGTCGTTTAAATTGCGCCCAACCCTATCAATCGTGCACGTTCGTAATTATGCATTTCTGCGCATAAAACGTTACTGATTAGATGACATCCCAAATAGCAGTAAATGCTGTTTTTATTGCATGCGGAAACAAAATAGGTCAGATTTTTTTTAACCAATTTTTGACATGTTCTCAAGTAAATTTTCATTTCCAGGCGAGATTGTATCAAACATTTGAAGTAAGAGTATGAATTTTCATGTATGTTGGTGTCTATTATGATAATTTTTAGGGCAACTTTTTTGAGCACAAATCCCATTGACATTTTCTTCAGCACATGTTTTTTTTTTTTTTTAATGGGGGATTTTCTATACCTAAAATCAGCAAACTTTGTGGAGTGGAAGCTGATGAACGTATAGGTACTGTACTAACTTTTTTACAGCTTCGCATAGGGGGTGGACTCAGTGTTGGGATGCATAGGAAAAAAGTAACATTTTGTTTGAGTTGTCAAAATTCCCTTTTTCCTCTCATTCGGATGAAGTTTTTCAAACTTTTTTGGATGAGAATTTATTTGCAAGGAATTTTCTGTGCAATATTTAAGAGTTTCAAGACGTGGGGAGGGATATATCAACTTCAAGTATGTTTTTTCCTATTACACTTAAGACCCCTACAGTGTATATGTATGTTTGTTATTGTGTTTGTGGACAGACAGCTAAAATTGTGAACAGAATACTATAGTCATGTCAAACACACCTGTGGTTTTTGAGTCAGGGGGTAATCAAAGATCTTTTAATGTACATGTATGGAGATGTTGTGATGGAAGAGAAGACCGCTCAAAATCTGTCATGAAATAAATTTCAGTCACTGAAAATGTTTAGATTGTTTTTGGACTGTGTAGGGTATCAGAGATTCCAAAACCTCTTGATCATAATCATTTAAGTATATTGGTGGAGGATTGAAAAGCAATAAGTTAGCATAAAGAAATTTTATAGGTTTTTTTGTTGCAATTACACACAAATTCAGTAGAATTTGTGTAATGTTTTATGTTAATGCCAAAATGGTGAATTTGCATCCAATTTTGATGAAACAATTTGCTATTTTCATGGTTAAAAGCATATTTTCTTCAGATTAAGCTCCAATTGTTGATATCTTTCCATAGATTTTTAAGCTCCAAAACTGAACCATTAACCCATCATGTAATGAAATATGTTCTTTCACTTTTAGACATGTAATGCTGCCAAAAGAAATAACAAAGCTAGTGCCCAAACATCTCATGTCAGAAGATGAATGGAGGGGAATTGGAGTTCAACAAAGCCAAGGATGGATACATTATATGAAACATGAACCAGGTAAAAGCTGAGTATTTCTTACATTTTTTTAGCTCGACTATTCGACTATACTACCCCCGGCATCGGCATTGGGTTAAGGTTTTTGTAAAGTTTTGGGTACAGTTTTTGGTTAAAGTTTTCATAAGTTATGAATGGTGTACATTCATGTAACTTGCATAAGGGTAGATCGACATGGGTACTGTTCAAATGAGCATGATCGGGGGTTTGTGTGTACATACTAATTAGCCTATTTACATAACAATGAAGTTTTTTGTCAGGTTAAAGTTTTGGGTAAGTTTTTGGTTAAAATTTGCATAAGTTATGAATGGTGTACATTCATATAGCTTGGCATAGAGGTAGAGGACATGGGTACTGTTGAATTGAGTATGTTTAGGGGTTATGTGTGCATTTTAATTAGCTTATTTGCATAACAATGAAAATATTTGTCCGACTAAAGTTTTTGGTTAAAGTTTTCATAACTTTAGTTATAAATGGTGTACATTCATTTAACTTGTCATAGGGGTAGAGAACATTGGTAATGTTTAAATGAGCATGAATGGGGGGTTGTGTATGCGTTTTAATTAGCTTATTTGCATAACAATGAAAATATTTGTATCTATGATATGTTTTGAATTAAAGTGGGAGTGGGGATACTTAATGGTGAGGTGTAATACGCATATTAATTAGGTTATTTGCATAACAATATACTTTTGTAGAAATTATTTAACCTGAGATAATGAATTGTTACTTGGTACAGTGGTAGATGGTATTGGTACTGTTCAGTCGAACATGATTGGGAGTTGTGTGTGCATAATAATTTGCTTATTTGCATAAGAATGAAAATATTTGTATCTATATGATATCTCTTAAATTAAAGTGGGTGTGGGGATTTTGTTTACACAAATGATCATTTGTATGAAGAGCATTGTCTACACTCAATGGTGAGGTATAGTGTGCATATCAATTATGTTATTTGCATAACAATAGACTGCTGCAAAATGTTTGACCTGAGATCAAATATATATGGCTTACTAACTTTGCATTTCTAGTTTTGTTATGATATTGACATTCCTGATGTTTGTCTTGCCATGAATAAAGAAGCAAATAAAAGTTTCCTGGCTTTTAAAGAATGTTACATGTACATTAGGGGTTTGGGAAATATAAACAATAAGCAGAATGTGGGGTAGAAGATGACATGATGATAAAGTACATGTAGCTGAAGGAATTAGGATGAGGGTGGGACAGGGTGGAATTGAAAATGTAAGTGTATCTTTCCAAAGCACAAGTAATTTGAAATCCTGCCCCTATTTCTGTCCTCTATTTGCCCATTCTCTATACTAGCTTTGAATAGTCGAGCATACTGTCCTTCCGACAGTTCTTATTATGTTTCTATGTTCCATTTTAGTTTGGAAGTGGTGATAGCAAAACATTCTTGTGGATGAAGTGTGTAAAGAAATTGTAAAAATAAATTAAAAAGGGTAATGAATGAAAGTAGAAACCCCTATCAAAGCCTTTAGTATTTTCAGAAAGGGGCAAATGGAATTTATAAGGCATCAAGGAAAACTTCATTAATGGCATTGAAATGTAAACAAAGGAAAAAACAACAAGTACAATAGTGTCCCTGACTCCCTGCATCTTTCTATATTTGGGAACTGTACAATCAGTAATACAGTACAGTACAGTATTAAGAGTGCTTTATTAGGGGCAGGGTGGAGCATTTTATTTGAAAAAACCAAAACTAGGAGCCTGTGTATGGATCAAAAAATTGAAATGAGTGTTTTGAAGGAATTCTTGCAAGACTTGCAGTATGTTTCAAATAAGCAGTATTTAATCACTTAATTGGGCAAAATGAAAATAGTACTGTAAATCAAACTTTTTGATACTTTTGGTAATACTTCCTTGTTTCTCAAGTAATACTCCATACTCTATGATACTAATAAGTATCAACCACAAGGAAGTTATCACTTCTGGTTAGAAGTTGCACCCCCTTTCCTCCTTCCCCACTTTTCCAACAATTACTACCTCAATCTGTTATAAGTGGTGGATGATCGAAAAACAATATAGACAAAAATTCAATTTTTATTTGAATTATAAAAAATGTATATTGTCAATTTAACTTAAAGGAGCTTTCGGCTGAAAAGTGAGTGCATATTTAGTGTCAAGTTTCACACTAAATCGATACCTTTGCGGTGCGGAATATAATAAACATTACTAAATCTTGACTCGAGTACTTAAAGTTTGTACGTGTTTTCACATTTGACTTTTAGGAATTTGTTCTTGAGTGCAATGGGTAAAAATTTCTGTAAAAAGCAGACCGTCACTGTGATGCAACTTCTATTGGTTCAAATCTACATAAATTAGCCACAGGTATAAAATCAGACCCACAGTAGCTTGATTTGAAAGGGGACAGGGTGCTAGACTTGTTGAGAAGCACATTAATGCACGCGCGAAGCACTTGTCTTTCGGCGTGGAGTCCAGGGGCCCCCTTAATGCTCAAGCCCCTGGTGAAGAAGCTCTGGGATTTTGATATATATTTATACATGTTTTTCTGATGAGAGGTAGGGCAGACCCCCAGGGGGGCAGGGGCATCCCTGTGAATCAGCAAAGCGAAGGGTCTGTTAAATATATCTTTGAAAGTAGCAGAAACAAACCCCCCACTTTTCTGCGGAGATCACCTTTAAAATTTACCCTTTTCTTTTTTTTACTAATGAGGGGTAGGGCAGACCCCTAGGGGGACAGGGCATCCCTGTGAAACAGCAAAGCTAAGAGTCTATTAAATATATCTTTGAAATTAGCAGAACCAAAAACCCCACTTTTCTGCCGAGGGCACTTTTCAAATTTATGCTCATTTTATTATGTTTTGTTGAATATCTTTTACACCTGTGCAAAAATTTCTGAATTTGTTTCATGTTTTGTCCATGTTTATTACACATTTTATATTTTATTCTCCAACAGAACCTCACATACTTCTCTTCAGAAGACCAACCACAAAGCAACCATTGAAAGAAGTTCAAAACAATCAGCAGCACTAGCGAACAATGATGGACAAAAGCAAGGAACAAAGTTCTATCACTCTTGTATGAATGAAGGAAATAAATGAAAAGAACAGTCTCTTTGGGAAGAAAGATTGCACATTTTTCAACTACAGGCTCTTATTTTTTAAGAAAAAGAATAAGGAGGCACAATTTTCTTTACAAGTTGCAGAATCTACTTGCATGTTCCGCGATGGGAAGCCTTCCCTCGAATCACTCAAGAAAGCATACAGCTCAATGAAAGGAAGTTGGGCAGTTTTTAATTCAATTTGGCAATACATTGCAAAAGAAATTTTGGCAAGTTTGAGGTTACAATTTTTACAGCAGTTTTGACCAATTACAGTTGTGATGATAATTTAATATGCTGCAGCCAGTGCATTATTACTTTGAAATCATATAAACAAACTACAGGTGCATGCAAAAATTGATGTTAAAAATTTCCTCAATTGTAAGATGTTCATTTGTAGGCATTGCATAAATGATAGCAAATGATAAAGTGGTTACACTTATCTAATCACCAGGGTAAGCTTGGGTGTTTGGTGTGAATGACCACTTTGCTTGATTGATTTCTGCAACATTTTACCAAAACTAGAATGGAAAGGGCCCTCGGGCCACTATGTATTCAGCAACCACTGGTCATACTTCACTTCACTTCACCATATACTCTTGAGTAATTCATAGGCTGCAGTGTTATGCCAGTGTTTTGATGGATGTCCATTCATTATTTCTTATCAATGTTAGTTCTGTTTTTACTTTTTAGAAACCTTTGAACCAAGAAATTAAATTTTCAATATTTCCAAATTCCAGTGCCTAAAAGGATTAGTCCCCTCCAACTTCATCACCTTTTTCAGCAAGAGCAATTTATTCCACCTGATCTAAACCTCTCTTTCCTTCCCTCCTCTGCCTTTCCTTCTTCATCTTCCTTTTATTACCCTAACTTCTTTTCCTTATTCACCTTCTCTCCCTCCTTCCTCTCTGTCCTAATTCAAGCACCTTAGTTTTTAACACCCTCTCGGCACATTTGACTCTGACTGTCACAGTGCCCTTAAACATCAAGAAACCAAACCAAACCTAAAAGGATTACTTCAGTGGTCACGCAACATATTGTTTCAAAAGAAACAAAATGGCGAAGAAAGCATTCAAAAATCTTATTCCGTTAAGGACATATTTAAGTTTTGAGCTGTCTTATCTGTATAGAAATTACTGGTGTAGTAAGTCTACTATGAAAAGTAAGCGCCTCCATCCTCACATTCTTAACAATTTTTAATGTATTTTACAGAAAGTTTATTTAAATTTTTCACTATTTAAATCATTTTTCCTCGAACTTTCTTCAGGTGGTATATTAAAATTATCCTTGCTAGATTAAGTTTTACTACTTTTTTTGACATATCCTATGGTTTTTAAAAACAAAATTGTAGGACAAAATATGATAGAATGCAAAAAGTTCTTGAGGAATCTGAGACTAAGACATCACAACTAGTCTGAATTCAGTCATTTCTACACAAATGATACCAAACTTTATACTCAAATATCTCCTTAACAGAGTGAGATTTGTGAATGCTTTCTTCACTATTTTGTTTCTTTTGACGTCCTTTTTCATATAGTTTGCTTGACCCCTGAATTAATCCTTTAACTTTTCATCCTCAAAAAAATAAGCTGCTGTCTGCAAATCAGTTTGGTAACCACACATGGGATGATTCAAATGCCTCTAAATAGTCATGAATATACATGTTAAGGAGTAAGGCTTGAACATGTGACATGATGTTATGTAAGATTTGTTTATCATATGAATTTCATTTAGGAACTTTAGTACTTAGCTGAACGGTAAGGCGCTGAGGGTTTTGTTTTGGTAAATTTCATTGAAAGATTGAAATTTTTGCTTCTCCCATTTGATTCCTGTTAGTGTCACATAGGCACCAGTTCAGTTGCATTTGAACTTGCATATGTAACTGCCTTGGATTTGCCTTAATGACATCACACTGTACACTGTGAATTCACTTTTCAACACACATGCATTCATTGAAGTGTAATAGCTGCTAAATGGAATAAGATATCAAGATGATTTTTACACGAAGTTGTTTCTATGATAGTCCCTATCATACATATGAAAAAATTCCAAGGGAATATTCCTTTACATGGGAGCCAGTAGTTCATTCATCCCCTTCTGGCAAATAAACTCAAATCAGAGAAAAACAAGGGGTATGCAAAAATGGCCATTGGTATTGCTTATTCTTGCAGCATGAGTAGTTGTAAATAATTGTATCCTTTTTATACAGTACAGTGTGTGGAAAAAATGACCATCCTGGTATTGCTTATTCTTGCAGCATGAGTAGTCGTAAATAATTGTATCCTTTTTATACAGTGCAGTGTGGGGAGGGGGTAGTTCCGTAATATAATTATTAAGTTTAATTGTAAGTTTGACCAAGGCAACAATAATGGATTTAAGATAAAAAGTTGAAAGTGATTTTTAAGTTTACTTTTATTGAAATGGAAATCATCTTTGATTCATGTTACTTGTTTTGCGGATTTTTCCTTGGACATTGGGAGCATGCAAAATGTTTCCAAATTATTTTCTTCGTTTAAAGCCTGATTACTGTGAAGCATACTTTTAGGTTTATACAGGACAAAACTGTAGAGACTTACTACTAGTATAAAGGCATTCAACTTAAGCCATTTCAGCTCTGAATGCTACATTTATGTTCTTTTCCTACAGTTTCTGATGTATGTTGGCTGACACATTGAAATTAATGGATCAAATGTTTGGTAGATACGCCACATTGAAGTGGCCACTGTTCATTTTATTTATTCATTTGTTTCATCACAACATTAATGATTTATAATTACATAGGAAAAGAAAGTTGTGAAAGGAAGTGCTCTGAAAAACCTTAACTACTTAACGAGTAGAGCACTCCCATCATCTAGATAATAATACTAATTTTACTATAACTATATACATGCATGTCTCTATACAACGATAGAGAGAAAAGAAAATACAGTTGTAACAATAAAGTTTAAAACCTTTATACAACAACCTATAAGTGTATTTATTATTATGTTTATCTCTCATTACACAAGAAAATTGTTATTCCCAATTAACACACATTTGACTCTGACTGCAGCTGTGCTGTTAAACATCAACAAACCAAACCCAATTAACAATTCCCTGCTAGGAAAGACTAGGAATTATTTCCTAATATGACATGCATGTTACAGGTATTTCTTTTACATACTATGATTTTTTTTGTATACATTTCTTTCCAACCAACTAATTGTGACATATAGAATCAGATAATGCATAGTATTCTTCAAATTACTTAAGGAAAACATTTTGCCTTAAAGGTGGACTAATTAATTGGTGAAGCTTTCAAATATTTATTGACAAGTTTTGCCTCCCAAAGTGATAAAATGTTATTGTTTATGGATCTCAGATAACAGAAATTTCGCAGCTCTAAACAAGGGTCAAAAAATTTGTAGAATATTTGTGAGTCTCTGGAAAATTGGGCCTTCACCTTTCAGTCTAGTGTTACTTTAAAGGAATATTTACATGGATTTTATTTTTTCATAAATGATAGAGAAAATTTGTAGAAACAAAGTGGTGAAAAAACTATGGTAATATCTTATTCCGTTTAGAATTTATAACAATTTGAGGTAGAAAAACATTCTTTAAAACACCTCAAACAGTATGTCTTTCAGCTTGGTGATGTCATTCAAATTCAGCACTGCTTATGTATTTCTTATAAATTTAATCACGTTTTTTTACATTATCGAACATTTTTGGTTCATTATAGAGATAGGGTGGAATATAATTACAAGAAAACGTTTTGTTTTATTCTTGGTGTGCATCACATTTAATGAGAAAAAAATCTAAAATCATTTTTGAAGAAATAGAAAAGACGTTTTGTTGAAATTGTCACTATGACATCACAGATCAGTCACAGTTGCCAGTCAGTCACTTTTGTCCAAATTCAAAAATACTTTATAAAATTTTGCAGCTTCTAAACGGAATAAGATATTAACATAGTTTTTCACCACTTTCTTTCTATAAAAAAATTCTCTATCATTGATGAAAAAGTGAAAATCTATGGGAATATTCCTTTAGGTAGTGTATGCCATTATTGTATTAGCCTACTGGTCAGACATGTTCATCTTGTTTGATGGAGCCTAAAGGACAAAGAGAAGAAGCCCCTTCAGTTTATAGGAGTGAAGGGACTACCTTGATCTTGTTCTGTTGCTTACATATATTGTTAAAGAAATGTTTTATTACAGATTTAAAATATGGTAAAGAGGTGTTGTGACTCAGTGGTTAAGGAGTCATGCTCGTATTCGAGAGGTACCAAGCACTGCATTGTGTCTTTGAGCAAGACACTTTACTCTGAATGCTTCAGTCCACTCAGTTGTAAAATGAGTACCAGCACTGCTGGGCAGTTAATCTGAGATGGACTGGTGTCCTGTCCAGGGGGAGTCCTGTACTCTCATCCGCTCATGCCATGGAAACAGGGATAAGCAGACCACTAGCTTTGTTGTTTTACAGGGGCGGCCCTGCCCCTGGGGTCTGAAATTTGTTTTTATAGAATACATGGATGCAGAACACAGAATGATAAGATAGTAAGCAATTGTCCTGTTTGGCTCATGAATTGTCCTTATCAATCAGAATAGTTTCATTCTGAGGTATGATTATAGCTAAAATCCCAGAGCTTCTTCACCATGGAATTGAGCCTTAAAAAAAAGGGGCCCTAGGACTCCATGCCGAAAAAACGCAGCACTTCGCACACACATTAATGTGCCCCTCAACTAGTCTAGCAACCTGCCCCTTTTTAAATCAAGCTAAGTCTTACAAGCACCAAACCAATGAGCCTAATGGCTTGGATGGATTTAGCTTTTATGTTAAGGGGACATGAAATTCCTTTGAATGTATTTATCTATGCAAATCACTCTGAAGAAACTGGACAAATGCATGCACTTGGTTCATTATTATACGTTTGTGTGCCCTTCTGTGTTGGATTCCTTTGCATACAAGATTTATAATCATTAGCTTTATAAAAAGAATGTTTTGTAATAAATTAAGAGCTCACAAAATTAAAGTAATAACTTGCAATAATAATTATTGTGGTTACTTTTTTTAACTCATTCATTTTGAGCAAAAAAGGATCAACTGTAATGTTCTGTAAATATTTTGTAAAGCTTCCAAGCTACGTATTAAATAAACGATACAACTTAATAATACATTTTATGTTTTAATTTTTGCATTCTTCTGAAAGTAATTGAAATGATCTGGGAAGAATTTTGATAAGCTTGTGGCTGCTCAGATATAACTTTTGGTTGTCCAAGGAGACAATGGAAGGGGATAATATTGCTGAATCAGCTTTAGTTTGTGGCTGTCCAGATATGACTTTTGGTTGTCCAATGGAAGGGGATAATATTGCTGAATCAGCTTTAGTTTGTGGCTGTCCAAATATGACTTTTGGTTGTTTAATGGAAGGGGAAAATATTGCTCAATCAGCTTTAGTTTATGGCTGTCCAAATATGACTTTTGGTTGTCCAATGGAAGGGGATAATATTGCTGAATCAGCTTTAGTTTGTGGCTGTCCAGATATGACTTTTGGTTGTCCAATGGAAGGGGATAATATTGCTGAATCAGCTTTAGTTTGTGGCTGTCCAGATATGACTTTTGGTTGTCCAATGGAAGGGGGAAATGTTGCTGAATCAGCTTTAGTTTGTGGCTGTCCAGATATGACTTGGTTGTCCAATGGAAGGGGATAATATTGCTGAATCAGCTTTAGTTTGTGGCTGTCCAGATATGACTTTTGGTTGTCCAATGGAAGGGGAAAATGTTGCTGAATCAGCTTTAGTTTGTGGCTGTCCAGATATGACTTTTGGTTGTCCAATGGAAGGGGATAATATTGCTGAATCAGCTTTAGTTTGTGGCTGTCCAGATATGACTTTTGGTTGTCCAATGGAAGGGGATAATATTGCTGAATCAGCTTTAGTTTGTGGCTGTCCAGATATGACTTGGTTGTCTAATGGAAGGGGATAATATTGCTGAATCAGCTTTAGTTTGTGGCTGTCCAGATATGACTTTTGGTTGTTCAATGGAAGGGGATATTGCTGAATCAGCTTTAGTTTGTGGCTGTCCAAATATGACTTTTGGTTGTCTAATGGAAGAAAACATATTGCTGAATCAACTTGTTCAAGATTTTTAAAAGACTTAAAAGTGATATGATTCTATTTTTCATAAAACTCAGGGGAAGGGTCATTAACATATTTTTCTCCTTCATTAAAATTGTTTGTGGGTTGGGTCATGACATCTGCGATCCCAAATCATAGACCTAAAGCATTTTGTGTTGCACACGAAACTGACATCTGCTATAGCTTGGTGTGTATGCTCCATAAAGGAGTCTTGCTGGCTCCCATCAGGGAGGATCATGTACATACATACAAGATCCATGTTCTTGCCTTTCAGCATAGACTTGTAAATGAAAGTGGGTTTAAATAACAAGGAAAGATACTGAATTCATAATTTTGTTGTCTATTTTAAATAGGAAATGGCAGGTGAATAGAAGCTAACAAATGGAAAAATTTCCCCAGAACTTAATTGATCAAAGTACAGGGGTAATCACGTACGACTAAAATCTGTTTTAAAAGACCTATAGTAGTTGAGCAATATGGGATTTTTATTCAAAATGTTATGTTTGGTGTATTCTATTGTCAATCTGAAAGTTAAATTGCTAAGAGGAGATAAGCATATTTTCCAATTAAAAAAAGTTAATGGCGGAACATGTCCCCTTGGACTAGTCCGGGCTTAGTATACCACTTTTGCTTCATCAATACTGACCTTGGACTACTAGGGACTTTGTATACCACTTTTGCTTCACCAATACTGAAGCCTGGAGAACCATCAATGGAGCCTAGTGGTAGTTTTGGGATTTACATTTTGGAATTAACATCTCTTGAGTTACAAAATAAGCCACACCCACCACTGCAATGCAGTAACTAGGTGGGGGCAAACAAATCTGCAATCGTGCATTGACATTTACATATTCGCGAGGCTTGCCACAAGCTTTGATCCATTTATAGCACTTCTCCGTCCGGATCTAGAATTTTTAGCAAAAAGAATAAACAAAATTCAGTTTGCTAAGTATTCTGGGTAACAGCATTCAGATTTACAAAGCCTGCAATGGCCCCGTAAGCACAAACTTTGTTCACCATTTTTCCTTCACCCAGTCTGTGTTATCAGAAATTTGTTTTGTACAGTAAATTACATTGACTACATAAGCGCGCGTCGCTAGAAAGTTGTCCTATCACTAGCGCATAGGATGTTTGTCCCACTTAGTTATGCTGATTTTGTTGCTAGGCAAATTTATGGCGCTGATTGGTTGAAAAAGCTGTCAATCACCTAACTCAGACAGGTCAATTATGTAACTCCTCTCACCTAGGGAGATACAGATAGCAGAATATGCTAACATGTACAGTATATCGTCAAACACTTGATGCATGATATGTATAATGTCAAGTGCTGGCCATAAAACAAATTCAACTCATCTGGCTTTATATGTGACACACCTTTCCCTCTCTCTCACCCCCACCCAACTAGTGGGGCCCACTAAAGTCCTGGGGGTTCTTTGGGAATGTGGTGATTTAGGGCTCATACCAAACATATCGCAGTGTCATTGTGTTTGGACCCCAAATCCTTCGCACCCTATTGTTGCGCCACTGCACCCAATGTACCACCATTGGATATTGATAAACTCAATTTGATAAAGTGCCTCTTATAATACAGTAAATACTGCTACACTGACTCCTTTCCTGATATACTGTATGAATTAACCATATCGATCATGAACAGACAAGCACATATTATAATAAAAAAAGTGATTCAATTGTAACATACTTTTATTGCAAAAATCTTTTTACCATTTATACAGATCCAACAGATTTGAAATTGTAACAAACAAGTAAAACAAGACATGCATAGAATGAGCAAGAAATATTGAAAGCTTAAAATAAAACTATATATTATGCAATGCATTATGTCCCCCCCCCTCCCTTTCTCTTTAATTGGATATTCAAAATCAATTATCTAATGAATGGATCTTTTGTTTGCATGCCACAACTGCCTAATTGACTTATAAGGTCAGGGGTAGTACAGTTGCTGTAAAACACTAACATTTGAACATTCTGACTTATTTGGTAATTTGTGAGTCTAAAACAGAATCATTTTTTGTATAAAGTAACAAGAATGTTTACAATACCATTGATATAAGAGTAATACATAAAGTCAATTGAAATATTCATGAATAACTGTCTATTAAACAAATTTCTACCAATAAACAACAGTGAATGAGATATGTACTTCATTTCTACTTTGTGATTAATGAAGAAATGGATTTATAATGCCCCAGAAACTCAAAATTCACATCTACAGAGCTAGCTGTCTCCAAAATGTTTATAAAATTGGTAAAACAGGTAAGTGATTCTATTAATCTCTTCATTATTGCATGTAATTTGTATTAATTAATTAAATCAATACAATTTACATAAGATAAATATTTGTTATCTGAAATTTGTTTTGTGATATCTTTTAAAAGTTCACAATCAGCTTTTCCCCCTTTATCTCCCTTACAAACCTTCCATTTCTTCATTATCCTTACTCTTACACCATTATCATTAACACCCTCTTGGCACATTTGACTCTTGCAGTGCCGTTAAACATCAACAAACCAAACCAAAACCTTAAAAGTTCAGTTTAGACAGTAAACTCGAAATCACTTTTAATACTTGGTAATATTAAGATATTAATTTAAAGTTGTCCGTAAGTGATAAATACCCGGAACAAATACAGAATGGCACTAACCATGTATCATATTTTTAAATGATATACTGCAGTTTTACTTGTTACAAAATCTTTCAAAAGATCATTTAAAGAAAAAGTATGAACCAACAAAACAGAGAGAGATGGCAAGAACATGAAATTAAATCAATTTATTTTATTTTTTTATGTTCAAACAGGCAATTTTCAGATGTTGAAAATTCTAATACACTGGAATGTGAAATGTTGTTCGAAGTCTGAAATAAAATGTCTGTATTATAAACATAATTTTCTTTAGCACCAACATAATGTTTATAAAAATGTGTATGTAGATGTTTCAATCATGCTAGTCATTGACCTCAACTATCAACGGACATACAAATTCTGAATGTCTGATTCCAAGTGAATGACTGGGATATTTGCGTTTGTTGAATGTCGCATTTTCGGGCCGATGAGCCCCGGGGCCAGGTACCCTTGTGCTTTCTCTGGGTAATTCATGCCTTCCCAACATAGAATAACTGGGCTTTTTGTCGTTGAATATGTCAGGGTGAACTGTATTGTGGGAGCCAGGTCCGGGAGTTTTGGCAAGATCCTGAAGATAACTTCCAACTTTGGGCCTGCCAGTCATTGAGTAGCTTGGTTTAGACGTCTTATTGGGTACGTTGCTGCCTAAGTATATCGGTAATGTGTACTGGTTTGGTGCAGGTTGTTGATCACGCTTACGATACCTTGTACGGGCTCTCATGGTGTACACTGGTGCATGGCGTTCTCCTTGTGGGTGAACCTTCTCGGGACTGTATGCATATGGTGATGGTGTCACAAAGGTATCTGGTTAAAGAAAAGATTTCACAATAAATTTTTTGTCTACTCTAATGCTGTGCTTCATCATGACACCAGAGAATGAAAGATGTGTTCTAATCATAACTTTTTCTTTTTATTAAATAAAGGAAAATTAATTTTGAAAGGAGAAATTGTCCAAAAGTTGAATGGGTATTAATCTTGGGTTCTAAAATTCTGTATAATCTAACAATGTTGTATAATGTAACACTTACACTAGTGGAAGTCCTTTGACATGAAAAATAAAATTCAACTATGGCATAAAAGTTGCATTGTTTTTCATGCTATAGTACATTTGAATTTGTGTTGGCAGTGTTGTGTTAAACTCCTGTAAAGTATTACTGTAAGTGCAGTACAGTACTTAACTATTTTGAAACTACAGGTATTAAGCACGCTATCTGCTGAAAGAGATTGAGAGGGAAGGGGAGGAGCATTACAGTAGTAGAAATTCAAAAAATGTTCTGCAATTTTCAATGTTTCTTGATAAAAGATAAATGTTATAATGTACTAATCAACAATGAAACAATTAGTCAATTCAACTTTAAAAAAAGACAAAATGTATGACAACATCACAGCAATAGTTGTATTTTTCTATACCAATACTAGTCCTTGTTCATAGCAACAACAAAATAGGGTTTTCTTTTATTTTATTTGCCCAAAATCCTAGGTGGCACATTGTGAACAAATTTTTAATTAAAAGTTGTATATTTTACATCAAATTGATGTTGGATTATTTTTATCACACATTTCTATAAATAAAAAAACACATTAAAATGGCAATAAAATTATCATGCTTGGCATTTTTGTCTAACGGTCGGTTGGCAACTGGAACTTACATCAATTTGATTTTGACCTTGTACCAGAATAGAGAAAAAAACGTTATTTTAGTAAATTTCACCAGGGTTTTATTCTTTGTTTTTTGGGAATAAAACTTTGTTCAACATAATTCAGTACGAAATGTTATTAAAGCCAAAATGAAATTCTTTATTGTGCCAAATATGCATAATAAAGAAGCAATTGGAGGTCTTGGTAACATACAATACAATACACTTTATTACAGTGCTCTAGGCCATTTGGCCTTTGTCACTAACATAAACGATAAATTTAATGGTACATGATTGAGGTTCTTACAACAAACAATAATCATACTTACTGGGATCTTTTTGCCTTGCAAGTGTTGAGTATGCTGGTGTTCCATCTTTGCCAAATCGAGTGTACCTGAGATTGGGGAAATGTTTTGGACCAGGACTGCAATCTTTACGGAACACTGTAAGTAAAAAAAGAGGAAACAAAAAAGACATTAAGACTTATTCAAAGGAACATAGGCCTAGTTGCTAGGCAAGTATTTCAAATCATCAGCATCAATGATGATCAACCACACTTCCTGAAATCAAAATTCATTTAATTTTGTTTTATAATGTTCTAAATCAATATGATTAGCCTATACTAGCATAGTGCTATATTTTCTTGGTCTAATGAAGTTAATCAACAAAAGGCGATAAACAAATTTTGTGTTGAAATTAGTTAACACAGTTTAGTTAGGTCCAACATAGGCCTTAAGTATCATAATTCTCAAATAATGATAAAAAATGTGGGGTGGGGCTTTTTAATGATTAATAAAAAATATTTAATTTACTAAAGATTTATAAGAAAGATGCAATCAAATGAGAGAACTTAAACTTATCATCAAACTTCACTTTACTTTCCATCTGATCATTACAATTTCAAACTCGAAGGAAGCAACTGTGTAACAAGTGTACAACTAGTATTAATGATGACCATAAATCATTAATATAAACCTACCTGTAGGCCTAATAGTTAGACCTAAACTCACAATTTTTTTTATAATTAACGTTAGACCTAACCTTAGTTGTAATTACATTTTGGAAGCAACTTACTTGTATCACTTAACCGCTTTCCAAATGAGTAAGCTGGTGTCATGTGTTTTGTGTAGTCATGTTTTTGGAATCCACAAGTAGACGGCAGACCATATCTTCCTGGGCCTGGACCTCTTTCTCTTGCAGCAACCAAAGGCTTTTCTGAACCAGTAGCATTATATTCCACTTCTGATGGAGTTAACTTCTTCTTAGACGTTTTGCTTTTGTAAGTAGATTGTGACATGATGTGTAAACAGTTTCTGTTTCGACGAGTAAGTTATCTTTTAAGTTAGTAGATTTTTGTTGGCACAGTACGTTGTTCCACAGTCTGACAATTGCTCTGAATATTTGTGTCCTAGATATGTTGTTGGGGTTGTGTTTTAAACACATGCAAAGTTTACACTTGTTTGGGATATCCCGTTTCTAGCGACGCTGCTACAAACTTAGTTGCTAGGATACAAGACCGGAAGATGGCGCTCAACAAAAAGTTAAAAAAAGCTCTTCTTTAAATTAGAGGGCAGTATTAAAAAAGGAAATGTGACAAGCGAAAACTAAAAAACAAAATGTCGGACGCCGAAGACGACTTCATGGTCGATGATGAAGACGAGGATTATGGCCTTGTAAGTATTTTGTCTATTTAGAAGACTCGATGTAGGCCTACTTCTTAATTTACGAAATTCCCAGAATCCCGTTTACTTTTGATGAGGTATTTTTTTCTTTCGGGATGTTCGGTAATTCCTGTACCACAGTGTAGGCCACAGTGTAGGCTACTGGGCTTGTCTTTGATTCCTTCAGAACGTTAGGCAAAAGGATAGGCCCTAGGCCTAGGCCTCGCTTAAGTTATTGTGCTCACAGGTGTTCCTAGCGTTATGGCAACTTAGGGCCCATATACTTAATACATATATAGGCCTATATGTATTAGGTATGTAGGTAGTATATAGGTTGCCATAACGCTAGGAACACCTGTGGTTGTGCAATAGTGATGGTCAGTGGACTGATTGAAAATGAAAAATAGACCTCTGTGGTGTAGTGGTTAGTGCTTCGTCCTCTCACCCGTACGTCCCGGCTTCGTATCCCGGTGGGTCTGCAACCAGTGATCAATGGGCGGTCTTGATCACAGGTGTTCTTAGTGTTATGGCAACATATATTCTCAAGGTCGGAGAGATGTAACCGTGTACGAGCTTAGTACGGTTTTGCTAAGTTGAGAGGGGAAACTTTATCATTACAGTTAAGTGGGATATTTTTTATAAATACTTGTGTCGTCTTGGCCAAATAGCAAAAATTAATGGGACTCGTATATATGTTGGAAACTATTATCTAATACACAACATTTGTGTAGGAAAATAAATTCTGTCCAGTATTTGTTGAAAAATGACAGAAAAACAGGTGTTTGTTTTCCCTTTGGCTGAAGTTTAAGACCTTCAAAAAAGCATTGTTACGTCGCTATGCACCACAACATTCCCAGATGTCAGACCTCCAGAATAGGCCTAGGCCTACTTACTATATAACAAGGTAGGTCACCTCCTAGTCCTACCGCGACTTGCGAACTGTATATGAAAAAAAACAATTTGACCACTCGCGAATCTTAAATTACATTTTTTGACTTGTTTCACACTTGCCGGAGACTCCCTTCTTCGTTTATAGACCACAGTATTTGTAATTTTTTCTGATGAGATGTACAAACGATGAATTTTCTACCCCTATTACATTTGTTGTCATTAATTATAATGGTCCTCCGCAATTGGTGTGGGCTTTAAAAAAGCTGTCGATGACTCATTATACGCAATCTGTTAAATATTTGCTATAACTGTTAATTGCTATGAAAAGTATTTAGAAATGACAAATCAGTTTTACAAATAACTGATTGTCAATTCTAAACCATTTTTTGGGTCAATCGACAGTTAAAAGGACCGTTTGAAATTTGAGGTTTTGCCTTCAAGTATGGCCTTCATGTATAGGCTATACTTGAAATGGCAACCATAGGGGTTATTAGTATTAGGCTGCATATTTATCTATTCATGCATATTTAACTAGGGCGGCCCAATCAACTTTAAGTTGGTCTACCTTGGGACCCTGGTTTACAACATAAAAATTAACAAAATGGTATAAGGAAAAAAAAACTGTGGTCAAAGAAACAAAACCAAAGAGTAGAAAGTGTTTGTATAAAATATCTAGAAAGGGAAAAAAAGACAAATTCATAACAAATGGCAAAAAAAAGAGAAATTGACAGGAAAACTGAAAAATTGATCTATCAGAGACTTCCTTAGAGAAAATTGCTTGATTTAGTGACCTTTTAAATGTATTAATTGATAAACTTCCTTTAATTTTCATATCAATACTATAAGAAAAACCTCATTTTTTTTTTTATATTATATTTTGACTCTTATTTAAAAACTCTCACATCCCTGGTCATGAAACTCTTAGAAATGGCAAGATAAATTTGTTAGCAATTCACTCCCAGCAAAAATTAAAATAAACTTTCTTCCTAAGGTGCAAAATTGTGGGAAGTTGGAAACTATTTTAATAGCCATGTTAGACTAGATTTTAGCCTCAATCAAATTCATTTACGTAACTATTGATAAACACTAAATAACAGTCAATATATTTTTAGAGGATATTTTCATCCCAAATTTCTGATTTGTTTATGATCAGATGTTAGTATTTTAAATGAATTAAAATTTTGGTAATAAAAATGACTGGAATTTCCATTTTTAAGGCCTCAAAAAGTGTCTCAAATTTCCCCTGATTTTGCACCCAAGGAAGAAACTGTTTTATTTTGTATTTGCAGGGTATGTATTGTTAACGAATTTATTTTGCCATTTTTAAGAGTTTCATTACCAGGGATGCGAAAGTTTTTAAAAAAAGGGTATTTTCATCCCAAGATTTCTGATTTGTTTATGATCAAATGTTAATATTTTGATTTAACTTGATTTTGGTAATAAAAATGACTGGAATTTCCATTTATAAGGCCTCAAAAAGTGTCTCAAATTTTCCCTGATTTTGCACACAAGGAAGAAACTTTTTTATTTTTTATTTGCAGGGTATCTATTGTTAATGAATTGATCTTGCTATTTTTAAGAGTTTCTTAACCAGGAATGCGAAAGTTTTTAAATAGGGTATTTTCATCCCAAATTTCTGATTTGTTTATGATCAAATGTTAATATTTTGATTTAATTTGATTTTGGTGATAAAAATGACTGGAATTTCTATTTTTAAGGCGATAAAAAGTGTCTCAAATTTCCCCTGATTTTGCACACAAGGAGAAAACCTTTTCATTTTTTATTTGCAGGGTATGTATTGTTAATGGATTGATCTTGCCATTTTTAAGAGTTTCATTACCAGGGATGCAAAAGTTTTTAAATAAGAATTAAAACAAAATAACAAAATGTGAGGTTTTTCCTATGCAGCCTAACACTAATGACCCCTATGGTTGCCATTTTGAGTGCCTATAGTTACATGTTGTAGTATAGAAAGCTACTGCTGAAGTTCAAGTGCATAAAGGCCTAATAATTACCTTTCTGTCTTAAGTTATTATGAATGGTTTTCACAAAACTTTAACCCTTCATACCTGAAACAAAGGACTGTTCTTGGAACAGCGGGAATTTCAACCCCTGTATTACTTAGGGCTTGAGGTGACATTTGGGATAGAGCTTGGGATGGCATGTGAGACAGGCTGGAAGGTGCATTATTAACAGTGTGTAAATTTGTATCATTTGCAATGTCTAGTTTGTCATACATTGGGCAATTTATTGTTTTGCCTAATTTTGCTTTAATGTTGCTTTACGCTTGCACATAAGCTTGCATGGTTTTGCCTTGACGTGAAACCGTTCGGTTTCTAGAACCAAAACCGGTTAGAACCCGAAAACCGATTTTTCACCTGTAATATAAACAAACTTTGAACATACAGTGCATTACAGTAAACTGCAGTGTACTGCACTGTTATATGATAGCAGCTAACGGTGTTTGTATCACAGTATTTTCTGTAAATAATGTTGAAAATGATAGCGGAGGCATTGATGAATAAAATGTATTAATAAACTTTAATGTTGTTTGCGTGTAAAGTGATTTTATTACGCCATTTGACCCTCAAATGATGCTGATTTTACCCCTTTGTCACTTTTAAGTCCGAAAGGCCTCAACCCTAACTTTATAAGAGCATTTGAGATTACAAGTGTTATTTTAGGGAACTTTTTGGAAAGGAAGCTTTTTCACCAATTTATTTTCATTTTCTACTGTAATAAGTTTATGTTATGTGAAAGCTAAGACTTTGAACTTTACATTGGTTTGCATAATTCTCTGATCAAATATGCAAATTTATGCATTATTAGATGTCCTAAAACTGCCAGCTTTGTGATATACTGCTTTCTTGTAGTTAATTAAAAACAAATTATTGATAAAATTTATGAATTGTTGAAAGAAGGACCTTTCATTTGATAGTACTCTTGATTTTTTTGGAGCAAGGAAAAAAATCATGTCAATTTCTTCTTTTTTTTAACTTTTTGACCTAAAAATTGACCTGATTTTGCCAGTGATCTATCTGATTGGATTTGGCACTATACTTCTCTATAAGCATGCATTGTTCCTTTCTATGATGCACAAAACTAATATAACATAAAAATGATACGTTTACACCAATATTTTAATAGAAATGGTATGCAAGTTAGCTAATTTACCTCATTTATTATGCGCAGGCATGAAATTTTCAGTTTATGAGCCAATTTTAGCCATTAGAAGCATTGAAAATACTTATGTTTATTCAGGATATACTGAAAGTCTTGTAGAAACTTACTTTTGTTGATTCCTATAAGAATTCTTGGTGAATAGGTACTTAAAAGTGGTTTAGCATCAGTAATCATGTTGACGTTGCCAAACTTGGTATCCTTCAGTGACAGTTGGTACTGCATATAAAATGTCAACAAATTTGTTCAAATACTGGAAAATTCTTAAGAGAAATACAATTTCAACTGTTTTCAAGGAAATACAGGGGTTGGGGTGGGGTGGGGGTTCTGGCTTATTTATATTAGGAGAGGGGACCAGGGGTAATGCAATCCCCCAAAATATGGTCCTCTTCCAAGATCCAAATTGCTTCAAAGAAAATAATTTCCCCCTACATGGGACAGCTTGGCCCCCACCATGAGACTGCTTGGCCCCCATCATGGGTCTCTTTCCAAAAACATGGGACCCTTTCTACTTAAACTTTTAATCCTACTCCATTGCACCACAACTCACAACATAGAATCGAGAATTCTCGAAATAGGTATATGGGCACTGTTGCACTACAAATTAAAGATTGATCTGTAAAGTTTCATTCAAATTTACTATAATAAAGACAATTCATGTTAATCACATCAGATTTTAGTGACCCATTTACTTGTTTATAATCCTTACAAGTAAATAATACCAGCTAAATTACACTGTTTTTGTTTAATTTTGAACGAATCGAAACTAATGTTAGCTATGCCTAATGTTATTGCCTAACGAGTAACGTTAGTAAGCATGAAGTTTGAAAAATGCACGATTTTATCAATTTAAAAAAATTATTTCACCTGGTTCTGATAATCTTTAAGCCTCTTCTGGGTTGGGTCCAAGTACTAAAAGATCTTCATCACTGACGATAAGCCTTCTGACATTTCCTAATCCTCAGTTTCACTTTCAAACAAGATTCGGGATACACATTCTTCTGTCGTCTCAACGTGAATGTCAAAAAATCTAAAAATAATTTGAGTGACGTAGCTGTAAAACGTTTTAGCAATGATCGAGGGGGTATGTCTTTAATTGCAGTAATCCATGTGAAAGCACATTGTTTTCGCTACAATGGTGTTTGAAACTTTTCATTGCGTTATAGGGGTGGATCTCACAATTTTTTACCAAAAAGGGTCAAAAAAATTCCAAAAAACACAGAAATTTACATATTTTACAAATGATTCAAAAAGTATGACCAGGTATGAGCAAAATTCGATTAGATTTGGACAATATGACTTGTCTACACGTATATATAAAAAGAAAATGTCTAAATTTATTTTTTAAGCAATTTTTGTAAATTTTTCAAAAATATGCATTTTTCGGAACATTTTAAACAAAAAGTGAAATTTATGAATGTTTGAACAAAATTTACTGAATGAAAGTTAGTATAGACCCCCCACAAAAATACAATTTCATGAAAGATCTTTACGAGATCTTTGCAGTAAAACTATTTGCACCTATCAGATTTTGGTAAGGTCCCAATTTTATGTTTGAAAAATGGTAGTTTCAAAACGACGATATTATAGCCGCGTGGTAGAGTAAGAGTTGAACAGGTCCTGATGTCCCAAGAAATTCACGTATAAGTTATTGTGAAAAACGTTGTGTCGACAGGCCATCTATATGCCCTTATTTGCTCACAATTTTTGATTAATAGTTATGATTTCAATTACTTTCATGTAAAAAGAAAAGAAAGTTGTCGGATAGTTGTAAAATAGATCAATTAAGCCTCTAAATGCATCATCTTACGTTGTGATGCTAGCCATTGTATACTTGATCACGCATGGTAGGCCTACATTTGTTGCTAATTTGCATATACCTTACGGCGGGAAAATCTTACAGTTCAGATCCCACCCACTTGATACTCAACATTTTCTTTGAAACATTAACCATGGCCATGGCTCCTATTTAAAAAAATAATAGTTCAACCCCCCCCCAAAAAAAAATCTTGATAAATCATACATCCCGCTGTTATTTAGTTCAATAATCAGCTTTTTCTTTAAATGGGCCCCATTTGTGCATCATAGTGGCATTTTACTTAAGCCACCAAAGGTTCCTGCCCTATAGCCTTATATGGTATTTGCCTTCTTCAATGTGCTATAAAACTGCGTGAACGGAAGTGTAATAAGGCAGAAAAGAAAATGCCCACTATAAAAGTAGTGTCCCACTCCCCACCAAATTCACATTTTCTTCATCAAAATGAAAAAATAAAATAAAAGCTTATTACTTCCAATCTCTATACATATAACATGATACATGATTTAAATACATGAGGATTAAAAATTAAACTGAATTACTTTGTTTTCTGTACTTAAACCGGAACTTGTTTTAGCAAGGAGCTATGAACACATTTTCTTTTTACAACACAGGCCACGCACCCAAGCAAAAGCAATTCTTTGGCACTCTGAAGATAAGATTTAGTTTAACATTGATTAAACAATATTTTTGGTCACTCAGAATTGTATAAAACGGCAAAGCACATTTGTATTTGAACATTCTGTTTGTACTTTCTACTTGTGTAATGATATGCAGAGCGGAATGCAGAGATAATATTAATTTATGCATGCCAACAGGCTATCATCTACCACGTCCACAAAAAACATATATAAACTCGCCCCACTTCGAACCAATGAAATCATTTTAGTTTGTATCCCCAAGCAAATAACACATTGTATGAATAAATTACATACAACACATAATTGGAATGGAAGATTCCATCACTTATAAGATACTACTTTTTTGACCAAAACTACTCTTCAAAAGTTTATTATACACTTGAATATGAGATGAGGGGAAGGAATACAAAATTTTTGAGAGAGTGAATGATTGTTTTCACTCACGATATCATTGTGAAATGAGAATCATACCAGCTTGGTTTGATTCACAAACTAAGCTGGTGATAGCATGGGGATAATTTATCTTTGTTTTATTGTACATCGTTATTCTATAATGATCACGCAATTAATTCACCCTCCTCTAAACCATGCTACATATATTTATAGCTACGGTATTTCCTAGCAGAAGCTGTATCCAAACTCAAAAATCTTTCAAAAATATGATACAACAGCCTTTGAAAAGCCATTCATTAATCATGTTACTAAGACAACACTTGAATTAAGGATCATGCACGCAAAGTTTAATTTGTATCCCAAGGGCTGTTAATCGGATCAGAGCCCATAAACATGTGTTGCAACTTGTACTAGCCTTAAGCTGTTAAGTCCGTACATAGGGTCAGTCAGTACAGTCTGACTGTAGGGCGTGGTTGGGTGTGAATTCCTAAATGGTCTTGTAGTACTTGGCTTGTAATTTGCGTATATTTGTCGGGATTTATAATGGATTCCCAGGTATTTTAAAGGACTCAGGAGAGAATGGACATGACTTGGGGATTATGAAAGTACATTTGTTGTGGTCAGGAAAATATTAGCCCGGAAAGAAGATGCAGATACATAGCATCATCGGACCTGTTATTACAGGTACTAGAAACTTTTTAAGCTTTATGTTGCAACCAGCAACATCTTTTGTATGACTCAACCAGGATAGAACCCACTGCCTTCTAAATCTTTTCTATGAATAAACCAAGATAGAACCCACTACCTTCTAGATCTTCTGTATGACTCAATCGGGATAGAAACCACTACCTTCTAAATCTTCTCTATGACTTAACCGGGATAAAACCCACTACCTTCTAGATCTTTTGTATGACTCAATCGGGATAAAACCCACTACCTTCTAGATCTGTTGTATGACTTAACCGGGATAGAACCCACTACCTTCTAGATCTTTTGTATGACTCAACCGGAAAAGAAGCCACTACCTTTTAGATCTTTTGTATGACTCAACTTGATAGAACCCACTACCTTCTAGATCTTTCGTATGACTCAACCGGGATAAAACCCACTACCTTTTAGATCTTCTGTATGACTCACCTGGGATAGAACCCACTACCTTCTAGCTCTTCTGTATGACTCAACCAGGATATAACCCACTACCTTCTAGATCTTCTGTATGACTCAACCGGGATAGAACCCACTACCTTCTAGATCTTTTGTATGACTCAATCAGGATAGAAGCCACTACCTTCTAGATCTTCTGTATGACTTAACCGGGATAGAAGCCACTACCTTCTAGATCTTCTGTATGACTCAATCGGGAGAGAACCCACTACCTTCTAGATCTTTTGTATGACTCAACTGGGATAGAACCCACTACCTTCTAGATCTTTTGTATGACTCAATCAAGATAGAGCCCACTACCTTCTAGACCTTTTGTATGACTCAATCGGGATAGAACCCACTACCTTCTAGATCTTTTGTATGACTCAACCGGGATAGAACCCACTACCTTCTAGATCTTTTGTATGACTCAACCGGGATAGGACCCACTACCTTCTAGATTTTTTGTATGACTCAACCGGGATAGAACACAACTACCTTCTAGATCTTTTGTATGACTCAACCGGGATGAAACCCACTACCTTCTAGATCTTTTGTATGACTCAACCGGGATAGAAACCACTACCTTGTAGATTTTTTGTATGACTCAACCGGGATAGAAACCACTAGCTTCTAGATCTTTTGTATGACTCAACCGGAATAGAACCCACTACCTTCTAGCTGGAAATCAGGTGCTCTTTCAATTGATCTAGCCAGTTGTTGTATTGATTGGTAGTTCTTGATTGGTATTGTAGTCCTTCGGTACTTATTTTATATCTAACCTTTCATTTCATTCTTCACTATAGCTATATTCAGAAGAAAGTAACTCTGAGCCAGATGTTGACCTGGAGAATCAGTACTACAACTCCAAGGCCCTGAAGGATGATGAACCAATTGCAGCATTGAAGAGCTTCCAACAGGTTGGTTGTAACATTATTTCTTCTTGATTAAATCTACAATCAGGGACAAAAGTCTTGGCTTTGTTCCTCTTTTACCCCCTATTCAATGTTTGGTATGCGATTTGCAAGAAAAGGTTTTGGTGATATATCTGCAACAGTGAACAGGGGTATATGGGGAAGGAAAAAAGTGCCAAGTTCTTTTGTCTGGGATTGTAGCAAGTTTCTTTTGTTTCAGTCTGTTCCATGGTCTTATCATTACAAATTTGGTTGTTGTTACAGCTGTGACCAATTAGAGTGTACACGCTCGCAAATCCTTGTAAACGTTTACTACATACATCATTGCGAGTAATCGTTTTTCATAGTCAGTCTTGCCGTTGAAAATCAATATGATCATTCATGATTCAAGTCACACACACATTCGGTGGACAAAATTCCAATCAATGACTTTTTACAAATTGTAAACCCGATAAGCATAATCCTTTTTAAATGTGAGAAATACATTTGCGCAGTAATCACCAACGAATGGGGATATTCTTGATTTTTTGTGGATATTCTTTGATTTTGCCGAAATCTGAGTAGGCTAACTTGTAAAATGCACCGCGAATGTGCAGCAGTAAACAGTGAAACTAGCAATAGGCCTAACGTTAGGCCATAATTAATAAGGCTTTCAATCCCACGCAATCAAGGCCCGTTTTACAAGCTGTTAAATGACCAAAAAACACACTAGTCAAAATACTTAAATCGTGACAATCAGTACATTTACATGTAAATATTACCTGATGAGTCAAATCAATTTTGCAAGAAAGAAAAAATATTGCAAAATAAGCAAACAGAAAAAGGTTTTAACAGAGGTGAAATTCTAGGTGCTTCGCAAAAATGTCGGCCATTTTTTCGAGAGGACTGATATTTCAGAACTTCCTTGGTGGTGGCGTAGTTTTGAAATGTTTTACAGCTAGGTATCATAGGCCTAGTATGCAAGATTTTCACAGTGGAACTTTGAAAGCCGTAGCGAGTAGGGCAAAAAAAGTTACGCGATGTTGAGTTTAAATGACATTGAAAGGAAGTTATCTGTTCTTTCTAAACTGAATTTCCATGCATATTTTCTATAAAAATGATGATTTTTACTCTTGAAGTAAACTTTTTACAATTTGGAAAGCAAAACTCAGCGTCTATTTGAGCAATGGAGTCAGTACTTTTGCCATACTGGTTGCACGATTTTTTTTTACTTCGCCTCGTAGTTTTGGAGCAATTTTGGTGTATTTCCGAAAATTATGGTACTAAACGCGTGTACACGATACACGCTCGCTTTTTTTGGCATGTACACATTTACTAAAATTCCTAAACGTTCACAGCTCTAGTTGTTGTCGAGTTAACCAATCGCAGGAGGATCATTACAAATAAATTGACACAGGTGTACCTACAATAAAATGATTTATTTGATTTTTTCTCAATTAGATTTGATTTTTTTTAATTTGTTACTAAAACAATACACAACTGCACAATTAGATCAAAACAAAACTTAGTTCCTGATGATTTAAAAAGAATGGAAGAATGGATACCTTTTGGTATATGTGAAAAGTTTCATTGAACTCTTTTAGTTTGGTGTTCGTCTGATACCTGGCGTGATACTTTTTGTATTTATAGATTGATTTGGATGAAAATGATTTTTGAAGGATTTCCTTGTACAGAGTGAAATGCTGCAAACAATGTAGGTTTGCACTGTACTCTAATTTTAACAAAAGCTTTTTATCCTATAAGGACCTTTGAGATCTTGCATCAAAAGGAAGCAAAGTCCGGCACTGAATAGAGAATTACTGCAAAGGTCTGATTTGAATGAAAACGAAACAATAACGTTACAGGGTGGTGTGGTTTCCAAAGGTATCAAATTGTAGAAATAATCAGAATGTTGAAGGTACAGTATTTGAAGTTTAGGGCTGTGAACGTTAATCTCTTAACGATTACATGTGAAATGAATGTTTACAAAAAAGCTATTGCAATTAATTGTATTTGTTGTTCAGCCATTAGAAATCAATACCATTCAAACAACACACAAACATGGCCCACAAAATTCCAATAAATGACTTTTACATATTTTGAATAGATTTAGAATAATCCTTGTAAATGCAAGAATCAGGAATTACTTATGGATGGCAGTATTTCTTGCTTTGATTTCGCCGAATAGTTTGTGGTATGCACCGTGAATGTACAATGAGCAGTAAAACAGTGTAACGATAGTGGGCTACAATCTCTCTCAATCAGAGTCCCGTTGTACAAGCTGTAAAACTGACCCAAAAATACACTATCAAAACATCTTTAATTGTTTTGCTCACTAAATACGCATGTAAATATTTCCTGATGAGTAAAATCAATTGTACAAAAATGAAAAAATGTTACAAAATAATCGAGAAAAAAAAAGTCTAATCAGAGCTGAGTTGCAGCACTCTCTGTGGAGAAAGTGGTCATCTTAGCAGAGGATCAGAATGAATTTAATTTCCCGGTTGGCATCTTGGTGGCACAGTTTTTAGATTTAATACGGCAAGGCATATTTATGATGCATGATGTAAGCAAACTGAAAATAGAAAAGGAGTCGCACGATATTAGGTTTAAATGACATTGAAGGGAACTTTTCTGTCATTTTCATTCATGTTTTATATCAAAATCATTTTTATTCTGTAAGAAAAAATCTTTTTATGATTTTGAAGTCAGAATTTCAGCCTTTATTTGTACATGGAAGTCAATGCTTTTCCATACCAGTTGCACAATTTTTCTACTTCGCATCGTTGTGGGACACGTTTTGTGTACTTTAGACAGTTTTGGTACTAATCTCGATAAAACGCTAGAAAAGTTTGCGATTAAAGGTTTACAAATTTTATCATTGGTTCACAGCCCTAATGTAGGGGCATTGCTTAGGCATGGAAATGGTCACAAAATATTTCCTAACAAGCAAGGAGCTGCATGGGATATCACAAATATGGCATATCCTTCAATAAGCAATTTGGCAGTATTATGTAAAGATTTCAACAGATTGTGATCGTAAGATTTTCCATAATGAGACAAACAAATATTTGTAGACAGTAGACCTTAGTAGTCATTATCAATGGTTATGTTGTGTAGAAAGAGTTACAAGTAGACCATAGTAGTCATCAATTAAAAAGAATTTCAGAATTTAAAAGTATTTTTGATTTCTCTTTGCAGGTGTTGGAGCTAGAAACAGAGAAAGGGGACTGGGGATTCAAAGCTCTCAAACAGATGATTAAAATGAATTTTAAATTAGTAAGTTTTTACTTAGAGGCCTAGGTTTGATAAGGTTTCTGAGTCTTGTTGTGTCGTCGTGTTGCTTTTGCATAATCTTTGATTTACATATGGCACCTACCCAGAAATTTGAAAGGGGGGAGCCAAAATACTCAAGAAATAAAGAAGTGTATTTATAAGGGTCTAGAGTACGACGGTGTTTGACACATGTAGGCACAAGTTTGGTATTATTTCTGTAGAAACGACTAAAATCAGACTAGTTGTGATGTCACAGCCTCAGAATCCTCAATGTCTTCATGTATTTTAAAGAAAGTTTATTTAATTTTTACACTACTTAAATTATTTTTCCTGAAACTTTCTTCAGGTGGTATATTATAAATACCCTTCCTAGAGTAATAACATTATGATCTATGAATATGATCGCATAATTCCTCCAACGCTGAAAATAGCTATGCTGTAATCAGGAGAATGTTAAATGGTGGAAAAACTGCTCTCTCTACTCCCTTTCTGGCTACATTCCTGATTAGCATGAACGGAAAAACTTCAGCAAAGTTCTCACATTTTATATGGTCATGTATTTTATCAGATGTTACCTAACGAGTAATGACTGAGTACTGTGAAGCCTCAACTTGCCAGTAATCTTCTTGTTGTTTATTGCTCTTCTTTGATCCCTATGCTGGGTATCAAGTGAACAAGCTGTATGCCCTCTTTAAAGCTCTTACAATGCCCCAGCTGGGATTTGAAATCACCTGGAAATTGAGTGTGCTTTTATTTAAGCCTAAAAAAGCTAAATTCATCCAAGTCATTAGGCTCATTGAGCCGGTGCTTATCCCTGGTTTCCATGACGCAAGCGGATGAGAGTACATCTCTCTCCCTGGCCAGTCCATCACAGATTAACTCCCCAGCAGTGCTGGTACTCATTTTACAGCTGAGTGGACTGAGGCAAGTAGAGTAAAGTGTCTTGCTCAAGGACACAATGCAGCGCTCACGGCGGGAATTGAATTGGTACCTCTTGAGCATGAATCCTTAACCACTGAGCCACAGTACCTCTAATTAAGCCTATCATCCAGTATTTATGGTAGATTGTAGTTCTTGTCAAGAATTTGTTTTGCCCCTGACCTCAGGTCCTGATAACTTGTGAATTATAGTACTTTGCACTATTGCAGTTGCACTGCATAGAACCATATCTTAAAATAGATGTTTGTGCATAACATTTCCTGTAATTCTTTTGCAGAGTAATTATGAAGAAATGATGAAGAGGTACAAGCAACTACTAACATATATCAAAGTAAGTACAAGACAAAACATGGTGAACTTCAAAAGTTTGCATTAGGTGTCTTATTTCTTTCTTGGGATGGGGGAGGAGGGGTGGGGGTTGAAATGATTCAGACATTTTCAATAAGTTTAAACTCATCACTTCTGTGTTTGATATACTATATTCTTAGACTGTTATAATGGTATATAAGCTTTATATAAATCTATTGAAAGATTTGCCACTTTGTAACCTTTTTTTTAAAGTCCGTTTGTATAGCAGGCCTCCAACCAACTCCTATATATCCTATTTTTCCTATATTTTCCTATAAAAAGATAATACCTCCTATAATTTTCCTGAATTTGGGCCATAATTCTTATATTCTTGTATCTTATCCAATACTTTTCACCTGAATAGGCATAAATCTTAGAACCCACTTAAGATTAATGGAAAATGTGAAGTAAAATATAAGCAGGTATTAAAATCTTGATTAAAGCACTGAAAAAATAATGTTGATTATAAGGTATATTGCTTCCACTTTTAAGAAAAGTTGTTGATAGCTGTCATGTTGTGATCTGATTTCACAAGGAATTTGGAAGATTTGTTTAGCACCATTTTTTGCCCCAGTTTTGTTATGTGAGTATCATCCAAATGAAACGAGAAAAAATATGATGAACCAAAGTAATTCAGAACCAAGTACTGGCTAATAAATTTGTTTCCTGAAGAAGAACTAGATAGAGCACTCGGCATGTTTTATAGCCGATGTAATGGTCAGGTATTTCATTAAGGATTAGTTCAGTGGTCAAGCATATCCATCTTATATAAAAGAGGACTTTAAAAGAAACAAAATGGTGCAGAAAGCATTGCAAAATCTTATTTCGTTAAGGAGATATTCAAGTTTGTAGTTTGGTAGTATTTATGTAGAAATGACTGAAATCAGACTAGTTGTGATGTCACAGCCTCAGATTCCTCAAAGTCTTTATGTATTTTGGTCCATTTATGCAACAGTATATATGGTAAATATGTGTTTTAAAAACGTCCCCAGTGTAATTGTGTGATGAATAGTACATTAAATTGCGAAAGAGGTAAGCATATAAAGATGTATTCACTACATTAATAATATTTCTGTCACGATTTTTCATGGGAAGGTTTTTGACACCTTTTTTTATTCAGAACCATGGGATTTTTTATATTTGATTCCAACTGTGTCTTCCCTGTGGATTGATTGCCTTTCTTCCCATTTTCAGAGTGCAGTTACAAGAAACTATTCCGAGAAATCAATTAATAGCATTTTAGACTACATTTCAACTTCCAAGAACATGACGCTACTACAGGAGTTCTACGAAACAACGTTACTAGCTTTGAAAGATGCAAAGAACGACAGACTATGGTTTAAGACAAATACAAAGGTAAGTATTGAATTTCCGTGAAACATAAGAAAAATAATTATGAGGTGTACATCCTCTTAACGAATTAGTTCAGAGGTGAAGTAAGCTTGCACGGTCTACCGGTCTTGTAACTTGAACTGGTTCCGCGAAACTGATTAATAATTTATCAAAACCAGAAGAACCAAAAAAAACAAAATCAGTGATAAAAATTCCCAAAGATGATAAAAATCTGTTTTATTGCATTAAAAAAAGAAATCATGCTTTGTATCAACATATATTTTGTAGAATCTGTTGATATATTTGTGAAAATATGTGATATTTATGCAGATTCAATCAATAAATACGATTGAGAATGTTCGAAAATAAATAGTCTAAATGAGCCTGTAATAACAGGTTCAGTGATATTTTTGCGTCTTCTTTCCCTGACCACAACTGTACCTTCACTTCCCTTTTATTTGAAGTCGTGACCATTCTCTCCCGAGTCCTTTTGTCTTTTAAAATACTTGGGCATCCATTATGATAAATTTAGATAGAAATATAGCAAAGTAGTACGAGACCATTTATTCACAACCAAACCCACCCTACTTACTGCCTGGCCCGATACCTGTACTGTACTTCGCTATAATACAAGTTACAACACAATATGTACATGTGCTTTGCTTAACAGCCCCTGGATACAAATAAAACTTCTAGATGTGAGGCCCGGACTTCAAGTGTTGTCATAGTAACGTGATTAATGAATAGGTTTTCACAAGTGTTGTGAATCATATTTCAAAACGGTCATCAACTTTGAAAAGTTTTTTGAGTTTGAATCCAGCTTTCTGCTGGGAAAAGACGTCGCTATAAATTGCATGGTTTAGCGCAGAGTGAAATATTGCGTGATTGTTATGGAATAACCCAATGCAAAACGAAGATAAATTATCCCCGTGCTATCACTTACCAAGAAGCTGGTATGATTCACAATGAGATCACAAGAGAAAAACGACCATTCATCAAAAAGTTTGTATTCCTTCCCCTCATCTCATTTGCATGTGTGTAAAATATACTTTTGAACAACATTCCTGGTCAAAATTGTTCAGATTTTAAAAGAACGAAAGATTTCATGCATTTTGTTTTGAAAAATTTGTTCCATTCCTCTATTATATAATAGTACTAGTGATGAAATTTTCCGTTCCAATCACATGTTGTATGTAATTGACCCAAGGCACGTGTGTTTCGCTTGGGGGTACAAATGCTCAAATGATTTTATTCGTTTAAAGTGGAGCGAGTTTATATATATTTTTTGTGGACGCTCTAGGTGATAGACTGTTGGCATGCATGAATTTATAATGATATTGTCTCTACATCCTGCTATGCATATCGTTTCACAAGTATTAAGTACAAAAAGAATGTTCAAATACAAATATTTTTTGCCGTTTTACACGATTCTGAGTGACCAAAAATATTGCTTATCATTGTTAAATCTTTCAAATAAATGTTGAACTAGATCTTATAAGAAAATGTGTTCATAGGTCCTAGTTGAAACAAGGTCCTGTCTAAGTACAGAATACAAAGTAATTTAGTTTAATTTTTTATCATGATGTATTCAAATCACATATCGTGTTATTTGTATAGAGATTGCAGGTAATACAATTTTATTTTTTCATTTTGATGAAGCAAATATGAATTTTGTGGGGAGTGGGACACTACTTTTAATTAGCGGGAATTTTCTTTTCTGCCTTATTACACTCCCGTTCATGCAATTTTATAGCACATTGAACAAGATTAATTAATCTCTTCCATCGTCTTAACATCTAACAAATTGTATACTTCAGCTAAGATATTCTCCCTCATGCATAAATCATTTTGTTAATGATAACTTTTCTGTAATGGAAAAATCCATTCCGACCAGATTTGATCCTGTCAGAGTTCATCAAAGATCCGGCCAAATCTGGTTATGGCCGGAGATCTGTCGAAATCTGGTTTCGGCCGGATCCATAAATTTGGATCTGGTGCAATCCCTGACATTGATGCCTTGTTTCATTTTTGTTTTTTGCAGCTGGGTAAGCTCCACTTTGATAGAGAAGAATACGCAAAATTAACAAAAATTCTCAAGCAGCTACATCAGTCCTGTAAGGTAAGTTTATAGACACTTCCCTAACATTGCTTGAATTTATTCATGTGACAATTACTGAAATTTGAAAAGCTGTATGTAAAAATTATTGTTGAGATAGAGTGTTTATATGCGTATCTAATGCACGGGGCAAAGGAATTTGACCTGAGTAGAATGACCCGACTTTAGGAGGATCATTCGCGAGTGCAAAATCCTTTGAACTATCCATTAAATACGCATATAAATAGGATGCCAAAACATTAATCTTTTCATGAAATTTCTGTGTAAGATTGTTTAAAACGCATCAAAAACAACAAAAAAGAATGAAAAACGAGAAAAGTGTACATAAATTTGTTTGGCCTTGTTAAGAAATTCAGCTGTCGTAAAAATGGACCAAACCAAATACTTAAGGTCGTGCGCATTACAGGGATTTAATGCACGGGTCATGACAATGCAAATACTCCATAGAAATTTATAAAGTATTTTATGCTTAGAAGATTAGTTCACTTGTCATTCTTATTCAAGGAAGCTAAGTTTTGTGTATGAGATGACAAATTGTACCTAAAGGTAAAGTGCATGAGCAAATATTTTGAAGTTATGTTAGTATGATATCTTATTTATAAAATTGATTTTTGCTCATTAATTTGCAATTGAAAGAAAGTGAAATATTTAGGGAAAGATAAAAACACTGTTTCTTATATTTGTATGTATTATTGTTAATGAAGTTGGGGAAGAGGGGATATAGCATCTTTACTGTCTGTCTGTCAGTTCATCCACATTGTCTGTCTGTCTGTTCATCCACATTGTCTGTCTGTCTGTTCATCCACATTGTCTGTCTGTCTGTTCATCCACATTGTCTGTCTGTCTGTTCATCCACATTGTCTGTCTGTCTGTTCATCCACATTGTCTGTCTGTCTGTTCATCCACATTGTCTGTCTGTCTGTTCATCCACATTGTCTGTCTGTCTGTTCATCCACATTGTCTGTCTGTCTGTTCATCCACATTGTCTGTCTGTCTGTTCATCCACATTGTTTGTCTGTCTGTTCATCCACATTGTCTGTCTGTCTGTTCATCCACATTGTCTGTCTGTCTGTTTATCCACATTGTTTGTCTGTTCATCCACATTGTCTGTCTGTTCATCCACATTGTCTGTCTGTCTGTTCATCCACATTGTCTGTCTGTCTGTTTATCCACATTGTCTGTCTGTCTGTTTATTCACATTGTCTGTCTGTTCATCCACATTGTCTGTCTGTTCATCCACATTGTCTGTCTGTTCATCCACATTGTCTGTCTGTCTGTTCATTCACATTGTCTGTCTGTTCATCCACATTGTCTGTCTGTTCATCCACATTGTCTGTCTGTTCATCCACATTGTCTGTCTGTTCATCCACATTGTCTGTCTGTTCATCCACATTGTTTGTCTGTTCATCCACATTGTCTGTCTGTCTGGCCTCATGCATTGTTCAACTGCTGGAGAACAAAAGATTTTTGCTCTCGGAAGGAATTCCAACTATTTTTATGAAAATAAATTTATATAAAGGATACTAAAGGATGCTTTGAAAGAGCTTAGAACAAATGCGTTCCAGACTTCAATAGCAATTGTATTAGTTCTGGCATGAGATAAAAAGCAGAACAATAGATCTGACATCTCAGTATAATTTAGGATTAAGGTTCTTGAGAATGAATAGCAAAAAAGTCTTTGCTTGAAAAGAGTGGAACCATAGCAGACTTATGATAATCTCCAAATTAATCTGCAATAAATTGTCATTCTGATTTAGTAGATGCATCGGTCCTATCTGGTTTATAATGGAACAAAAAATGGGCATGTTGTTATTGTGTGGGAGTGTCAGATTTAAGTTAAGGTTGGGGGAGGCGTGGTGCAATGGAGTGAGTGGAGGTTATAGTGAAGGTGAAGTAGTAGGTGAATGGATGATGGTAGCTGAATGGGGGATGGTAGGTGAATGGGGGATGGTAGGTGAATGGGGCATGTTGGGGAATTGAGGATGGTAGGTGGATGAAGGATGTTTGAGGATGGCAGGTGAATGGGGATGGTAGGTGAATGGGGCATATTGGGTTATTAGAAGTGAGGGAATGGGAGTTAAAAGAGGAAAGAAATTTGTGTGGAAGATGGCAGAATTATTGGTAGATGTAGGAATTGGGATGAAGGTGGGATGGCATGGGGGACAGGATAGGATGAAATGTGGGATGGCATGTGGGACAAGGTGCCACGGAATGTGGGGTAGGATGTCTTGGTATGTAGGACAATGTGGGTTGGAATGATGAGTTGGTTAAGAGTATATTTGGTGATGAGTGGATGGCAAAAGGTGGGTTGGTAGGGGTGGCATGGCATGTAAAACAAGGTGGTGTCATGACATTTATGACAGGCTGGGATGGCATGTGGAATGACATGGGGGACAGGGTTGCATGTAACGGAATGCCATCTGGATTTCAGGTGGGATGGCATATGGGATGGTGGGATAGGATGGGATGGCATGTGGTAAAAGATTAATGGCATGTGGGACAGGGTAGGATGGTACAGGGAGGGATGGCATGTGGGATAGGGTGGCATGGTATATGGGACAGGGAAGGATGGTATGTGGGACAGGGTGGCATGGTATATGGGACAGGGTGGCAAAGCATATGGTGGGATGTCATCTTGATTGCAGGTGTGATGGCATATGGGTCATGTGGTGGAATAGTATCTGGATTTCATGTATGGTTTTCTGCAGGGAGGGATGTAGGATGAGATGTCATGTAGAACAGAGGGTGGGATGGCAGTTGTGATGGGATGGAAAGCATGTTATTTGACGAGGGGATTTGTATCATTTGCGATGTCTGGTTATAATAAAATAAATATTCAAATTTTATTGTAATTTTGTGACATCACAGCAAGAAAACATTAATTTCCTTATGTCAACATATTGTTTTCAATTCTTCACCACCGTTCTTTGAATGGGAGCAGCTGAATATAAACAAGAGACTTTGATTTTCCATCATACACCCCTTGCATACACCCCTTGCATACACCACTTGCATACACTCCTTGTCAAAATATAGCAGGAGAACAAAGTCTAAAGATTTTTATTGTCCGAAATTAGGACAGAATCTTAAAGAATTACATTAAAAATTTTGATCTTTCCTCTCTTTCATACACCACAACTCTTACATTCATTAAAAATTCTTCAAACTTTTGATCAACTCGGAAACTGCAGGTGGCACTATTGTAATATAAAGATTACTCTCTGATGAATATACAATCTCAGGGGTGGAATTTCCCACTGTTCCGAGAACAGTGCTATTATTAATACAGAAACAGTTAATATTCAAACACTACTGTTCCAGTGAAACAGTGTTCTTTTCCCAAGCATGTGGCATCAATGATCAATAACTTGATTTCTGCTCAAATAAATGCATGTCGTCAATTAAGATTATCATAAAAATGATTTCTTCCAGTAAGAAAAAGTTTTTCCCACCTTGGCTGCATTTGTCAGCACAAGTAATCACGAATACAATAGGCAAGGCTGCTTCAACATGTACGACTTTATGCAATGGGATGCCACATCAAGTAAATATTAATAGGGCCTAAACCAACATATATATTTGCACATACTAACCAATAAAGTAGTTGTAAAGTAAGCCCATTTTGAAGAAAGGAACTTTGTTCTGTTATCGGCAAAAAAGTTGGAACAGTGAAATCTGATCCAGTACAGTATTATTTGAGAAAGTATTGTTCCTTGGAACAGTGGCAAAAATTTTAAAATTTGAGTATTGAATCTTTATCTGTCCTTATACCTTTGAACTTATCTATTGTAACTTAGTGGAACATCTGGAAACTTTGTGACCTGAGGTCATCAAACCATATAGTAACCATGCGCATTGGAGTGAAAACAAAGCGATCAGCTGTGTTTATGTACATGCCATACGTACTGCACACAGTGAACACATACATACAGACTTGTCCATGTGTATCACGCAAAGCTTTGTTTTCACTCCAGCAAATGACGTCGTCTCCCGAAAGTAATGTGCCATCAACCAACTGAATACACTATACGATAAAGCTGGTTGACCACTGAACTGAATCCTTTATTTCATATTTCTTTTCTCTATTTACAATTTTCCATTTGGTTTACCTTCAGAATTCAGATGGAACCGTAGACCTGAAGAAAGGAACACAACTGTTAGAAATTTATGCACTAGAAATACAAATGTATACGGCACAGAAAAACAACAAGAAACTAAAGCTCTCTATGAGCAGTCACTACAAATCAAGTCTGCCATACCACATCCCCTTATAATGGGAGTTATTAGAGGTGAGTTATGGGTATCTTTAAAATAAGAATTATAAAAAGTGAGTTATGGTCTTCTTGTTAATGGAGTTGTAATAAGTGAGGTAAGATTGTTATAATGGGAGTTATTTTAGGTGGGCTATGTTCTCCTTATAATGGAGTTATAAGAAGGAGTTATGATCTTCTTGTTAATGGAGTTGTAATAGGTGAGGCAAGATTGTTATAATGGGAGTTATTTTAGGTGGGTTATGTTCTCCTTATAATGGAGTTATAAGAAGTGAGTTATGGTCTCCTTGTTAATGGAGTTGTAATAGGTGAGGCAAGGTTGTTATAATGGGAGTTATTTTAGGTGGGCTATGTTCTCCTTATAATGGAGTTATAAGAAGTGAGTTATGGTCTTGTTAATGGAGTTGTAGTAGGTGAGGCAAGGTTGTTATAATGGGAGTTATTTTAGGTGGGTTATGTTCTCCTTATAATGGAGTTATAAGTAGTGAGTTATGGTCTCCTTGTTAATGGATATGTAATAGGTGAGGCAAGGTTGTTATAATGGGAGTTATTTTAGGTGGGCTATGTTCTCCTTATAATGGAGTTATAAGAAGGGAGTTATGGTCTCCTTGTAAATGGAGTTGTAATAGGTGAGGTAAGGTTGTTATAATGGGAGTTATTTTAGGTGTTATGTTCTCCGTATAATGGAGTTATAAGAAGGGAGTTATGGTCTCCTTGTTAATGGAGTTGTAATAGGTGAGGTAAGGTTGTTATAATAGGAGTTATTTTAGGTGGGTTATGTTCTCCTTATAATGGAGTTTAAGAAGGGAGTTATGGGTCCCTTATAATAAAGTTGTAAGAGGTCAGTTAAGGTTGTTTTAATGGGAGTTATTTTAGGTGACTTATTGTCTGTGTAAAAGAGAATGTTGGTCTAAGTCCAAGTCATCATTATGATGTCATCACAGCACTTCTGCACTATTCTTTATGTATTTTTTTTAAAAGGTAACTTTGTATTTTGTAAATGATTCAGAATATTTTTTTCTTTAAAAATGATTAAGAATAGTGTATAATAAAATTTACAAAATGTTTTTCAATCTGTTCTTGTAGCTTACAGTTGAATTATGAAAAATTGGCATTAATTTTTAAAGAAATACATAAAGATTAGTCCAGGAAGTGGTATGATGACATCATAATGATGACTTAGGCTCAGTACAAAAGTGGGTTTTTTGCATGCAATAAAACCTTTAAAGTTCAGTTACTTCTTCTAGGAATAAGATATCAACATGTTTTTTTTTTACTAATCTATTTCTTAAATTGTTCTTTATCAGATACATGACAGTGAAATTCCATAAAATTATTCCTTTTAAGTAATTCTTTTATTTTTCCGTCTTTCTTCATCCTAGAATGCGGAGGCAAAATGCACCTGAGAGAATGTGAATACGAGAGGGCGCACACCGACTTCTTTGAGGCTTTCAAAAATTATGACGAGTCGGGTAGCCTAAGAAGGACGACATGTCTCAAGTACTTGGTGTTAGCTAACATGCTCATGAAGTCAGATATCAACCCATTCGATTCTCAAGAGGTCAGCTATTCCATAAAAATTATTCTGTAGAAAAAATCATTTCTACCTTTTTGTTTGTCATTTTTTGCATATCCCTAAAATTGTTGACCTTTTCAAATCTGAATCGTCAATTTCAAAATGACTAATTTAAATAATGTCACATGGCCGAGATTCACGTGTCCATAATTCACCAATCGTATACTTGAAGAATCTTATTGATCAATAGAATAATGGAGGAATCTTTGCCGTCTGCACAAATCACGAAAGGTATGGGACCAAGCATATGAAAAATGTTTTCAAGCGCACGTATCATACGTGCGTTATACATGAAGGAAATACGCGCGTGTATTGCTGCTTACATTCTTTTTCTCAAATTTGCACCTGATTGGTTGGGAAACAAAGGAAAAGTTCCCCTAGCATTTGATTGGTCGAAGTACTGAAGAAATCACATTCGGCTAAACTTGGTTTGAAAAGGTCTATTGTTGAATACATAAGCTATTTTGACACAATTATGGAAAACATTTTACACCATCAGCAATTTTTTCTTGTTCTGCAACCCCCTCCCCCCAATCCAATCCAAAATGCTGGTCACACCCATGTCTTTCAACCATTTTAGCAAATCCCGGGAATAAATTTGCATCTTTTCGTTTTTAACAGACAAAGCCATACAAGAACGATCCTGAAATCTTAGCCATGACAAATTTGGTCAGTGCATACCAGAATAACGACATCAATGAGTTTGAAAAAATCCTTAAGCACAACAGGAAAAACATCATGGAAGACTTGTTTATCAGAGAACACATAGAAGGTAAGTCTGGGTTGTTGTTTTTTTTTTTTCCCGGCTCATTTAAAACAATTTAAAATTCTTTGAATTTGGATTATTTTTAAAATATGAAAATTTAGATTTTGGAAGATGTGGATGTTTCTTTTATCTGTGAATTGAAGGCATCTGGGCAGATGAACGGACTAACGTGGTAAAATGTTTTCACTGTTCTTTTAAATTCATCTCAATTATTAAACCTTTGAAGTGCAATATTCTCTGGAGATCTGCCGACAAATCTCCTCAATCAATCAGAGATTTTGAGCTGTCTGTCTTGTCACGGGTTTAATAATTGACAGCTTGTTTTAACCAGTCACCACACGAATTTGCCTAGCAACAAAATCTGCGTAACTAATTGGGGGCAAACATCCTATGCGGTACTGGTACAGTATAGCTAGCTAGCGGCGCGCTGATGTAGTCAATACAACTTACTGTACAAAACAAATTCTGCACATGCAGACTGAGTAACTGCAAAATGGTGAACAAAAATTGCACTGATGGGCCTGCTGCGGGCTTTGTAAATCTGATTGCTGTTACCCAGAACAATTAGCAAACTGAATTTTGTTTATTATATTTGCTAAAAGCTCTAAAGATCTGTAGAAGTGCCATCAATAAATTAAAGCTTGCGGCAGGCCTCGCAGACATCTAGGCTAAATGTCAATGCATTGGCAATGCACGATTGTGGATTTGAGATTTGTTTGCCCTGTATAGTTACCGCGTTACTATGGTGGGCGTGGCCTATTTGGAAACCTGGCAAGGTAATTTTATCGAACCATTAGGCTCTTAGAGCCGGTGCTTATCCCTGGTTTCCATGGCGCAAGCGGATGAGTGTACACGACCCCCCTGGAGTCCCATCACATATTAACACTGCTGGTACTCATTTTTACAGTTGAGTGGACTGAAGCAAGTAGAGTAAAGTGTCTTGCTCAAGGACACAATGCAGCGCTCACGATGGGAATCAAATATGAGCTTAACTCCTTGACCAATAAGCCACTGCACTAGTCATAGTCATACACCACAAATTCAGCATTGATTTAAAAATGAGTTGAATTTTGCTCAGCCATAACTGAAAAAGAACCAATTCAAAAATTCAAAAACTGTTTTACCCCAAATTGTAATACTTCGAGTTTTATAAACCTTTTAGAATTGTTTAAATTTGTCATTAACCAAAATCAATCAATTAATTAAAAATTAACCACATTTGACCAAACTGTTTACTACGGTGGTCACTCAGACTCATCCAGGAACATTCATGCAATACAAGATCCTATGACTACAATTTAAGGATGCCACCACGCAGAACTGAAATTTACCAAAAAAGTTATATCGTTTGAGGGTCAAAACATGGAAAATTTTATGTGCAATAGAAAGAACAAGCTAATCTCTTTATTCTTTGATACGCAATCTTGATGTTTGATTTTTACTGACTATGTTTTATGTTTTCATTTATGCATTTATACTTTTTGGTTTCAATGCGATAGCATCAGGAACCTATGCGGTCATGATGGCGTATGTCTGTATATATGTGTGTGTGTGTTTGTGACAGCCAGCTCGTAAACGTGATATCTCAAGAACAATACACTGGATTCATGTCATATGTGGTACAGAAATAGCCCATGGTCTGTAGATGTGCCCTATTGTTTTTGATGGTGATATCTTGCATATTAATGAGTAGGCCGAGCTTAATGTAAAAATCTTGAAATGTTAATATTTTAACAACCACATGTCCGTTTTGTTTCATATTTGGTATAATTATGATGTTAGCTAGTGTGCACATGTTCATGATGTAAAAACGTTAAATTTCATTAATATGCATAGTGGGCGGGGCTTAATATTATTTTGCTGAAAAGATTTTGTAAACTCGGTATCTCTAGTACGGTAAACTGGATTCATGTCATATTTGGTACACAGATAGCACATGGTCTGTAGATGTTCCCTATTGTTTCTGGTATTGCAATATGTTATTAATAATAATAATTAAAATAACATGAGTGTTTTTAGAATGATAGGTCTATCATGCTAAGTTACTCTTTTTCTGTTACAGATTTGCTCAGGAATATTAGGACACAAGTATTAATCAAGCTCATTAGACCCTACACACGCATTCATATACCTTTCATTTCAAGGGTAAGTTCATCTCAATATTTTCCATCTATTTCTATCTTTTTGACAATTTTGCACAATGGATGTTCTTCACACACTATGTAAAATAATCCAATCACCTGTCAATGCATATGCAGTGATTGTAGGGTGGTGGGTTCCCCACAATACATTTGTGGCGGGGGACGAATACACTTGTGTTTATACTCAAGTGATGCTTTTCTTTGCTATCTGTTGTTCTTTTAAGATCCTGCTTGATAAATAATATATTCCCTTTCCTTGTCAAGAAAGTAAAAAAGTAAAAAAAGAGTGTACCAGTGATTAGGAACATGCAAAGGCACTTCTTATTCACAAGTAAAAATACCAATAAGCAGTAACAAACTCCACACCATCAAACCCAAAGTTGGGACCAACACCCGTCTACACAGTCGTAACCGCAGGGAAGACATCGTTGTCACCCGCATCTGCTTCAGCCACTCCTCTCTCACTCACTCCCATCTTTTATCCGGCTCCCCTATCCCTCTCTGCCCCACTTGCAACACCGATCTCTCCATCAAACATATCTTTATAACCTGTCCCATATACCAGATCTCTTCTCTCCTCACTATCCTCAATCTCGGACCTTTTTGAAAACAATTCTTCCTCTGACATCAACTTCCTCCACAACAACAACCTCTTCCACCACATTTAAGTCCTCCCTCCCCTCCCTTTCTACACCTAACCTTACATACCCCTTTCTTTTCACAAAAAGTTTTTTTTTTGTCTTCTGCTTTTCCCCCTCATCTCCCTTACAAACTTTTCATCTCCTCACTATCCTACCTCTTACACCATAATGTATCAACACCCTCTTGGCACATTTAACTCTGTGCTCTTAAACATCAACAAACCAAACCAACCTATAAATCCCAAGGTGGTTATTAATATCAGTTCTAAATAAAAGTTATTTCTCTGAAATTTTACATTCAAGAAGATCAGGTTTCACAAAATCCTTCTGTTAGTATCTATATGAATTGTTGAATAAGTCCTAACATCAAACCCACATACCTAAATATATCAACCATTTAAAAATTGAGTGTTATTTTGTATATGAAACCAAAACGGTAGAAGTTAATTTGACATTCATTGTTCAAATTTGAACAGGCAAAAGGCATCAGTTGACCATGGTTAATCCGTGACACTGCATGACAGTGCAATTGTATCTAAGTGGCATTTGTTAGTGGAAGTGATCCTGTAATATTTGTTTTAAAAATGTTTTAAAAAACTTCTTTTTTTTCTTAAAACTCAGCCATTAAATTATTTTAGTATAAAGATATAAATGAGGAGGGTTAACCTATAAATATTCATAGGTTATCACAGATTAAGCACAAAGCTGGTTTACTACCCGATATTAGTGGAAGCACTTGACAAGCTTTTCTTAATCTGGTGCCCCAGTTGGTCTATGATTAATCCATAGTAACACACAATAAATTATTGATTAACCCTTAATTTGTTGGCTTGAAATTGAGTTGTCAAATGTGATACTGTAAGGCATAGTTCATTGATTTGATGTATTTTCTACCTCATTGATGTAATTTACTCTCAAACCAGTTCCCGTAAACCTCTTCAAATCTAAATTGGCAATTTTTGGAAAACTAATTCAAATAATATCACATGGCAGAAATGCATCTGTCCATAATGGACCAATGATATACTGGGGAATCTTATATTGACCAATCAAATAATAAGATTCTTGGCTGTCTGCACAATTCATGCATGGTATGGGACCAAGCGTATGACAAAAAAGGTTTAAAACACTCATATGTGCATTCGACATGAAGGTAATATGTGCCTGCATTGTTGCCTAAACAATTTCCTTTAGCGAAGCAGCTGATTGGTTGGCTAACAAAGGAAAAATTCCCCCAGTAGCTGATTGGTCAAAGTGCTGAAGTAATCATATTCTGCTAAAAGGTATTGAGAAAGGTCTATGGGGAACACGTTATGAGTGTTGCTTATGAGTGTTGCTTATGAGTGTTGCATATGATTGATACTGCCAATGTAGTATTGTGTGTATAAGATGACCTATGAGCTGAGATTTTCTTTTTCTTTCGTTTTGATGCCAGGAACTGAATATTGATGTGGCTGAAGTGGAGAGCTTGCTTGTGCAGTGTATTCTTGACAAGTAAGTTTTATAATCTTTCTTTCGATACATATAATCAGTCTTTGGAGAACGTTTTGAATTCATACATACCCTCCTTTCTGAAAATGATACATTCTTTCTTATACATCATTTCAACCTCGCGTGATTAGTATTACAACAGTGTTTATGCGACACAAGATTTCAAGGTTCTCCGTGCTTGAGAAAATTGAGTAAAGATAAAGACCAAGTCTACATCACTAACCTCAGAATAGGTCACACCCATCTCACTCATTCTCACCTCTCCCTCAAGCTCTGCAATAACTCACAAGTCCCTTCCAGTCAAAGACATCCTCATTGATTGTCATCTCTTCACCAACCCCAGAGCTTACCTCAATCCCTTCAACTCTACTACCAAACTCTACTGCAAAAACTCCCAGATAAGATCATCTCCTTCCTTCACCATACCAGCTACTATAAATATATCCAACTTATCTTGTGCTAACCTTCTCCAGACTTTTATCTACCCACTGCCCTCTAACCATGTTCTCCATTCTCTTTTCATCTCTAATGTAAACTAATCTCTCTGGCATCATTTGACCATCGTTGTCATGGTGCCGTTTAACTCACCTAACAAACAAAATTGAGTGCCAGAAATAAACTATCCATAAACAAGATCACAAAAACATTTCATGAAGTTTTACTCCAAAGGAAAATGTAAAATCAGAAGAACAATGTATGTTTTTTTTTTTTTTTGCATTTTATCTGAATCTTGAAGGTGTATGAACGTGTAGTTTTGCCTATTTGTGAATAGACAACAGTTTTATATGTCACAATCCTTTAGAATTTTCTAAACTTCTTTTTTATCTTAAGATGATATCAGCAGTATAATGTTTTAGTACCATATAAAACATATTTATATTATATGACCTGATACAGTGAACTTTTTGATACTTGTGTTTGTCACCGGGTTAGATACCTGAACTTGAATTCATTGTTGTGTTGAGCAAAATACTTTACTTACTCTAGTGTACTCAGCTAATTGCAATGGACTGGTGATTAGTGCTGTCATGACATATCGATTATCACGATATCTCTTTTCCCACGACATGAAATTTTGCCTCTCACGACATATCGCGATACAAAAACTAACACTCAACTAAGAAATTTTTGCAACTAGGCTAGGCTACTTCGTACGATACAATTCTAATGTTACGGTCAATCTAAAAGTCAAGTTTAGGCCATTAAAAACATGCAAAATAATTGTGAAACATAAAAAACAACTGATTAAAAATCGTGCTCCGTCATCACACACTGGCACGCACCTATGTAAATTGGCAAAAAGAATGAAAAAGTGGTCTAGAATGTGCCACTCAGGCTCTCACTTTGATGATTCATGGTCACGTTGGCTGAATTACCAAACACGCGCGTGATGCGTGATGAAGGTAATAGTCATGCGATCATGTTGTCTGCTAGATCTGCAAATAATTTTTTCTTGCGTTCATCATATCATGGAGTAAATTGTAACTCCATGATCATATAACGTTAGTGATATTAACAATTTGTGTCATGAGTCAGTTTTCTTGAAAAGTATCACGATACTACGATATATTGCGATATTTTTCTTCATAATTGATACGTAATAGAGCCATGTCGCGACAGCACTACTGGTGATCTGAACTGGAAGTATTGTTGGTTCTAATCAAATTGTGCTCTGGAAACCAAGGGTAAACACCAGTCTAATTGACCTTCTTGGCTTAAAAGTATTTGACTTATTGTCTAGTAAACAGAACAAATTTGGGATTTAGAGGACCTAAGTAAGCCAATCTAGAAAATATGATTCTGAACCGTACAATTAGAGTAGATATTAGTACTGAATTTTATATGAAGCATTGGAAATAAGTTTTCATTTCTAATCTGACAGGACCTTTCTTTCCCTGCCCCCTTCACCTTTCTTTCCCTGTCCCCTTCACCTTTCTTTCCCTGTCCCCTTCACCTTTCTTTTCCTGCCCCCTTCACCTTTTTTTCCCTCTCCCCTTCACCTTTCTTTCCCTGTCCCCTTCACCTTTCTTTCCCTGTCCCCTTCACCTTTCTTTCCCTGTCCCCTTCACCTTTCTTTCCCTGTCCCCTTCACCTTTCTTTCCCTGTCCCCTTCACCTTTCTTTCCCTGTCCCCTTCACCTTTCTTTCCCTGTCCCCTTCACCTTTCTTTCCCTGTCCCCTTCACCTTTCTTTCCCTGTCCCCTTCACCTTTCTTTCCCTGTCCCCTTCACCTTTCTTTCCCTGTCCCCTTCACCTTTCTTTCCCTGTCCCCTTCACCTTCTTTCCCTGTCCCCTTCATCTTTCTTTCCCTGTCCTGTTCACCTTTCTTTCCCTGTCCCCTTCACCTTTCTTTCCCTGTCCCTTCACCTTTCTTTCCCTGTCCCCTTCACCTTTTGTTCCCTATCCCCTTCACCTTTCTTTCCCTGTCCCCTTCACCTTTCTTTCCCTGTCCCCTTCACCTTTCTTTCCCTGTCCCTTCACCTTTCTTCCCTGTTTTCCTTCACCTTTCTTCCCCTGTCCCCTTCACCTTTCTTTCCCTGTCCCCTTCACCTTTCTTTCCCTGTTTCCTTCACCTTTCTTCCTTTGTCCCCTTCACCTTTCTTTCCCTGTCCCCTTCACCTTTCTTTCCCTGTCCCCTTCACCTTTCTTTTCCTACCCCCTTCACCTTTCTTCCTCTGTCCCCTTCACCTTTCTTCCTCTGTCCCCTTCACCTTTCTTTCCTTGTCCCATTCACCTTTCTTTCTCTGTCCTCTTCACCTTTCTTTCCCTGTCCCCTTCACCTTTCTTCCTCTGTCCCCTTCACCTTTCTTTCCCTGTCCCCTTCACCTTTCTTTCCCTGTCCCCTTCACCTTTCTTTCCCTGTCCCCTTCACCTTTCTTTCCCTGTCCCCTTCACCTTTCTTTTCCTGTCCTGTTCACCTTTCTTTCCCTGTCCCCAGCCCATATCTCCACAAAGGATATTACAAACAAACACAGAAAATTGTGAAGTGAGAAAAGGATGACATGGAAAAGGAAATAATATTAATATGGCCACAAAATCACTAGATTCTGATGTTATTGGGTACCATGTTCCAGAATATAAAATTTGTACCTCACAGCTGAGACTGCACAACATTAAATGCAGATTACACATTCATAAACCAGTATTTGTGTTTTCGCACTTAGAAAGGCTCATGATTCCAACTGCCCAGACATGCCCAGTGATGTTACGCTTTAGTGCATTTATACACAAATGTGCATATTATAAATGCACTGAAGTATGACATCACTGGCCATGTCTGGGCAGGTGGAATTGTGAGCCTTTCCTTATCTAGCCTTTACTGGAAGAACTAATTTATCCATTTTCCTTGATTTTGCAGCACAATTTTTGGAAGGATCGATCAAGTCAACCAATTACTAGAACTTAACGAGAAATCCAAAGATTCTGCCAGGTATGGTGCTCTGGATAGATGGACCACTCAGCTCGCATCGCTCCAACAGTCAGTCGGTAACAAGATGGCGTGAGATATACAGCCCCTGATGAACAAAAACTGCAGGCACATTACTTTAGTGCTCATTTTATTCAAGAGAGATATTGCTATGGCATTCGTCATTGGTATAAGCATGCTGCACAGAGCCCAGCAAAACAGAAGAATGACTTGACTTGTTCTGAAGGGAGGATGTGATTTCTCACGCTTTATTGTTAATGTTTGGAGAAAAGGACATGATTGACAGTTGTTGAGGAAGAAGACCGGAAGCAGGAAATCTAAGGATATTAAGGAAAATCCCAAACATTATTTCCATATCAGTAAGATGTTTTTGTAATAACACATGTGTGGTAGAAGAAGACCAGAAGCAGGAAATCTAAGGATATTAAGGAAAATCCCAAACATTATTTCCATATCAATAAGATAATTTTGTAATAAAACATGTTTGGTGAAAGAAGACTAGAAGCAGGAAATCTAAGGATATTAAGGAAAATCCCAAACATTATTTCCATATCAATAAGATGTTTTTGTAATAACACATGTTTGGTGGAAGAAGACCAGAAGCAGGAAATCTAAGGATATTAAGGAAAATCCCAAAATAATTTCCATATCAATAAGATAATTTTGTAATAACACATGTTTGTGAAAGAAGACCAGGAGCAGGAAATCTAAGGATATTAAGGAAAATCCCAAACATTATTTCCATTTCAATAAGATGTTTTTGTAATAACACATGTTTGGTGTAGTATTATTATCCCCAACCACAATCCCTAACCTCAACATTTTCCATGTTTGATGAGGATAATAGTGGGTATAGTTTATACAAATTCTGAACTAAAAATCCTTCTTCAGTGATCGGCATAAAAATGTAACATTTTACAGACAGGTGATGAAGGTTTCGGTAGATTAATATGTAAAAAAACAGTTTACACGGGTGTCCTTGACAACATAGTTTTTTTCTAATTCCTCACTTGAAGATATTAGTCAGAAGTTTGATTTTTATGCATACACTTGATGGGGAAAGAATGTTGCACAGGGACTAACATTATATTTGTATTTCATGATGAAAGATTTAGTTTTTAGAGCAAAGTTTCTACATGCATACCAGCGCATGTTCCAACTCTTCCTTACACTTGCAAATCTTAATTCAGGGTTTCTGATCCAGTAAAGGAATATGTGAATGGATTTATTGGAAAACCTAAATATCACCAGTGCTTGTTAGGACACATACATAGTAACATGTAATAGTGCACGATACTATCCTGCACCATTTAGACTACATCTAGCAACATTTCCAGATTGTGATGATAAAATCATTGCCTACGGTTGCTCATTTTTGTTTCTGATAATTAAATTGCATTTCATAAGAAGTTTGTGTATTGAAAAAGTTTAAGTTAACATCTTTGTTTAAACATCGGTCTTCATATCAAGACAAAGTTACCGTATTTGACATATTAAACGACCCTGCTCTACTAAGCGCCTACCCAACATGTTTTGACGGATAAAGTAATTTATTTGATTAATTTGAAGACCTAAAATACTCAAGTTTTGCTACATTATTTGCTTTTTTTAGCGTCTGACACTCATGATGTTTTTGTGGTGGTTATTGTGGAGCTAATATAGAACCAGTTCACATGTGTGTACAGTGCAGTTTAAATCACACACTGTATGTGGCCCCCGAGCATGAGCACTTATTAGGAAGAAACTTTGGGCCTAAATAGTGGTGCAATTTTATTTTGGTAAGCACCCAGGCACTTTTTACGTCGAATACGGTATTCATGACTGGGAGTTCAAGCAAAGAGGTACTTTGTGGTGAGCAGAGTGGTGCCTTTTGGAACACCACTATTTCGTAGTTTCCCAGTTTGAGGGTTTCAGCCCTTTATCTGGTGATTAAAAACAGTAAACAACTGAATGAAATTGTTGTCAGCATTGTTGCGATAGATGATGCAGATGCTGGTGACTGTTCGGTAATACTGTTACTTCCTTAAAGCCAGAATTTGTGACAAAGTCTTGCTAGCTTTGTAATTGTGGCAGTTGGTATTATCATATTGAAGAACAAAGAGAGCAAAAGAATTGCGTGCAGATCAAGTTCTTATTGAAAGTTTTCTTAGCTCAACAAGGAATTGAAAACAAATACATTTTTGGGCAAAGATCGGCTATGAAAGTTAGAGAGTGTTAGGGATGATGGCGGAGTTTCACTTTGTAATGGGTGAATTATTGAGGATATTGGGAGTGTAGATTTCCAGTCTTCTGGGCTGTTTTTATTAAAAGGGTATGGTAGGAGAATTTATTATTGAACAGCAAAGACAGCAGGCCATGAAGATTTGTTTTATTTCATCAAAGGTTTGTTGATGAGCGATTAAATCCCTAACCTCAACATTTTCCATGTTTGATGAGCGATAATAGTGGGTATAGTTTATACAAATTCTGAACTAAAAATCCTTCTTCAGTGATCGGCATAAAAATGTAGCATTTACAGACAGGTGATGAAGGGTTCAGTAAATTAATATGTAAAAAGCTGTTTACACGGGTGTCCTTGACAACATAGTTTTTTCTAATTCCTCAAAGATATTAGTCAGAAGTTTGATTTTTATGCATACACTTGATGGGGAAAGAATGTTGCACAGGGACTAACATTATATTTGTATTTCATGATGAAAGATTTAGTTTTAGAGCAAAGTTTCTACATGCATACTAGCACATGTTCCAACTCTTGCTTACACTTGCAAATCGTTATTCAGGGTTTCTGATTCAGTAAAGGAATATGTGAATGGATTTATTGGAAAACCTAAATATTACCAGTGCTTGTTAGGACACATACATAGTAACATGTAATAGTGCACGATACTATCCTGCACCATTTAGACTACATCTAGCAACATTTCCAGATTGTGATGATAAAATCATTGCCTACGGTTGCTCATTTTTGTTTCTGATAATTAAATTGCATTTCATAAGAAGTTTGTGTATTGAAAAAGTTTAAGTTAACATCTTTGTTTGAGCTTGTCGGTCTTCGTATCAAGACAAAGTTACCGTATTTGACGTATTAAACGACCCTGCTCTACTAAGCGCCTACCCAACATGTTTTGACGGATAAAGTAATTTATTTGATTAATTTGAAGACCTAAAATACTCAAGTTTTGCTACATTATTTGCTTTTTTTAGCGTCTGACACTCATGATGTTTTTGTGGTGGTTATTGTGGAGCTAATATAGAACCAGTTCACATGTGTGTACAGTGCAGTTTAAATCACACACTGTATGTGGCCCCGAGCATGAGCACTTATTAGGAAGAAACTTTGGGCCTAAATAGTGGTGCAATTTTATTTTGGTAAGCACCCAGGCACTTTTTACGTCGAATAACGGTATTCATGACTGGGAGTTCAAGCAAAGAGGTACTTTGTGGTGAGCAGAGTGGTGCCTTTTGGAACACCACTATTTCGTAGTTTCCCAGTTTGAGGGTTTCAGCCCTTTATCTGGTGATTAAAAACAGTAAACAACTGAATGAAATTGTTGTCAGCATTGTTGCGATAGATGATGCAGATGCTGGTGACTGTTCGGTAATACTGTTACTTCCTTAAAGCCAGAATTTGTGACAAAGTCTTGCTAGCTTTGTAATTGTGGCAGTTGGTATTATCATATTGAAGAACAAAGAGAGCAAAAGAATTGCGTGCAGATCAAGTTCTTATTGAAAGTTTTCTTAGCTCAACAAGGAATTGAAAACAAATACATTTTTGGGCAAAGATCGGCTATGAAAGTTAGAGAGTGTTAGGGATGATGGCGGAGTTTCACTTTGTGATGGGTGAATTATTGAGGATATTGGGAGTGTAGATTTCCAGTCTTCTGGGCTGTTTTTATCAAAAGGGTATGGTAGGAGAATTTATTATTGAACAGCAAAGACAGCAGGCCATGAAGATTTGTTTTTATTTCATCAAAGGTTTGTTGATGAACGATTAAATCCCTAACCTCAACATTTTCCATGTTTGATGACGATAATAGTGGGTATAGTTTATACAAATTCTGAACTAAAAATCCTTCTTCAGTGATCGGCATAAAAATGTAGCATTTTACAGACAGGTGATGAAGGGTTCAGTAAATTAATATGTAAAAAAGCTGTTTACACGGGTGTCCTTGACAACATAGTTTTTTTCTAATTCCTCAAAGATATTAGTCAGAAGTTTGATTTTTATGCATACACTTGATGGGGAAAGAATGTTGCACAGGGACTAACATTATATTTGTATTTCATGATGAAAGATTTAGTTTTTAGAGCAAAGTTTCTACATGCATACTAGCACATGTTCCAACTCTTGCTTACACTTGCAAATCGTTATTCAGGGTTTCTGATTCAGTAAAGGAATATGTGAATGGATTTATTGGAAAACCTAAATATTACCAGTGCTTGTTAGGACACATACATAGTAACATGTAATAGTGCACGATACTATCCTGCACCATTTAGACTACATCTAGCAACATTTCCAGATTGTGATGATAAAATCATTGCCTACGGTTGCTCATTTTTGTTTCTGATAATTAAATTGCATTTCATAAGAAGTTTGTGTATTGAAAAAGTTTAAGTTAACATCTTTGTTTAAGCTTGTCGGTCTTCGTATCAAGACAAAGTTACCGTATTTGACGTATTAAACGACCCTGCTCTACTAAGCGCCTACCCAACATGTTTTGACGGATAAAGTAATTTATTTGATTAATTTGAAGACCTAAAATACTCAAGTTTTGCTACATTATTTGCTTTTTTTAGCGTCTGACACTCATGATGTTTTTGTGGTGGTTATTGTGGAGCTAATATAGAACCAGTTCACATGTGTGTACAGTGCAGTTTAAATCACACACTGTATGTGGCCCCGAGCATGAGCACTTATTAGGAAGAAACTTTGGGCCTAAATAGTGGTGCAATTTTATTTTGGTAAGCACCCAGGCACTTTTTACGTCGAATACGGTATTCATGACTGGGAGTTCAAGCAAAGAGGTACTTTGTGGTGAGCAGAGTGGTGCCTTTTGGAACACCACTATTTCGTAGTTTCCCAGTTTGAGGGTTTCAGCCCTTTATCTGGTGATTAAAAACAGTAAACAACTGAATGAAATTGTTGTCAGCATTGTTGCGATAGATGATGCAGATGCTGGTGACTGTTCGGTAATACTGGTACTTCCTTAAAGCCAGAATTTGTGACAAAGTCTTGCTAGCTTTGTAATTGTGGCAGTTGGTATTATCATATTGAAGAACAAAGAGAGCAAAAGAATTGCGTGCAGATCAAATTCTAATTGAAAGTCTTCTTAGCTCAACAAGGAATTGAAAACAAACACATTTTTGGGCAAAGATCGGCTATGAAAGTTAGAGAGTGTTAGGGATGATGGCGGAGTTTCACTTTGTAATGGGTGAATTATTGAGGATATTGGGAGTGTAGATTTCCAGTCTTCTGGGCTGTTTTTATTAAAAGGGTATGGTAGGAGAATTTATTATTGAACAGCAAAGACAGCAGGCCATGAAGATTTGTTTTTTATTTCATCAAAGGTTTGTTGATGAACGATTAAATCCCTAACCTCAACATTTTCCATGTTTGATGACGATAATAGTGGGTATAGTTTATACAAATTCTGAACTAAAAATCCTTCTTCAGTGATCGGCATAAAAATGTAGCATTTTACAGACAGGTGATGAAGGGTTCAGTAAATTAATATGTAAAAAAGCTGTTTACACGGGTGTCCTTGACAACATAGTTTTTTTCTAATTCCTCAAAGATATTAGTCAGAAGTTTGATTTTTATGCATACACTTGATGGGGAAAGAATGTTGCACAGGGACTAACATTATATTTGTATTTCATGATGAAAGATTTAGTTTTTAGAGCAAAGTTTCTACATGCATACCAGCGCATGTTCCAACTCTTCCTTACACTTGCAAATCTTAATTCAGGGTTTCTGATCCAGTAAAGGAATATGTGAATGGATTTATTGGAAAACCTAAATATTACCAGTGCTTGTTAGGACACATACATAGTAACATGTAATAGTGCGATACTATCCTGCACCATTTAGACTACATCTAGCAACATTTCCAGATTGTGATGATAAAATCATTGCGTACGGTTGCTCATTTTTGCTTCTGATAATTAAATTGCATTTCATAAGAAGTTTGTGTATTGGAAAAGTTTAAGTTAACATCTTTGTTTAAGCTTGTCGGTCTTCATATCAAGACAAAGTTACCGTATTTGACATATTAAACGACTCTGCTCTACTAAGCGCCCACCCAACATGTTTTGACGGATAAAGTAATTTATTTGATTAATTTGGAGACTTAAAATACTTAAGTTTTGTTACATTCTTTGCTTATTTTGTGTCTGACACTTACAACGTTTTTGTGGTGGTTATTGTGGGGCTAGTATAGAACCACTTCACATGTGTGTACAGTGCAGTTTGAATCACACACTGTATGTGGCCCCGAGCATGAGCACTTATCAGGGGAAAAAAATTGGGCCTAAATAGTGGTGCAGTTTTATTTTCGTAAGCACCCAGGCACTTTTTACGTCGAATACGGTATTCATGACTGGGAGTTCAAGCCAAGAGGTACTTTGTGGTGAGCAGAGTGGTGCCTTTTGGAACACCCACTATTTAGTAGTTTCCCAGTTTGAGAGTTTCAGCCCTTTATCTGGTGATTAAAAACAGTAAACAACTGAATGAAATTGTTGTCAGCATTGTTGCGATAGATGATGCAGATGCTGGTGACTGTTCGGTAATACTGGTACTTCCTTAAAGCCAGAATTTGTGACAAAGTCTTGCTAGCTTTGTAATTGTGGCAGTTGGTATTATCATATTGAAGAACAAAGAGAGCAAAAGAATTGCGTGCAGATCAAGTTCTTATTGAAAGTTTTCTTAGCTCAACAAGGAATTGAAAACAAATACATTTTTGGGCAAAGATCGGCTATGAAAGTTAGAGAGTGTTAGGGATGATGGCGGAGTTTCACTTTGTAATGGGTGAATTATTGAGGATATTGGGAGTGTAGATTTCCAGTCTTCTGGGCTGTTTTTATTAAAAGGGTATGGTAGGAGAATTTATTATTGAACAGCAAAGACAGCAGGCCATGAAGATTTGTTTTTATTTCATCAAAGGTTTGTTGATGAACGATTAAAAGTTTAAACTTGAAGATCCTCTCATTCTCCCCCTGTTTCCTTTCCTTCCTACCTCTAGAATGATCTGATTTCTCAGGCACAATTTGACCCTCGTTGTCGTGGTGCCGTTAAGCCCTCATCAAACAAACAAACAAACTCTTCAGGTGGCATTATTCTTGTTGTCTTGTTTTGCCTTCTCCCAACTTGACCTTTGTAGTACCATACCATTACATGGTACAAGTAAAACAACTTTTAATGATCAGACCTACAGTGTGTATCCATTACATATTTTCATTTTTCAGGAGTAGTTCTTGTTTGGCTTAAAATAATTTGAAAAGAATCGTGAATGAAACGCACAATTCTCTGATCAGTATAAATTACTATGTATCATATGTAATTGATAGAAGAAAGTTGTGTCTTTTAATTATTTGGGTAACGGCCCATTCATAACAGTTGGTAAGTTTTCTATTATGTACAGTGTTACTAACATTAAAGGTGTTGCCCTGTATATGGCTTTAATCACCAGTGTGAGAGACTTTATTTGGAATTACTGCAAATGTTTATTGAATCTCTTAATGATTAAAACATTTCTTAATTGATCTCTTAATGATTAAAATATTCACTGTCTTGTTATTTGAAGAAAGACTAAATATAAAAATAATATAAAATTTTGTTGCAGTTTTTGCCAATTCATCAAAAAGAGGGTTTAGCACAAATCAAATTTGTTGAAGTGTTATTTGACCTTCTTTTATGTTTCAGTTTCTTCGTTAAATGCAAACTACCATTGAGAAGTATATTTTGCAAGGAAATATCTTTTTTATACAATGCAATAGCTAATAGGAGTGATAAAAGGTCTTTGTAGGGACTGGTTGGAAAGTTGCTAGTTGAAATATAGGGACTGGTTGGAAAGTTGCTAGTTGAAATATAGGGACTAAAAGTTTGAATTAAATGGAAAATTATCCTTAATTAGGACGAGGTATTTTGGATAAAGTGAAAAGGTAAAGGTGAGTATCGCTTAGATTTAAGCCAGCCGCCAAGAAATAACTATAGAATTGAAGCTAATAAAGTATAGACCTTTTCAAATCGGAAATTTCCGGAAAACTAATTTGAATGATGCCACATGGCCGAGATTTATGGGTGTCCATAGCAGACCAATCGTATACTGGGGGAATCTTAATGACCAATCAAATACTGAGGGAATCGCGGTTGTCTGTACAATTCACCCACAGTATTGGACCATCATGAAAAAAATGTTTTCAAACGCACGCATTGTATGAGCGTAATACATGAAGGTAATACGACGCGTATTGCTTCTTACTAATTTTTGTTAAAACCTTCACCTGATTGGTTAGGAAACAAAGGAAAAATTCTCCCAGTAGTTGATTGTACTTGACTGAAGAAATCGCGTTGGGCTAAGTTTGGTTTAAAAGGTCTATAAGTACATTCTATATGAAGACATACAGTATTTGTAATGATTGTAACCTCATTGGGATGCGGTTGTGAGGAATATTTTGTTAACCCTCTTCTTTCAGTCTCATTTTGGCCTGAAATAGGGTTTTAGCATACTATATGAATAAATGGTTTGGTTAATCAAGGTGTTTGCAAAATTGAGGGATTTCTGTATTTGCAGAATTTTGCCAAGTCATGATTTCTAACCATATGCTTTTCAAGGTACCACTGGATACATGGAGCTAAGTGATTATAACCTTTAAACCAATCTTATGAATATTCATGAAGCGCTCATAGACATTTTAAGTGTGTTTGTAATTTGGTTTGACACATCTCATCAAGGCTTTCATCCTATCGGTCATATCAAAAGATTTGTTTGAAGATTTCAAACTGTTTTAGTCCACATATTCTGTGTGCCACCTAAATCTAATTATATCATGATTTTATGATGGAAAGGAATGTTATATTGCAAAGAACTGCATTTTAATTCAATATGCTTGTTTTGTGAAAGTAATGCAGCGTTTATATTTAATAGATAAAGCACATGGACTGCGTCTTAATTTGAATGTGAAGAAAAGGGGAACAAGGCAAATATACTGTTCATGTGAAGAAAGAGAATTATTTGAGTCAGCTCATTTCTTATGTATGTGCGGATTTGTTTTGTCATGTATTCTGGTGCCTGTCCATGCCCTTAGTACCCTTAACTTAACTGGGTAAGTACATGCCATATCGCAATGACACCAGTAAGTACATGCCATAAGGCAATGAAGTACATGCCATATCGCAATGATGTAAGTACATGCCATATCGCAATGATGTAAGTACATGCCATATCGCAATGATGTAAGTACATGCCATATCGCAATGATGTAAGTACATGCCATATCGCAATGATGTAAGTACATGCCATATCGCAATGATGTAAGTACATGCCATATCGCAATGATGTAAGTACATGCCATATCGCAATGATGTAAGTACATGCCATATCGCAATGATGTAAGTACATGCCATATCGCAATGATGTAAGTACATGCCATATCGCAATGATGTAAGTACATGCCATATCGCAATGATGTAAGTACATGCCATATCGCAATGATGTAAGTACATGCCATATCGCAATGACGTAAGTACATGCCATATCGCAATGACGTAAGTACATGCCATATCGCAATGACGTCAGTAAGTACATGCCATATCGCAATGACGTAAGTACATGCCATATCGCAATGACGTAAGTACATGCCATATCGCAATGCGTAAGTACATGCCATATTGCAATGACGTAAGTACATGCCATATCGCAATGACGTAAGTACATGCCATATCGCAATGATGTAAGTACACGCCATATCGCAATGACGTAAGTACACGCCATATCGCAATGACGTAAGTACATGCCATATCGCAATGACGTAAGTACATGCCATATCGCAATGACGTAAGTACATGCCATATCGCAAGACGTAAGTCATGCCATATCGCAATGACGAACGGAAGTACCTGCCATATCGCAATGACGAACGCAAGTACCTGCAATATTGCAATGATGCAAGTAGGCCTAAATACCATATCGCATTGTCGTGAGTAAATTACATGCAATATCGCAATGACGTGAGTACATACCATATTGCAATGATGTAAGTACATGCCATATTGCAATGACGTAAGTACATGCCATATCGCAATGACGTAAGTACATGCCATATCGCAATGACGTAAGTACATGCCATATCGCAATGATGTGAGTAACTTGCCATATTGCAATGACGTAAGTACATACCATATCACACTGATGTAAGTACATGCCATATCGCAATGATGTAACTACATGCCATGTCGCAATGACGTCAGGAAGTACATTCCATGTCGCAATGACGTCATTAAGTACATGCCATATCGCAATGATGTAACTACATGCCATGTCGCAATGACGTCAGGAAGTACATTCCATGTCGCAATGACGTCATTAAGTACATGCCATATCGCAATGATGTAAGTACATGCCATATCGCAATGATGTAAGTACATGCCATATCGCAATGATGTAAGTACATGGCATATCGCAATGATGTAAGTACATGCCATATCGCAATGACATCAGTAAGTACATGCCATATCGCAATGACGTCAGTAAGTACATGCCATATCGCAATGACGTCAGTAAGTACATGCCATATGACGATAACATGATCTTCGAGTGTTCAGAGGACGATCTTCGAGTGTTCAGAGGACGATCTTCGAGTGTTCAGAGTACGATCTTCGAGTGTTCAGAGTACGATTTTCGAGTGTTCAAAATACGATTTTTGAGTGTTCAGAAGACGACCTTCGAGTGTTCAGAAGACGACCTTCGAGTGTCCAGAAGACGACCTTCGAGTGTCCAGAAGACGATCTTCGAGTGTTCAGAAGACGACCTTCGAGTGTTCAGAAGACGATCTTCGAGTGTTCAGAAGACGACCTTCGAGTGTTCAGAGGACGACTTTCGAGTGTTCAGAAGACAACCTTCGAGTGTTCAGAGTACGATCTGCGAGTGTTCAGAGTACGATCTGCGAGTGTTCAGAGGACGATCTTCGAGTGTTCAAAAGACGACCTTCGAGTGTGCAGAAGCCGACCTTCGAGTGTTCAGAAGGCGACATTCGAGTGTTCAGAAGACGACCTTCGAGTGTTTAGAGGACGACTTTCGAGTGTTCAGAAGACGACCTTCGAGTGTTCAGAGTACGATCTGCGAGTGTTGAGAAGACGATCTTCGAGTGTTCAGAAGACGATCTTCGAGTGTTTAGAAGACGATCTTCGAGTGTTCAGAAGACATTCTTCGAGGGTTCAGAAGACATTCTTCAAGGGTTCAAAAGATAATCTTCGAGTATTCAGAAGACATTCTTCGAGGGTTCAGAAGACAATCTTCAAGGGTTCAAAAAATAATCCTCGAGTATTCAGAAGACAGTCTTCGAGGGTTCAGAGGACAATTTTCGAGGGTTCAGAAGACAATCTTCGAGGCTTCAGAAGACAATCTTCGAGTGTTCAGAAGACAATCTTCGCGTTTTCAGAAGATAATCGATTGTTCAGAAAATAATCTTCGAGTGTTCAGAAGATAAAAGGCCGAATAACGTCACACTCTCTGATATCACTTTGCTACCCAAATTCGTTAACGAGTTTCCCAATTTTGCTAATTTTGGTATACCGTCATTTATTCAGAGAAATATTTGGATGCAATTTGCTTCATAAGGTCCTCTTAGTATGATTAAATCTCAAGTTCTAAATCAGCATCTAAATCGGGAAAAGATGGAAAGGAAATGGCAAGGTCGTTCTTCAGTTCTTAACACGAAAATTGTGAAGACTTTGAGTTTCTTTTTAGAACGATCTGCTGTAGACTTCTAAGCAGCAGGGGTTGACACTGTAGTTTTAATGTTGGTAAGTTACGTTCTTGCTGGTGTTACTTCGCTCTTAAAACCAAAACGGTTCCTGAAGACCGGTCCTGAGACTAAGAAGTGCGCAAATTGCTTCAAAATAAAATACTGGATATGGATTATATCTGATAACAAGCATAATAGGTGGATCAATCTGGAACTGACAGTAAGTTACTAGGGTCGTAGGAATCTCTCGAAGTCGGGACTGAGAGGAAACCCGTCCCTCTGCCCCAAAGTTTCCCGGTTACAAGCATAAAATGGCACTAGTAAATTAAGTTTATACTAAAAACATTGTTGCTAATCGGGAAATCATGCTCACAAAGACCGTGTAAATTTAAGTTGCGGTTAAACAAATCAACCAACTTAGAGCACAGCAAAATACACTCTTGATTTGCGTAGCATTATCGCGCGGCTCTTAGAAATACGCCCATTATTGACCTTTTCAAACCGTGTTTAGTCGAACATGATTCGACCAATCAACTGCTGGAAAAGTTATACGTACTTTTCTTTCTAAGCAATCAGGTGCAGGTGTGAGCAAAAGAATTGTAAACAGAAATACGCGCGCATAATACCTTCATGTATAACGCACGCACGTTGCGTGCACTTGAAAACATTTTTTATACGATTGGTGTCATGCCTTGCGTGAATTGTGCAGACGGCCAAGATTCCCCGAGTATTTGATTGGTCAATAAGATTCCCCCAGTATACGATTCGTCCCTAATGAATACGTAAATTTCGGCCATGTGACATTATTCAAATTAGTTATTCGGAAATTGCCGATTTAGATTTCAAAAGGTCTGTACATCGTGCACGTGGGAAATTTTGTTTGTTTACTCGCAACTCAAAATGGCAGACGGAACTGTAAAAGGGTTTAATACTGTTGTTTGCTCCTATGTTTATCATGTAAAATTAACCTTGCTTTCTTTCAAATCAGTCGAGTAATTTTACTTTGGGTTATTTTTACCAAAACTTACAGTTATCCTGTATCATTTTAGTGTGTAGAAATTAAAATATGTTTTCCCTATTGCTTTTTATCATGAAATCTTAGTCTTTTCCCTATACATTTGTGTAATAATTTGCCCTCCAAAACAAAACAAAACACTTACATCATCGTGGAATACCTCTATTCTGTTGATTGGTTCTACGTCACTTCCGAGAGATGACGTCATTTTCTGGAGGGAAAGCAAAGCTTTGCGTGTTACCACTGGCTGCGGTACGTATGGCATAAACAAACACAGCTGATCGCTTTGTGTTTACTTAATGCGCGCGGTTACTATGCGGTCTGATGACCTCGGGTCACGAGGCACCCGGATATCCAACCAACATAAATCCATACGCCAGTTCACAATTCCAGCCTGCTCATGCAACGAGCGCACAGAAACATACGCTCTTAGTACGCTCTTAAGGTTTAAAAATCTGTGTTAGGACGACATTGGGTTTCCCCAATGACTTAATGTTACCTAGAATACTCAAAGTTACATAATATATTAAGAAATGAATAAAATCGAAGCGACAGAATTTTAAATAAAGTGACCTTAAGAATTTGTTATCGTATGGAAAAATTGTTTGTTTACTCGCAACCCAAAAAATGGCGGACGGAACTGTGAACTGGTGTATACACGCTTTCACAGTTCCGTCCACCATTTTTGAGTTACGGGTAAACAAACAATATTCCCTATACACCAATTCACATTTCCGTCCTTCATTTTGAGTTGCGAGTAAACAAACAAAATTCCCTATTGAAGTCACTTTAATTAAAATTCTGTTTCGATTTTTTGTTGTTTTCTTAATATGTTTTGTAATTGAATATTCTATGTAATAGGAAGTCATCGGAACAAACTTATGTCGTCCCAACACAAAATGTAAAATTTTCGGGCCGATTTTATAAACTTAGACCATGTACAATGTGCGTATTTCTAAACTACGCGCGATTATACTACGCAAAGCAAGAGCACATTTTGCTGTGCGCTCAAGCTGGTTGGTTTGTTACTCGCAATTTGAACTGAGAAGTCCTTGTGTGCATGGGCAGGCTGGTACTGTAAACTGTGTATGCTCTCCAAGCTTTTAAGTTGTGTGCGTGAAAGTGCGTTTTACGTCATGTGGATTATATAGGAGAATAGGTAGCTCAGTTGGCAGAGCTTACGGCTGAGATGCTGGAGGTCCCGGGTTTAAGCATCGGTCAGGTCTAACTCGATTTTTCCACAGCTATGCAGACAGATACGGCGAACATCAAAGTGGAAGCATTCCATCTGCAGCTCCTACTCCTCCTTCAGCTGTTAAAAAAAGTGACAATAGGGAGGAGACGTTAAGCTGTCGGTCCCGACAAGCCCGACGGCAGGAGTTATTATCATTCTTAAAATTGTAGTTACTGTTGGTGGTTAAATTAATTAAACTCGGCAAAGCACAACACTGCTAATGATCTTGGTTTTTGCCATGATTTATTGCGTGACGAGCCCAAGGTATAAGATACATAGTCATTGTTCTTGTGTTCTTGTTAAAACAAATTCCTAATTTGCTTTTGACATTTTGTTCACATATTGAAAGAAAACAAAGATTTTGTGGAAAAGTTACGTTGTTTGTTATGTGTGCGCAATTGAGAGACAAGAGTCAGTGGTATAAAACATGGCGGATCTTGTTTATTTCTATGGTTTGACGTCCACACACATCATTTAAGCTGTTGACGCCATATGCACCTAACACTCGATCTACGTCTTGCGTGAGGCCAAGGTTGAGGTTTAGCATTACGCACGACAAATAATGATCATCCAATCAACAGCAAAGGATGAGCTGCAAAATATGCGCGCATACTGTGAGCGTAAACTTGCACACAAAAACATCCTTGGCACGCAAGTATCGCCCGGCCATGATCTCCACATGTGCACATAACGCCACGCTTCATGGTTTGTACAAACGCATCAGTTTCTGCGCATTCTTCTCTTTTTCGACAGCCAAGAGGTCTGTGCGCTCATTTTATGCCTTGTTACGTTTTTGTGCGCGTGTTGCGTCCATGAGGTAGAAATATACGTTGCTAAAACAGAAAAACATAGCTTTACTTCAGGTGCACACATTTGGACGTATATTTTAGATTACACTCGAATATTATTTAAAACGTTTTATTTTTTGCGAAATGGGAAAATTCCATTCTTGTAGAGCGAGGAAGAACAAGTCGAATCGCAGGAGGTTAGTTTTAGGCCCTACTTGTCATTTATTTATCTGTACAATTATATTCAAGTGTTGTTAATGGCTGACTGTAGGTCTAGGCCTACGTCGTAATCATGTTTTGTATCTTTTAAAGCATAATCTTATGTCGGCTATTTTTTTTTAAAAACATTAACGGAGACAGGTAGCTCAGTCTGTGACTAAGGATACAACTGAGAAGTTCGAGGTCCCATGGTTTGAGTCAACTTAAAGCGATTTAACCCGTTTTCTCCACAGATATGCAGAACGACATGCTGACATCAAACGCAGAGGTTTGTCTTCCGCATCACATTTTCTCCCCCATCCGACATTTAGGAAAGGTGGCAAATGTTTGGGTGGCGATCACCGTCCATCGGATGAGGACGTTAAAATGTCGGTCCCGACGACAGGATTCCTCACCCTATGCCTGGTTCCCTGATCACTTTTCGAAAATATCAATGTTCACCCATGGGCTGTACGGTAACACGCTACAGCGGTCTGTACATATATGGAAGAAGACCTAGGCCATAAATGAAAAATAATAACAATGAATGAATTATCCATAGTGGTAGGATAATGTCCATGAGTTTTCTATTCAATACCTGTAATTAAAGTGTCCGAATCTCCTTTTCTTTTCTTCCTATCCTAGGACCTATTCGTTTTGTTACTTTTCTCTCTTTCTTTGACCACCCGTTTGCACGTCGCAAAGTAGTAATGTGTGACTGTGTCGCCATAACTTGTAAAAAGTAGAAGAACCAGTGGTGCCGGGACTAGTCTCACCTCGGAAAGGTGGGGCGGGGCAAAGTCATGTTATAACCGGTCAAATACTGTTCTCAGCAAGTGAGTTTTCCGCGGCTTATCGAAGTGAAACATGTGGTACTTGTTTACTTATCGGTCAATTTTTTCGAGCTTTAGGCCTACTTTTTATATTTCCATTCATTTTAATTTGACAGACGGCGCTTTGCAGTGGTTTCTGCTGTGTTCCGCAGACTTTGCTGTCTATCAGTGGCATCAGATGACGGGGAGGTCTACGTGACCCCAGATCATCCCAGTCTAAAATCCCAACAGCTCAGCTCACCATTATACCATTCAACTTCAAATGATGTTGATCAGGACGCTGTTGGTAAAGAAGGGGATTATAACGGTGACCGTGCAGATGGCGATGAACACGCGGTACACAAGATGAGAGCAGAAGAACTATGGGATATACCACGAGATGCCAAGGACCTGTATTCCAATTGGTTGGGAACAGAAGAGAAAAAGAAACCGGAGCAATTGAAATTGTGAGTGTCATGATTTCATTTTAAACTTCTTACAAAAACTAACGGGTTCATGTCGTTCTGAAAACCCTTAATTCAGGGGGTAGAGGGAGGTCATGTAGGGAGGGGTGGATGGAGGAGAGGCAGGGAGGGGATGAAGGGGATGGAGGGGTGGAGGGGGAGGGGGTTGGAGGGAGGGGATGGAGGGAGGGATTGGAGGGAGGGGATGGAGGGAGGGCTTGGAGGGGGGGATGGAGGGAGGAGATGGAGAGAGGGGATGGAGAGGGATGGGGGATGGAGGGGGGATGGAGGGGTGGAGGGAAGGGATGGAGGGAGGGCTTGGAGGGAGGGGATGGAGGGAGGAGATGGAGAGAGGGGATGGAGAGAGAGATGGAGGGAGGGGATGGAGAGAGGGGATGGAGGGAGGGATGGAGGGAGGGGATGGAGGCAGGGGATGGAGGGAGGGGGTGGAGGGAGAGGATGGATGAAGGGGCGTGTAGGGAAGCTTGGTTAATTTGACTACTTCACAGTGATATGTACATTTTATTCTGCCACTTTGTAATTGACTTTAAGTTTGATGTTTTGTCTTTTCCAGGGATGACTCGGCTGGTTTTTTTTATGAATATCTCATGGCGTCTTTCAATTGAAATTAAACACCTGAACCTGCCAGATTTCACATCCAGAGATTTGCAGTATGTTGGAGGGTCTGATGGTAGAAGAACATGCCTTGGACAAGGGAGGTATGGCATCACAGAACTTATGAAGATTAGTGACATATCGGGCTCAGATCAGTATCTTACTGTGAAAACATTCCTGGGAGAAAACGAAGACGACAACGCAAAGGTAAATATCAAAAGTAATCGAGAATTCATTGGGTGATTATAAAATAAACATGATCAGAAAAACGAAGGAAGCACTAAAATTATAACACCGTTCTGCATTAATAAAAATTCTGCCTTTCAACTACTGTAGATCGGTAGATTTAATTATACACCCTGTGTTGTTGCGCCATTATAGCATAGAAACATAATTTCACAAGGGAGCTGTTACTTTTAACAGCTCGCTGATTTCACTAACCCACCTTTTACCTGTTATTTACCGTTCTTATTCCTCAATAGGAGTTCTTGGCTGAGATAAAAGCCCTGCGGCAATTCAATGACGTAGATGGGTTTCCAAGGCTGTGCGGAGTTACCTCACACCGTCCTGTCCCTTCAATCGTTGAAGAGTTTATTGGAGATGTTCGGTTGCGAAAATTTCTTACTATGGGTGACGCCCTCCATTTTCCAGCCAACTCTTCGATCAAATTCACGTATCTTGATTGGATGTTGATGACACGTGATATAAGCTGCGCTCTCAGGTCAATGAACGAGATGGGATGGACCCACGGAGACATTAAGATGGACAATGTGTTAATAGACAGAAGTGTTGCAAAATCCACTTCTTGTATGTCATGTCGTGATAATGACAGCGTTGGACAGCGACCTTGATTGACCTCGGAAAGGCTTGGCGGATCGGCTCCGACCAAGATGTTTACGATTTTAGCTACGAAATGAAGTGCCAGCTTTTTCGGTACAGCATGCATGCTGCCCCAGAGATTATCGAGGGACAGTCACCCTGCACGCCAAGCTCTGACATTTAATCTCTTGGACATCTAATGAGACTTCTTGGGTCACATACCGGCTTCTGCTTCCTCGATGCTCTCGGCGCAGATTGCATGGTGATTGACCCAACCTCTAGAATAACAATTGACGAAGTGATTCGGCGACTCGATACGGAAATTCAAAAGAGTGCTTCCAAATGAAAGAAACTCCTGTTTTATTTTCCTTGATACCAAAAGACGTCTTTTGGCAGTTCAATGTTTCAATTATTGATTTTTTGTCAATAAAATTTAAAGGCGGATTAGGTCTATCAGACTATTCTACACTTTAAAACATCTTCACAATAATTAAATATACTTCAGATTTGATATAATAAACAGGATAAAGTGAGGCTTTCTCATCAGTATTACGTAGATCAGTTTTCATACAACTGTACAAACTAACCGAAACTATGTTGATCATGCCGTCCAAATATCTAAAAAGATTCATCCTCCCGTTCCGTCAGTTTCAAAGACAAAATTATGGATGAAATCTTTTAAAACATCTTGCCAATGCTTTTCGGAGTGCAATATTATTTATTCAATCATAATATTAAAACATTTTGATACACTTTGTATGAAACAATATATCGAATCTTGATTTAAATTTGACAATTATATTAAAAACTTTTGTTCATTTTTTTTTTTTTTTTTTTTTGTACCAGCTGCTTTTATTTTACAATTCGGTTGCTTCAATCTTGGCATAATTGTTGTTAAAACTATAATTTCCTTACATGAAAATTTGTGATGAACCCCAACAAGCGACCCCAAAGTGTTCGTTTCATTTGATTAATTCCCAGTCCCCGTCCTCCTCGGCCCACACACCTCCTCCAGTCATGTTCTTCCGATTTTTATAAAATTCCCGAATATTAGGTAACATGGCTTTCACATATATAATACTATTTGTAGTACAACTTATGTATTTTATAGGGTCCGGAAAGGGGCATAATGATAAGTAAAGGGCTTAACTTGACTCTTTTTTTTTTAAGCCAACATTAATGTTTTATTTTTTTGCTTTTCAAAATTTGCAGTCAAGATTTTCGAAATGAAATTTTAAATCATGATTCGAATAAAAATGAATGACCAGGGGGCGGATCCAGAGGGAGCAGGGGTATACACCCCTCCTTCAGTGGCAAGCTGCCCCAATTTTACCTAAAAATGTACCCATGCATGTGTCATTGTGCTGTGACCAACCCTACACATCGCACACCGTCCCCCGCCCTCATCCGATGCTCACCAAATAAAAACGCATATTGTAAGTCTATAGAATTTTATATTCATAATGAAAATTCAGACCACAGAAATCGATTAACATATGTGATTCTCCCTTCAATTTGAGCTATTGAAAAGCCAAAAAGTTGTCTACAGCTCTTTCAATAATCCACACATTTTTCCCGAATTGTTAGATCATTTTGCCCGAAATTTTCCTCATTCTCAAATATTGGGGAGGGGGTGGACACCCACCACACACCCCCGGCCGCTACGCCCCTGCTTCCTGTCTTCTCCCTTCCCGCCTTCTTCCGTGCCCCATCTTATTCCACCCCACCCGTCCCGGCCCTCCTGTCCTCCCTTCTGTCGTCGTCTCTTCTGTCGAGTCCCTCCCTCCCGCTGGTCCTCTCCCCCTTACGTCCCACCCTCTCCCCTTCCGTCCTCTTTCCTCCGTCATCTCCCTCCCATCCCGTCTTTTTTGTCTCCTACTCCCTTCTGTTCTTGTCCCCTTTTTTTCCAACTTCCCTTCTCGTCCTCCCTGTTCTCCCCCCTTCCTGTCCTCTTCCATTCGTCCTAAAATATATTTTTATATATTCTTTATTTTCAACTTCTGCAATTTGTATCATTTACAAAACAAACGGTAAATGTTTGTGCTCGAAGTTTTATTCTTACATCAAACACATGAAATTTTTGAATTTCGGGTGTTACAAGAGCAGAGATCTCGAAAAACAGAGACCCAAGACCCTCTCGAAAAGTCCCAGGATACGAAAACAGAGACCCAAGACCCTCTCGAAAAGTCCCAGGATACGAAAACAGAGACCCAACTGTACGAAAATAGAGACTCAGAATACGAGAACAGAGACCCAGGTATACGAAAACAGAGACCCAATGTACGAAAACAGAGACCCTGGTATGCGAAAACAGAGACCCATTGTAAGAAAACAGAGACCCTGGTATGCGAAAACAGAGACCCGATGTACGAAAACAGAGACCCTTATATACGAAAACAGAGACACAAGAGTACGAAAACAGAAACTCAGAGTACGAAAACAGAGACTCAGGTATACGAAAAATTCTCACCAACGAAGTGGGCTAGAGCAAAGGTACCCTCTCCATACCCTCTCGGAGGGCACACCCATGCCCCAAAGCTAAGTTACAGGCAGAAAATAGGAAGCGGGGCAGGGGGTAAACTGCTTTTCGAGAAGATTTCTCCTACCCGGATGCATGCTTTCGTCATCTCGGATGGGAGGTAAAATTGGCAAATTATTAACATAAAATTGAACAATGTGGTAAAGCTATTGATATTTTGGACAATTTTGGGGAAATTTTGAGCAGTTTTTGAAAATTTTGGCCAAAAATTCCAAAATTTGAAGGAGATTTTCCAATTAGCATCAACTTTTGATAAAAAAAAGATAAAATTACAGAATAAAATGATAAAAATTAAATAATAAGATATTTTTGAAATTGTTGTCTCCTTCAACACTTCCAAAATTTGTCTCTGAACGCTGGACAAGGAGCCTCATGCAGAAATTAAACAAGCTAATGTGGAAAATGTTTTGTTTGAAGGTTCGCACCCTTGTCCTCCTTTAACACTTGTTAATGTATTCTAAAGAAAATTAATTACACTCTCTTCAGATGGTATGTAGATTATAATTACTGTTTTACTACTTTTCTGAAATATCCCACAAACGAAACAGTCTCAAGAGAAATACAATAGAATACATAAAGATTTTGAGGAATCTGAGGATATGACGTCACAAGTAGTATGATTTCAGTCATTACTACACAAATGAAACGGCACTTACAATTTAAAACCTGAATATCTCTGATGGAGAAAATTTCTGAATGCTTTCTTTACCATCATGTATATAAGATGGACTTGCTTGACCAAGTTCTTTGTTCTAAATATAAAATCTATTAAAATATTTAATTATCTTTCCAGTAAAAGACATTCTTTCCTGTCTAAGATCATTTCTATTAAAGAAAATGACAGTTGTTACTATATCATTATAGTCATTAACAAGTTAAATTCTACTAAAGCCCATTCCCGATTATCTTGGCACAAGCGAATGAGAGCACCTGACTCCCCTGGACAGGAATCCAGTCCATCGCAGGTCAACTCAGCAGTGCTGGTACTATTGAACTGGGGTGAAGTGTCTTGCTCAAGGACACAATGCAGAGCTGACGGCGGAGGCGAACCTTTCGCATATGAGCATGAATCCTTAGCCACTTCACCTGTATTATTATAGTCACTATACTGTATTTACAAATATATACCACAGAACTGCCACAAATGTCTATTTTTGGACAGGCACTGTACCATGAATATTCATATAACACCATCAATAAATCTTGCCATTGTAAACTGCTAAATACCAGGATTCCCAAAAAGTGTGTAAGATCGAAAGCGAACAACAACAAAAACCTGCAATCAGTAAAATTCGCTAAACTGGTAGGTAGGTTAGCACGCAGTATGTTTGTTGTATGTGAGAAGTTACTGAGCTGTGTGAAGACACGTGAAACGCAACGACGCTTGTCCCTGCACAATGGCTTCCAGATGAGTTAAGAGTCACGTGATGAAATCCCTCTATAGACAAACATCTAAATAAATGTAACACGTTCCTTGCAAAAATATATACAACACCAGATCATCTTTCTTTCCATGGCAACCAAAAAGCGTAGGCAATTTTTTATCCAATGCTTTCAGATTCTGATATGGAAGAAAAATCAGATAAATACTATAAGATTTCCATAGCTAATGGTAGCTCAACAAAATGAATGGAAAGAATTAGAAAACAATTCAAAATCAGAACTCAAAATGCCGCACCAAAATTGACTTGATAACCTCATTTTTAATTAATTCTCCATATCATTTGAAAGGCTCACAAACAGAGCAAAATTTTATTCTTTTTAGTGGTAAAGAAAAGAAGGCTTTCAAAATATAAAACTGCATGTTATAAACCTTTTCAAATCTGAAATCGGCAAATTCCGGAAAATTAATTTAAGTAATCTCACATGGCCGAGATTCACATATCCATAATAGACCACTCTTATACTGTGTTCGAAATTTTATTGACCAAATAAATACTGGGGGAATCCTAACCATCTGCACAATTAATGCACGGTATGGGACTAAGCGTATAAAACATGTTTTAAAGCGCACGTATCATAAACGTGCATTATACATGAAGGTAATACGTGTGTAGTGCTGCTTACAATATTTTCTCAAAACTGCACCTGACTGGTTAGGAAACAAAGAAAAAATTCTTCCAGCAAATAATTGGTCGTAGCACTGAAGAAATCATGTTCGGCTAAAATCGGTTTGAAAAGGTCTCTAGTGTAAAGGAATGTGTAAATTATGAACATTCTAATCTTTTTGGAAGAAAACATTCAAAAGTGAAATATACAAATTAAAAACCAAGCAGCTTCCTTCCGTCAGTTTCAATATCAGAATTAGTTCAGTGGTCAAGCATATCCATCTTATATGAAAGAGGTCTTCAAAAGAAACAAAACAGTGAAAAAGCATCTAAAAATCATATACCGTTAATAAGAAATTCAAGTTTAAAGTTCTATATTATTTATATAGAAATGACTGAAATCAGACTAGTTGTGATTCTATCATATTTTTTCTTGAGATTTTGTGGCATAAAAGAAGTAAAACAAAATCTAGTCTTATCTGTGTAGAAATGACTGGTGTAGTAAGTCTACTATGGAAAGTTGGCATCTTCATCATCACATTCTTAACAATGATTAATGTATTTTAAACAGGTAGGTTTCCGTGCTGGTTACGGTACAGCTGACAACAATTTTTATTCTACATGGTATTATACAAAAGGTTTTGCTGAAGAAAAGATACGCCTGTTACTGCATGTTGGTAGACTTTAGTAAGGCTTTCGATTTCCTGAATAGAAACAAACTTTTTGCAGATTGTCTCAAATTGGCTTTAAAAGGAAATTATATAATTCCATCCTTTCTATGTATAATTATTTTCAAGTTTGTGTGCGGTAAAGGGAACATGTATCTGATTTATTCTGCTGCAGCACAGGTGTTAGGCAGGGTGCGTTTTGAACCTGACGCTTTTCATACTCTTTATCAATGATCTTGCTGAGATGTTTAAAAATATTATAGATGGTGTACAATTGTACCCTTATGACAACACAATTTATATTCTATATGCGGACGATATAGTATTGGTTTCTGACAATGTCAGGGGGTTGCAACATTGCATCTTTAAAGTAGAGACTTTCTGTGAAAATACTGTATGAAAGTTAATCTTGATTAAACCAAAATTGTTATCTGCAAAAATGGGGGGATGCCTAAGTAAAGCCGAAAAGTGGTTTTTCAAAGGTAACCAAATTAATTGCATTTTTACTATAAATATTTGGATTTTACTTTCTCTTCACGGAATGTATGGACAAAGGCAACAAATTCCTTAGCTGTACAGAGCGAGAAAACATCAATCATAATTCATAGTGCTTTACGTCGTTTGGAGGATACGCATTTCACTACATACTTCAAATTATTTGACACCATGATTTTACCAGTTCTTGCATATGGAAAGGAAATTTTGGGGCATATTTTGTATAATAGAATTGAAAATGTGCAAGTTAAATTTTTGAAGCGATTTTTTGGGGAAAAGAGGTCAGCCCCTAGCTCTACTATTCTTGGCGATTGTGGCAGGCACTTGGTGTTCGCCGAGTTAGTTATAAAGTGTATTACATTTTGGATGAAACTAATTAGACTACCCACAATTAAATGTGCAAGGAAGTGTTTTGATATGTTTTAGAGCTTGACAAAAGGGGTAGAAGTATGTGTGTGACAAAAGGAACCAAAGTACGTGGGTGACAAAAGGGGTCAAAGTACATGGGTGACAAAAGGGGTCAAAGTATGTGGGTGACCAAAGTGGTAAAAGTACGTGGGTGACAAAAGGGGTAAAAGTACGTGGGTGACAAAAGGGGTAAAAGTACGTGGGTGACAAAAGGGTAAAATTACGTGGATGACAAAAGGGTAAAAGTACGTGGGTGACAAAAGGGGTAAAAGTACGTGGGTGACAAAAGGGGTAAAAGTACGTGGGTGACAAAAGGGGTAAAAGTACGTGGGTGACAAAAGTCAGAATTATTTTTCAGAACAGTGGATTTGGGTATGCATGGCTGTATCAAGAAATTGCAAATGAATCCAGTTTTCTTACGACCTCTAAATTAAAATGAAGGACAACAATCTACAAAATTAGCAAAGTAGGGTTCAATCTCAAGCTAAGTTGGAAATTATGTTTCGTTTAAATCCATGTTATGTGTTGAGCCTTATATTTTAAATTACCACGATTTGAAGGGGAAAAAAGACCACTTATTGCTCATTTTCATTTTTCGTGTCTAGAACTGTGTATTGAGTTGGGTAGAAGGCAGAAAATTCCAAGAGAAGAGAGAATTTATTTTTCATTTTAAAATAATTTTGTGCTGGAAAATGAATTCCACTTTTAGCAATTTGCTCTACTTACAATGACTTAAGACAAAAAAATTCTTCACATATACAGAAAAGTAAGTTTGCTGATAATTTATCAGATTGCATTAGTCATGCAAAGAAAAGAAGAGAAGCGTTCATAAAACAGTAAAGTAACAAGTTGGTATTTGATGTATGCAACATTTGTTATATGCTCCGCAATGTGAATTTATATGTTATGGCCGGCGGCTGATATCAAATAAGAAAATAAAAAGATGTATTTCAAAAGAAAGTTTATTTAATTTTTGAACTTTTTTTAACTTTCTTTAATATTATAAATACCCTTCCTACATTCAGTTTTACTTCTTTTTTAACATATCCCATGGTTTGTAAGACAGAAAATCGCAGGACAAAATATGAGACAATACATACAATCTTTGAGGAATCTGATGCTATGACATCATAACTAGTCTGATTTCAGTCATTTCAACACAAATGATACCAAACTTTAAACTTAAATATCTCCTTAACGGAATAAGATTTTTGAATGTTTTTCATCATTTTGTTTCTTTTGAAGTCCTCTTTAAAATTAGATAGACTTGCTGGACGCCTGAACTAATCTTTTATCAAAGAAAGAATGGCAAATTACTTCCGCAGTGTCTTTCCTTTTACTAATGAAAGTATGTATTGTAATGTTTCCTAATGAAATGTTTTCTAAGAATAAAAGAAACATGAAATCTTACCCAGTGCAATTCACTTTAACAAAGAAAAAATGCTGTATTCATTTTAACATAAAGCAAAGCATGTAACGTACAGCAAAGTTATCCTCATAATTGAATAAAAAACCAATAAAGCTTTCAGTTTTTATGGTTACATATTTCAAATAATACTCGCTCAGACTGCTGATGAAAAATGTTTCAAAGATATTAACTCACACCTTAATATAATGTTCATGTGCAATTTGTAAATAAATTTCAAGTTAGCTATTTTGTAATATATTATTCATTTTCATGCTCCTTTTCTAATGATAATTTTTTTTTCAAAACTTTTTTTAATATCGAGATACATGCCATATTATTTTTTATGGAAGTTAACTGAGATCACAAACCCATGTCTTTGATACCACGTCTGATTAGGCCTAAAAGAAAAGTTTGTTTACACTCCTCTGCTACCCCTGACTTACTGAAAAATAGGAGTGGCATTTTTTTATAGTTTTTTTTTTTCTTCAAAAATCCTTATGCTTCGTCAAAATCCCTACAAATCTCCATTTTTACCTGTTGTTGTCACTGTGGAGAAAATGAAGTCCATTGTCCACAAAAGCCTGTGATTGACTTATAGAATACAAAGTTTGTAATGAGTGTGTCAGGCAAGAAAAAGAAAATCCCATATCACACAAAAAGCATCAGTGACATATGAAAACTAAGCAAATTGAAAGAAATCAACAATCTAAAAATGAAGTGAAGTGTTTTAATTATATTTTGTACAGTAGGTGTTCTTGATACTTGCGTGAGCCAGTGTTGGTCGACAGTGTCATTAGAAAATATTCCATTTTAGTGATCTGGGGAATATTTTTTTTCCGCTTGCCCCTCCCATACAATTTTCCACAAGAAAGGGCAAACAAACATTTTTTTTCTTTTAGGCATAGTCCTAAAATAACTTGTAAACATGGTAAAATTTGAACACCAGTGGCACAACAGGAGAGCGTAAATCCCATGAGTCTGGAGCAACATTCGAGATTTGAGAGTCGTTGAGAGACTTAAGATACATTCTTGAATGGACAAAATATATAGTTTTAAAACACCTCTCAAGATGAGGAGGAAATGTCCCGACTATCAACAAACCAGGTGGGAATAGTGTACACAGGATCTTGATATCCTGTTTTCCAAAAAATCAAATAAACTGAACCAAAATTTTACCTGAACCATGGAGAAATACTACTGTCGTCCTCTGAATTGCCTTAGCGGGAATAATAAGCGTTTTTAGAGTGGATGCACTTATTTTCGACGATAGGAGTCACACAACTATTATGTTTAAGATTCAAATCGACGTGGCTATTCATATGGCTATTCGTGTGTGAGAGACACCTTATATAAATGTGGGATGACAAACGTTTGGGAGACAATATGTTGCATATCCTAATACAATACAAGCTAACATAAAAATGAAATTATATGAACTCTTTGAGAATAATAACTTTAGATCAAATAGTTGTATTAATTACAGAATATATAAACAAAGTCTCCATTTTGAAGATTACTTAACAAAATTGCCAACAAACTTTCGATCATTCCTAACCGAATTCAGATGTCGTAACAAAAAAATGTCAGTTGAAATTGGGAAATATAGTGGAACACCCCTAAATAATTGTAAATGTACCCACTGTGACATTCATGAAATAGGTGATAAATTTTAAATGCAAGCACTTTGCAGACAGTCGGAAAAAGTATCTTGATAAATATTATTTCCAAACAGCATAAAAATTCCAATTCCAAAAACTACTAACCTGTCAAGATAAAAATGTTGTAATAAAAGTTGCGGTGTTTTGTAAAAAAATTATAGAAACTATTAAATATAGTACTTAAATTCTACGCAAATTTTCCATGGTTTTCAAACGAAAATTTCCTGTCCATCCATCCTTTATCTCTTCCAACCACTCTCGTAAATATGTAAATATATTCATATATATTTTTTGTTTTCTTTATGTCAATCAATTATACATTTCTTGTTTTATTAGAATCAAGTTTATTTACTTTCATGATTTAGCTGATTTTCTATACTACTGTTGTTCTCATTGTATTTTAACATGTACTAGAGTTGTATTACCACATACCCCAGAAGGGGTCTTGGCTGACAGCCTCGTCCAACTTGGAGAGATTATTTTGATGAATGGTTTCAAATTTGGGATAGCATAAAAATGAAATTGCGAGGGCTGGATAAACAAGATGGCAATCCACGAAGTTGCTGACCTTATCGCCTCTGCTACATATAATTTGTAAAATAATTAAATGTTTTTGCACGAAACATGTTATAAAATATAAAATTTCATATCAATTACTTGACCCTGACCTTTGACCTTTAATTGATATGTCCCATTATGTGGGAGACACAACCCTACATCACCTTCCACCAACATTACCTACCAAGTGCCAACCCAAATCATTTATGATTGTCCAATAAAGCAAGAAACAAAATATACTATTCTAATCAATTATTTGACCTCTGACATTTGACCTTTTAAGTGGCATATCCCACTATATGTGGGACATAACCCTACATAACCCTCCCCAAATAAAAAACTCTACCAACCAACTAAGGATGAATACAATAGCAATTACGTTTTTCCAACGAAATGCAACACAACATTTACCATTAATATTTGACCTCTGACCTTTAAGCAATATGTCACATCTTTGCCAAAATACAACTTTTTATCATCCTTCATCAACCTACCAAATAACAAACCAATTGTCCTTGCGGTATTTGTGTAACACGCGAACAACCAAAATCACCATTCTAAATCAATTATTTGTCCTCTGACTTGTCCCATTGTCCCCTAAATGTCCCATTTTGTACAGGATACAACCCTACATTACTTTGTACAACCCACCAAGTACCAACACAATATGACGTGCGGTTCTCTCCCAGGAAAGGCGAAAGATAATTTACAATTTTATATCAATTATTTGACCCTGACCTTTGACCTTTAACCCTTAATCATCTACCACCAATCCAACAAGTAACATACTCCACCAACTCGGTCAACAATAAAAAATACAATTGCAATTACGCTTTTCCAAAGAAATATAACACATAATTTACCATTGTTTGACCTTTAGGAGACACATTTTCCCCAAGACACAACTTTTCATCATCCTTCATCCACCTACCAACCTACCATAGTAGACTTGCTACACCAGTCATTTCTACAAAGACAAGACAGAGCTTTAAACTTAAATATCTCCTTAACGGAATAAGATTTTGAATGGTTCCTTCATCACTTTGCATGACCACTGAACTAATCCTGTAAGTGGCATGTCACACACTGTACAGAATACAACCCTACATCAACCCACCAAGTACCAACTCAATATCACTTACGCTTATCTCCCAGGAAGGGCGACGATTAATATACTATCTTAAAACAATTTTTGACCTTTGACCTTTAAGTGACATATCCAACTATGTGTGGGACATAAGCCTTCATCACCCACCACCAACCCAACAAGTAATGGCCCCCACCAACTCGGTCACCAAGGAACAATGCAATTGCAATTACACTTTTCCAAAAAAATGCAACACAAAATTAACCATTATCATTTGACTTCTGACCTTTGACCTTTAAACGAAATGTCACATCTTTCCCAAGACTCAACCTTTTTATCATCTTTCATCAACATACCAAGTAACAACCCAATTTTCCCTTGTGGTGTTTGCATTGCACGCGACAACTAAAATTTACTATTTAAAATCAATTATTTGACCTTTGACCTTCGAACTTTGGGTGACATGTCCCATTTTATTCGGGGCAAAATCCTATAACACCTTCCACCATCCCACAAAGTACCGTTTTTCCAGGAAGCACGACACAATATTTTCCATTTTTATCAATTGTTTAACCTCTGACATTTGACCCATTTGATTTTTTTCTAAAAACGCAACCACCCCACCAAGTTTTGAACTTGATAGCTTTTACGATTTTTTTCTAAAAACGCAACACAATATTTTGTACACTCACTCACACCCACACACGCACACCCACACACACACACACGATAATTTTCTCAAAGCCATAAACGAAATAAAAAGAATTACAATGTTAAATGAACCATAGAAAAATGATAATTGGGCATTTTCTTCTTGTATCCGTTGAATTGTTGTTAAGTGTGAACCAAAATTCTTCCAGTTTAAGAAATCTTAAATTTTGGACCAAAATTTTTCAATTATGGACCACAAATCCTCCAAACGTACAAATATCTTCAATTTTAGACCACAATCTACATTGAACATAGAACACCGGGCCCGGGGGGTATTGCCCACGGTTCACCCCCATGTCGGCGGCCCTGGTAGCTAGACATGAGTTGAGTTGATTCACCTATACCCTCATTGTAAAGAATGAGATGGCTGTTTTAGTAAGGATCTGCAAGAGCGGCACATATGAAAGTACTGACTGATTGACTTACACAACACACAGTGGACAAAGCTGACGTTTTAATTAAATTTTATTCTGTTGTATCATCAGAGCAAAGAGCTTCCACACAATTCTCGCGGTCGGAGTCGACGTAGCCGTGTACGGGCTCAGTACGGTTTTGCCAAGTTGAAGAGAAACTTCATCATTACAGTCAATGGATATTTATTTATAAATACTTTGTGTCAACTCAACCAGTGAGTGAAAATTAATGGTACTCATATATATAGTAAACTATTATCTAATACACATCATATTTGAAGAAAATAAATTCTGTCCAATATTTGTTGAAAATTTGCAAAAAATAGGTTTTTCTCCCATTGACTGCAATGATAACTGATTATTTGTTTTCCTCTTTGAATAAAGTTTGAGATCGTCAAAAAAGCATTGTTGCGTCGACGTGCACCACAACATTCCTGGATGTCCGACCTCGAGAATGATCTCTATTTGAAATGAATACCATACATATACTACTTATTTGACTACAGCGTTCAGTTATGTTGATGATGTTGTCAGTGCTAGCTTACGAGGTCTGATGGTATACACAATAAAATAAGCATGTGAGCTGAATTTTGACAAATTTAGTAAGGAAAATTCACAAATAATACTGTATAATATTACAGACAAAAATTAACAGTTGTTAAAAGACAGGTAATAATGACTTGAGCTTGATTGTGTTACAATGTATTGAAAACCGTTAATACATGCTGTCACGTTTTTCTTGAGGTGTTTTCTCTCTATAACAACTCTGCCTCAAAATAATCAAGGAAATATTGACTTATTTTGATAAGCAGCTCTTGTGCCCATCACTCATTCAAAGTGCACATATACCAGTATACTGACAGCATGATCCTAGTGCTGGTATACACATTGTACCCGTCTGAAGCAAAGAAATACCTCATTCCTTGTATGTAATCATTCTCTCTTATTGAATTAATTTTCTTACATTAAACCAAAACTCTTTGTGACCTGTCAATTAACTAAGAATTTATCCCACTGGCACACTTTCCCTCCACACCAAGCGCTCATGTTTTCAACATGAGCCTGCCTAACGGAACCTTATCAAATGCTTTTTGGAAGTCTTAAATAGATAACATCTACATTATGACCATAATCAACTACTTTAGTAACATCATCAAGAAATTCCAATAAATTAGAAACACAAGACCTCTTAGGTAAGAACCCATGCTGGGACAAATTCAACAAACCATTGACCAGTAAATGATCTAGTACAACATCCTTAACAATGGACTCCATTGCCTTGCTTATGTGATTTGACCACTACATCGCTGTTATTAGTATCGTGTTTTATTAATAATCGCGATGTGGGGGTCAATCCGATTGGTAATCATGTGATGACGAATTCAGCTTGTTGACATTTTATATTTTACCTTTCAGAATAGCTCTGGACTTCTGTACGACATTGCTGACATCATCATCGAAGCTTTCAGGTTTTAAAATTATTGTACCTGTTACAGTTCTCCCTCCCCACCGTCACCAATCCTTTGAAAGTTATTTCATCGGCTACAAGCCTTGGACGCGTGAAACTAACCATGCCAGTGGGCATATACTCAAAATAGATATAAATGAAACCCCTGACCTGTGCTTTTCAGAGTTCAGTGTCGTTATAGGGTACGTTAGGGCCGTTAACTCATGCATCAGATCAGACGAAATGTGTATTATATGATGTTAACCTAAATTTTGACACAAATGCGAAATGATTTAAAACACCTCACATCCGTCAAATTACATTTAGAATCAACATAACCTCATAGCACTGCAAAATACGAAGAGAGAAATTATACTATGTTTAGTAATTCAAACGAACCGTCAGAGAAAGAAACTAAAACATTATTCAAGCAACTAGAAACCATTACTGGTACTTTCTTCTTGCTTTCCACATGGAATAATTTATCTCTTTGTGGGCCAAGCTTCCGATGAACTGACACCATCGTAGAATCTTGCTTGGTGAACCACCCGACAAACCAGCGTTTGCCAGACCAAACAAAGATACAGGAGTCATGTCTTCTGTGTTGGGTGAAACAATTGATCCTACCTCGTTGGCAGAGCCATCTTCAACAGAGAGTATTTTAACGAACTTTTGATTTTTCTGGATCAACGCAAAACAGTTATCAAAAAACGCTATAGCACGAACATTTGGAGGAGTAGACAATTCCACTTCCGACAAACGAACAATGCTATCGTCAGATTTGTATTTGTAGATATATATGACGTTACTTTTAATATTGATAAGATAAATTTATTATAACTTCCTTTGTCTTCACTGTCTTTATTCACGGGATGTGCACAAATAGCTGAGATTGACATACCGCGATCGACTACTTTTCGCTTAATAACACTAACAACATCATCAAATATACCGTCTTTTCTGGTTAGTTTTAAAATGTATACAAAATTTTCATATCCAAGAAGTACACGTTGCTGATCTGTAAATGGGACCTGAGACATAACGACTGTAGCATCAGCAAGACCTTTCATGGGAATACGTTGTGTATGCTTTTCTGCGTTGCTTTCTAAAACGAATATCTGCAGTGTTATATTATCGTCCACAAGTCGTGTGTCGAACACTCGCACACTACACTTCTTATGCAGATTGGCACCAATTAGAACATCTTCAACTAAAGGGAAAAAAGAAAATTTGAGTTAATTCTTTTACTTCTGCTCGAACCAGTCCTGCAAACAATCCCACAAACTGTATCTGACATTGCTTTGTTGAGTTTTCTTATGCAAAGCAAAGATTTCAGCATTATACGCTCTCTAAAAACTATATCGAATAACATGAAAATAAACTTATCTATATTGTCCGTTAATGTTAAAAATCTAATAAAAACAATTATTAGATGTGAACAACATTCAGTGAATAATGAAATCGCATAAAATCGTGAAACCTTCAGAGCGAGTAATTACTCTTATGTACTAGCCAGTAAGTTGGTTTCGAGTTTGAGTGCGAGAATACTTTTTTCTCAGTGGCGTTTTTATCACGATTACTTCCGTAAGAAATGTTTATATTTAAGCACTAAAATGAGACTATAACTGGAACTAATACTAAATCCTTCCAGATAATTAAACTAATTCCGAAATATGCAATTTGGCGTATCTTGAGAAGTGTCCTCCTCACACTCTTTGCTCTTAAATGACATCCTTTGAAATCGTTCTGGCAAATCTATTTGTAGAGAAAAGGATCTGAAAAATAAAAATACGTTTTATACGAAGAATTCTCACTTTTAAGGAGATACGACTTTGGGGTCCAAAGACAACACAGATAAAAGAAAAACATATAGTTTTAGAATGCCCCATAGGTTTCACTGGATAATTTCAAACTACATTCATTTTGTTATATATCAAAAGCGTAGATCTTATATCTAAAACAAATAAATAGATTGTTTTTAAGTTGAAACGTGTATCTATTATACAGAATGCAAAATAAATTATATTATTATTATTATTATTATTGTTAAAAACATTTATATAGCGCAAATACTGTAAAATGATACATTCAAATATAGTGCTCTGTCGTGTCTGTCTGACCATATTTGATATGAATAGCAAAGTTATCAGAGGCGAGATATTTCGCTTGTACGTTATTAGATCATTTTCGATGGAACAAAATTATAACATTACGAAAAGTTTAATAAAGAATACGCATGGTGATGGTCTAGATATCTAATATAACAGTAAAGCACCAGTATAGTCAATTAATAAAGAATCACGTTTGAAGAAGTTTTAAATGCAACATTTATCGGGACAAGGCAAGATTTTTATGCTTTTCAGTTTTCTTTTTGTAAAATTGTAAATCAACTGAAAATAGATCTTGATTGACTCATTCCAGGGCCGTTACTAGCTCAAAATTAAGGGGGCAGTATTATAGCAAAATAATCCATGTCTAAAAGGGTTACGAGAAAATGAAATTCACACTGTTTTGTGGCTGGAAGATGGAGGGAGTTGAGTATGTACTTCTTCAACAGTTCAACGGATGGAATAATGTTGAAAACTTTCGGGGGCTTCCCCTCGTTAGCGACGGACCTGATATCTCCTGTTTGTGTCAATTTTTATTGCCTAATTTTCCTAGACTTTCGGTTAGAGCCCTTATGAAATATATGTGTTGTGTTAATGATTGCGTCTAGTTGGAGATCAAACGGTTACGTTTTGATGAACATTATTGCTATTGGTGGAATTTCATTTTAATAAACTCAGCCTCAGATGATATTTTCGTTTTTGTTTTTCAGATTGAAAGTCAAGTATTAATTTAAGGTGTTGGGACATTGGGAAGATGGAATATAAGCATATTGATCTCTTTAAGGCTTCAAAGAAATCCGTAAAGGTTAATTAATTATTCCTAATTTAACAAACTTTTGAAAAAATTGAGAAACGATGTACCTTTGAAATCTGATTGAGTTGCTTTCTCTTTGGCAACAGCCTCTATCAAAAACAAAAAAGACGCATGTGGAACTCTAAAAATGATGGTGAGTCACAACATTTGGGCATATGTGTTATGAAGCAAAGTAACAAAAAGTTGGCTTCTGGTCTTAATCCGTTACCATAATTAATAGGTACGTCATGATTTGGAAACAAATATATCATTAGTCGGAATTGTTATGCCTTTATGTCTTACATCTTTCATCAACAGAGCCGTTTCAGAGGCATTTCCAACTGCCAACGAGGGTTCAGACGGGTTCGAAAATATAGATTTAAAAACATTCAAAGCAACAAAATGGAGATTTACATGATTTATGTAGATTTTTTGTATTCCCATCTGAAAGTGGGATGGCTACGTATCCCCTTCCCGTGTACAACCTCTGTCGATATTAAAAAGATAAAATTGTGATAACTTATAACTTGCTTAAATTAATTCTTGTGAGTCGCTAAATGTACGTAGAAAAAACTACGTAAATCCAGAATACTCGTTTAATGTGGTCATTTCTATTTTTTGAGAAACGGTAACCAGGTAACTTCAAACATACTGAAATGAGTCCTCTATCTCAGCCATCAGATCCACACACAATGACGCCTGGATCATATGGGTCACGGGATGGAGAGGGGGTCACCTATGACGCCTGGATCATATGGGCCACGGGATGGGGAGGGGGGTTACCTATGTTCACATATTGTAATATTCAAACTTGTGCAATTAACTGATTAAAATATACCGTCTCTGTTCAAAATATGGAAATGGAGAAGCTGGCATGTAAATACGACAATTTTACATTGCTGGGTAGTAACAAGAGCTTACCGCTAAAAGCTTGGACAATCGAGTCATCTATGGGGTTGTCCTGATTCTTTAAACATATGAGTAGAGCATCGACGGAGGCATTTTCTCCTTGATTTTTCCTCCACTTTAAAATCATATCATACCTCTGATCAGTAACATTGGAATTATTTTTTTGGCATTGCTCAATTTCCCATTGCTCCAGCCCAAGATTTATCAGACCAAAACTATTTTCGTTGCCTACGAATTTGTTTGCTAAAATGCGAATTGATCTGTCCGAAATATGCCTTTGAGAAAATCCAGTTTCTGTGTGAAGAAACAAGCGTTCAAGATATTTTTAACTTTGTATACTTATCAAATGTTTACTATTAGACAAATTGCTTCCTGCCTAAAACTCATGTGTTATAAAATTGTATTTAGTGGACGAGGCATTTCACCCAATTAATCCCTGGTTAAACAAAGGTAAACCAGTAAACGTAATTTCATACTTCAAATTGTCTTAACATTAGCGACGGTACATTAATATATATTGACAAGTAAACAAATTAGGGAGTGCATGAGGGTGGGATGGGTCAAATTTGGATGTTCATGAAGGTTTCTGCGTGTTCTCTTAAAATAATGCTAAATATGATCTTGAATAAATAAGTTTAACATGTGAGGTGTGAAATGAAAGGCACCTTTCCATTTAAATCTTTGAATGTCGCCCATGCATTTATGTCACTGAAACTGATACGAATGTATTTTCCAATTAGATGTTGGGCCCGGGTGTAGGGACCATAAATATAATGTTTGGTCAAACCACTGGCCGCTGAAAATATCCCAGCTATATTTTTTGAGAAGTGGTACAAAATAACTTTCTAGCTCGAGATACAGATAGTTAGATCATTATATCATGCTATACGTAGAGCCTGAGACCATGCAGCTACGCCACTGGGAGATCCGTTTGAGAAATAATACTATCAGGTCCTATGGACCCCGCATCCAAAACACACATTCCACCCTCTTTGTATTTTCTGGGACGCTGGCTACGCCACTGTCTAAGGCATGCTAATCGAAGGACATCCAAGTGCACAGTACACAGTCATCAAAGATATAAATATTTGTAATTATGATCCTTTTATAAGCATAAGGTTATAGTCGAATATTTCATTCATTTGGTAACGTCTTCTAACTTGATGATGTTACACTACACGATTATATTGCATGTTACACCACACGAATATATTGCATGTTACACTACACGAATATATTGCATGTTACACTACACGAATATATTGCATGTTACACTACACGATTATATTGCATGTTACACCACACGAATATATTGCATGTTACACTACATAAATATATTGAATATATTGCATGTTACACTACACCTGTTACACTAGACGATTATATTGCATGTTACACTACACGATTATATTGCATGTTACACTATTATATTGCATGTTACACTACACGAATATATTGCATGTTACACTACATGAATATATTGCCTGTTATTGATTATATTGTATGTTACGAATATATTGCATGTTACACTACACGAATATATTGCATGTTACACTACACGAATATATTGCATGTTACACTACACTACACGAATATATTGCATGTTACACAACACGAATATATTGCATGTTACACAACACGAATATATTGCATGTTACACTACACGAATATATTGCATGTTACACTACATGAATATATTACATGTTACACTACATGAATATATTGCATGTTACACTACTGAATATATTGCCTGTTACACTACACGGTTATATTGCATGTTACACCACACGAATATATTGCACACTACATTATATTGCATGTTACACTACACAATATATTGCATGTTACACTACATGAATATATTGCCTGTTACACTTATACATGAATATATTGCATGTTACACTACATGAATATATTGCATGTTACACTACATGAATATATTGCATGTTACACTGCACGATTATATTGCATGTTACACTACACGAATATATTGCATGTTACATGAATATATTGCATGATTACACTACACGAATATATTGCATGTTACACTACATGAATATATTGCATGTTACACTACACGAATATATTGCATGTTACACTACACGAATATATTGCATGTTACACTACACGAATATATTGCATGTTACACTACACGAATATATTGCATGTTACACTACACGAATATATTGCATGTTACACTACACGAATATATTGCATGTTACACAACACGAATATATTGCATGTTACACAACACGAATATATTGCATGTTACACTACACGAATATATTGCATGTTACACTACATGAATATATTACATGTTACACTACATGAATATATTGCATGTTACACTACTTGAATATATTGCCTGTTACACTACACGGTTATATTGCATGTTACACCACACGAATATATTGCCTGTTACACTACATGAATATATTGCATGTTACACTACACGAATATATTGCATGTTACACTACATGAATATATTGCCTGTTACACTACACGATTATATTGCATGTTACACCACACAAATATATTGCATGTTACACTACATGAATATATTGCATGTTACACTACATGAATATATTGCATGATACACTGCACGAATATATTGCATGTTACACTACATGAATATATTGCATGATACACTACACGAATATATTGCATGTTACACTACACGAATATATTGCATGTTACACTACATGAATATATTGCATGTTACACTACACGAATATATTGCATGTTACACTACACGAACATACTCCATCTTACACTACACAAATATATTTGCATGTTACACTACACGAATATATTGCATGTTACACTACACGAATATATTGCATGTAGGAATTATTACAAAACCATTATGATATTTGTTGTGGTGAGTAAAATTAGGTTAACAAAGATGGTGCATGATACCGTTTCGAAATAGACACAGTGTAAAACTTGACATAGCAAATATAATCACTGCGATTAAGGTATTATCTGCACCATGTAGGCTTCTGTATTCGATTGAAATAGAACGACCCCCGTATTACCTACCTGTATTGAAGCCATTGGTTCCTAATTCAAGGTCAAAACACCACGAAGTCCGAAAATGGAATCTTTCTGCAATGCAACAAAAAATGTGTAAGTTAATACACATTTTGTAAAGTTATATCCTGACGGTACAAAATGTTACACAGTTTATGTTGAGATACTGTATCAACAAAACCTTTATATCAGACAATATTGACTTTATTGAAAAGAGTTTTGACTTATTCGGCGCTGTGCAAACAAGTAAATACCATAGCAACAATCTTGGACAAAACTGTTGGGAAAATTACCGAAAAGTTTGCATTTTCCCAATCATTTCACCAACAGTGATCGGGGAACGGGTGTGTCCCAACCAGTGTAGAACAGTAGAGTGTGCGAGCCACCCCAGGCAAATTTCATCATCAGAACAGCTTTAAAAAACTTGGGTGTTCTTTCATATATTAAAGACAAGTCCCCCTTATTATAACTGATCTTTTTACTGACAGATTGAAGAAAGTGCACAAACAGTTGCTATGTGCAAGCAACCCAACTTTCGATAGCCAGGCACTTTTAATTTGGGGTCGATATGGAGAGAAATTCACAACGCTGGCCATATTGCCACTGACTCGCTGAGAACTGATTATGAATTTGGGATACAAATTGTTCTAATAATATATACTGATAAGATACCGAGGTTAATTGATTTTTTTGCAACTAACAAACTAAGAAAGCTACCAAAATCCCCTGAATCATAAGCACCCTTACATGCTTTGGGATATTGTTTGGGACATTCGATATTCTAAACATAAGAAAATCTCCAATTTCGATACTTACACGCTATAAATTTTCCATTTGTTGTAGATACTAATGTAATACTTTCATATCTTCCCGAATTTTAGGTCTTTATCTAAAATTGACAAATTGTCCTACCTGCGCATTATTACAAGGAAAAAGGTAAGCAGTATTATTTTTTGCCTCGTAAAGCTATAATACATGTTTTCAAATACGTCAGCTGGAAAGTGCTCCTCAAGTCCTCTGCCCCCCCCCCTTCCCCTCCCTATCTCCATTCGAAAATTCTCCGCCATCCTGTTCTTGTACTAGACCAGAGGCGTAGGAAGCCAGGGGAGGGGGGAAAAATTGTCCATCCTGAGAAGAATTTACCTTCCTGCTTGTATTGCATGCTTTCTGCAAGGTTGGAGGTGAAATTTGGAAATTATTCCTAAACTGGCAAAACTTGTCGGAAAACTAGCCAAACTTTCTCGAAAACTGACCAAAATTTCCCGAAAACTGATCAAAATGTTCCGAAAATTGGCCATAATTTCCCGAATATTGGCCATAATTTACAAAAAATGATGATCATTTTCCAAAATTAATTAAATTTTCCGAAAATTCAAAAAATTCCAAAAAATTGAAGGATTTCCCGATTAGCAACAACTTTTTATGGAATCTTTAGATTATTTACCAGTACAATTTTTCGACTTGTTTATGGAAATTGTTTCGATTTTTGTCCCCCCCTTCTCCACCTAAGATGTGACCATTCCTACTGCCCCTGTCATAGAGTCTACATCCTTATCAACATAAGCATTATCAACCTGTCAACATGAGCGGGTTGTTAAGCAACCGGCGTAGGTAGCGGCGTGGTATTTGTATTTGACATGGGAGGCAGAAATATCATTTGTCTCAACAAACCTCAGCACAAAAATGTATTAATCTCTTATCACGGTCCAGAAACTATGTATAAAGTTGGAGGGGGAGGGGGAAGGTTCGGAAAATTCTTGGTAAAATTTGGCAAAATTTCTTGAAAATATTGAAGCAAATTCACGAAAATGTGAGTGTAAGAGGTAGTGGTAGAAGATGTAATTAGTGTGAGAGGAATTTTTATGAAATTTGAAGAAAATTTCTGGAAAATTGAAGACAACTTCTCGAAAATTGAAGAATATTTTCCCCAAAAAAGGAAATTGAAGCAAATTTCACGAAAATGAAGGATATTTCACGAAAATTGAATGAGATTTCACGAAAATGTAGATTTCCAGAAAAAATAAGCTATGGAATCTGATTCTTCAAAGTCAATTTATAAAACCTTTATTATTGGGGAAGGGGGTGGTAATTGGCCCCCTGGATAAATTATTGGGGGCACGGCCCCCGCCAACTGATTCCTACGCCCCTGTGTGTAGGTGTGCTTCGCTTTGCATCAGCTTCCTTTTCAATTTTATTGCACAGGCCCTTTTTAACATACTAACTTCAGCCAACTACGTAGCTCCTAGTGTAGCAATTGGCACAGTACGGTTTCAACTTAATACGATTATGAAGATACTATTTGGGAGTATCTCCATGATACGATATTGCAATGCAGGCAGCTATTTGTAAAATCCCCAATGACATTTCGTAAGTTTCAATAATACAAATTTGTGATAAGTGCATATCAATTAATAATCGGCATACCTCTAACATGTCTAAGTTTTCTATGTAAACCCTGTGTATTTTTATCATATACCACACATATTAAAAAATACAATATGAGAGCACTCCTAGCTCATTCTGGCAAAGTTTTGTAATCTAACCACGCGGCAACGGCATGAAAACTGGCGACGTGATTGGCTACCCAAAACTCTACCCCTAATCAAATATTAGTATATGGAGAGGTAGTAGCCCACCTTTTTACAGTAGCAACGAGACGTTTGCGACATGATATACAAAGAGTAGCAACGCCACTTTTTACGGTAGCAACGTTACGTGTAAGAGTAGCTACGTTACTTTTCGCGTTAGCAACGTTACTTTTGACATCAGTAGCGCTACTTTTTACAGTAGTAACGTTACTTTTTACAGTAGCTCTTTTTACAGTAGATCTTTTTACAGTAGCAACGTTAAATTTTACAGTAGCAACGTTAATTTTTACAGTAGCAACGTTAATTTTTACAGTAGCAACGTTAATTTTTACAGTAGCAATGTTAATTTTTACAGTAACAACGTTAAATTTACAGTAACAACGTTAAATCTTACAGTAGCAACATACTTTTTACAGTAGCAACGTTACGTTTTACAATAGCAATGTTACTTTTTACCGTAGGAGGGGGGGGGGCGCTGAAAATAGCTGTACATCAATATTTCAAATAACATGTTAGCTTTCTAGTAAGCTGGTAAGTGTCCCAACAGTTTTGTCTTACGATTGTCTGAAAATTTTATTGAGTGAAAATATCGTTAAATGTCAATGGAAAAATATTTTTGAAAAGACAGACATTTAATTGTTTCGAGAAATTCAGGACAATGCAATAAATGACATTAACTTTTTTGACCGTGCTATCTTACGTAGATAGGAAATATGTGTTTATTCTTTATTTCGGCAAAAAAAAACTTTGTGTGTTTGTAACCCAAAGTTCGCTTTTCCTCCACTTGCCCCCCATACATTTTTGTATGACGACATATCTTGTCTGATCTATAGGCTTTTGTCCCCTCCCCAATGAGACACATCTGCAACTCTATTTCCCCCATCCATCAAAATCATGACGCCGCCACTGATCAACACATCAACATTCGAGCGGGTAAGGACATGTCAATGTCAATTTTAGAAACCATAATGAATATTGAAAGTATATTCTTTGCCAAGAAATGAAAATCCATTCATTAAACACATACTTAAATTATGTTTATATTATATATTAATGAAAAAGTAATCATGAGCAAATCAAAGTTTAGGAAAAAATATATTCTTTGCCCTTATGGCGAGCCAAAAATGATATTTGGCGTACTCAAATGTAAGTTGGTGTATTTGTCGCACTATACTGCTAAAATGCGCAGGTTCGCTTTTGTTGCCGCGCCAGCAGGCCAGGGATATAACGAAATTTGAGTTTGATCACTCTGTGTTGCCCTAATAACGAAAGGCTTACATACTGACATACAGACATAGAAAAGTGACAATTCTTACTACAGCAGTCTTCCTGCTTTAAGCTTGCGTCACTATGGCAAAACCACATTCAAAAACTAATGACCTTTGAAAATTAATAAGTTACGCATTAAGCTATGAAGTGAATAGACAAAAGACAATCAGAAAGCGGCACAGTAAACTAGGACGTGATTGGCTACCCAAAACTGCACCCTAATTTTGCATAGACAGACAGTAGCCCAACATTTTACAGTAGCAACGAGACTTTTGCAACATCGTGCCGAAAGGTTAATAAGACGGGAAGGAGATGTAGGTTGCTTTTGACAACAACGACGTTAAATTTCAAATAAACGCCATAACTTTTCACAGTAGTATCGTGACTTTTTAGGATAGCAACACTACTTTTCGCAGTATCAACGTTACTTTTTAGGGTATCAACGTTACTTTTTAGGGTAGCAACGTTACTTTTGCCAGTAGCAACGTTTTTTTTTTTTTTATTAGTAGCAAGTCTTATGACCCTTTCGGCGTTCTATATATTTAAACACATTCACCGTCACTGTGAGCAATTATACAATATTTATATATTATTCTATTATAGTTCAGGCAGTTAGTGATTTCTGGTGCAATCAACATCAACCGCTAAGTGCGTGTCTTATCATAACCGCGTTTAAATCACTGAATAAACAGAAATAATTGTTTTACAAGAATTTTGAATAATTGCGGAAACACTGTGCATTATATTTGAATAATTGAGATATGCCTCTTTTGGTCACATCATAGATATTGTTTTTAATAAGAATGATTACAAGAATTATAAAGTATGAGAAAATATAGCAAGGATAAGTATTACGCAAAATATATCACAAAGATCAAGCATTTGTTACTGATTGGGAAATTTGCAACGTGAGCAAGTCTGGCGTTCATTAGGCCGGTATAGGTAGGGGCGTTGGGTAATGCATAGTGGGTAGCTTCGCATCCCTCGACACCCACCGACAAGGTGCAATAATATTGAAAATCTGTAATTTTTCAAATACAAAAATATAGCAGAAATGTATATGTTTTGAGCCTATTGTATTTCTCCTACCTCCCAGGGGCGGCGGAGCGTTCAAATTATTGGGGTGGGGCGGATAATGAGGTCGGTGACATGTGATAACAATATTGGGGGCTAATTAGGTCAGGTAACGTGTTAATATACAGTGTTCACCTAAAATTACTGGGGGTTGAAGCCCCCTCCCAGCCCCCGGCTCCATCGCCCCTGCTCCCTATAATTCATGTGTAATTGGGAAATGTAGAGAACCCCTGGCTCATCTACTTCATTTAGTTTTCTACATCACGGAAAAAAGGTGCTTAACTTCAGGAAACGCATCCCCTCAAAACCCTAACTTTATGGTCAATTTAAACAAACTATGCATCTGGACTACACGCTTGTTCCTGTCACAAGCATCAACTTTGCTTGACACGGCATGTTTACTTCCGTGTATTGAGTGCAATAAAATTTGTACTTTGACTTCATACACCATCAATTTATGAAAGATTTCGAATCACAGGAGCAGCCATTGAAGGAAACAGACGACTTTGTAAGCATTACGGTTAACATGAACTGACAAGGCACACATTCATCGTATTTGCTGCTTTTTCTCGTGTGACAGTTATTGTCGAATTCCATTTTATTCAAACCACCAAAGGAGATGTATTAGCTGAGGTACTTGGTAGTTTTTACCCGTTCTCTCACTCACACCGTGCTTCACAATGGTTTTGATGGACAGGTGAGTTACATTTCTTTAAGATATTCCATCTGGTAACACCCCCCTCACAAACACACACACACACACACACACACGTATAATAATACAGCTATAATAACAATAATAATATTTGCTCACACAAAAACAAGTGGCTAGTTACGCCATTGTCAGTATATTAGATGTACTCTACTTTTTCGTAGAAGTGCTTATCAGTTTATTATAACTGTACAACCACGGTTCATATTTGGCTGCATATCATTACAGGCAAACAATGCGTCAGTCTGTAAGTGTGCATTATTTATGATAGTAATGGGGCACTGTTCGCTTATCCTGTAATAGTTTACTACTTAATAGGCCTCAAAAGATACGTGGTACGTGAATTTCAAACATGTTCTATCTTAGTAATTTACATGGATTTCAATAGTAGATTTGATATGAGAGCGCTGTAAAATGTATGCATCGTTCGCTGTCTATAAAATGTTTAGTGTTTCAGTTGTTCAACATAGATAAACCCGGCTCTTACATACCGACTAGACAACGAAATGATCATCTATCTATACAGTCTTGCTGCCTGGTAGTGGGAATTGTATTTATATATAATCAGTAGATCACCTTATTGCTACAAATAAATGATATGTTTATCTGCCTACGGAAATAAAATATAAGTGTTTTAGATTTTCAATATAAGCTAGGGCCTACTAGCTATAGCTACTATAATATACTAACCTACAACACGTCTTAATTATTCTCATTGGAGCATTTTTTTAGGCACTTTTTCAGTCTTTGTAACACTTTCCTTTTTATGAATCTTGAACTGGAAGTAGACAACATAAAGAAACCAGAATCTTAGCATTCTGTAAAGCGCATACATTCGCCTCTGTTGGAATTCCAATATGTCTAGCATAATTTCAGATTCCGATCCCCATACTCTACCTCAGAAATCTAGCATAATTTCAGAGTCCGATCCTCATACTCTACCTCAGAAATCAAGGCCCACCAAGATTTGATCTGCATTGATCATTTGAATTCTGAACACTAAGGGGATTCTCTTCTGACTGATTTCTTCCAAGGCCATATCATTGTTTTCAGGTTTATTCAGGCGAAGCATTCATTGTTTGGGTTCCTTTCATTCAAGATTCGCCTTCCTTCATTTTCTTTTCATGCCAACAACGAATTGTTTTGCTTTTGTTTGATACACAACCACTTATTTCATTTTCTTTGAGTCCAGAACATTCGTTGTTTGAATATCCTTTCATGGTATGAGTTCATTGATCACCACACTTCATTGGAAAGTTTCAACTAAGTCTTGACAGATCTTATCCTGAGCACCCCCATCCCTCGATTTCTGCCTTTTCTTATTCCAGTATGTCCCAAATTGTAATCACTTCTTTCCTAAGCAGTAACAAAACCACACATCAAATTTGATCTAAATCCAATTATCAGTTCTTGAGATATAATGATGACATACAAACAGATAAACGGACAAACAAACAAACGCAGGCGAAAACATATTCTCTGTCCAGCTTTGTTGGTGGAGGTAATAATTTTATTTCGAGGTTGTTTTGCTGAGGCTAAGTCCTGTTGCTAATTAAAAACAAATTGTGAGCTGTGTTTTTTTATAATTAAAATGATGTCTTTACAGCTGAAATATTGTACGTTATTTTTTCTTACGATACAATTAGCTGGACAGAAGCCGCAGAGGATGCAGAGCTTTGTTTGTATTGGTAAGCATCAACACTATCTTACACCATCGCAGACAAATTCTAAACGTTCATTTGTCTATATTCTAACTATTGCAGTTTTATCATTTATAAAACATTAAAATTTAAAGGAGTAAGCTCGTTTGGTTGCTTAAGATGAGTTTCAGTATCTTTCTGACCTCTATACGGGCTCTTCTGAGCAGCTCTTATCGGTCTACAAAAGTTATTCTTATACAAAGGAAAAGTAATTGAAATACACCCCCCCCCCCTTCCCCCTTTATCTCAAACGTCATGAATTGGGGCTGTGACCCCATTATCTCTTCTATTTTTACACATTTGTTGAATTAGTATGAAATCATTTGATAATTAAAATTGAATAAATTCGCGGTAATTTTGATCATTAAATCTGCTTCATCAAAACCTCTTGTCATGGTCAATGCCTTATCATTAATTGTTAGACAATTGATTATTCAAAGCTTTAATCAAAATGTTAAAACAATTATTTGTTTATACATTTATCTCGACACCAGCTGCTTTTTCTTGAGAAAAAATTATAAGCAACAAAGCGCAACTTTCATGAATAACGCACGTATGATTAGCGTTTAAAAGCATGCGATTGGTCCCATAATGTACGTGACTCTTGTGGAGACGGGCACGTGACTCTTGTGGAGACGGGCACGTGACTCTTGTGGAGACGGGCACGTGACTCTTGTGGAGACGGGCACGTGACTTTTGTGGAGACGGGCACGTGACTCTTGTGGAGACGGGCACGTGACTCTTGTGAAGACGGGCACGTGACTCTCGTGGAGACGGGCACGTGACTCTTGTGGAGACGGGCACGTGACTCTTGTGGAGACGGGCACGTGACTCTTGTGGAGACGGGCACGTGACTCTTGTGGAGACGGGCACGTGACTCTTGTGGAGACGGGTACGAATCCCGAAGTATGTGATTGGTGGATAAGATTCCCCATGTACACCATTGGTCTATTACAGAGACGTGCATTTCGGCCATGCGATATATTAGTTTGAAAAGGTCTATTACGTAGCCGCAATCAGCGCAGCCCACTGAGCGTGGACACCAATGAATAACTTCATGAATACTTTGTGGACATAACAGCAATATTGATATATTTGACTACATTAAGTATCTATATATTTTCCTTTCTCATTTGAGCACGAAGTATGTTAAGGCCAAGTATGTTCAGATTCATGTGAAGAATTGCGCACGCCTCATAACTGAATGTGCTACTTGCAAAAAGCCAATACCAAAAAAGAACCTCGATGCACACGTGTTTAATAAACACAAGCTGGACGAAGAACCCAAACGGCAACCTTTGAAGGTAAGACATGGGTTTGGGGATAACTTTATTTTTTGACTTGCTTCAAATCAATTTGGGTCCTTAAGGGGCCTGCTTAAGCAACCACGTCACGGTGCAATTACAACTACTCCTCATCTTCTCTTAAATCCTCTGAACTTACTGATGCCATTAGTATTACTTTTAATTACAAAATCCGATGAATCCTAATCCTGAACTTGATTAATTATCAATTCCATGTGGACATTTTGAATGATAACCAATATTTAAAACACCTTAAAAGTGGGAAAAAAACCCCTTCAAGATCGGTAAAAACATTGATCATTTGTGACTATTTTGCTATCTTAATATTTCACGAAAACATTGTACTTATGGACATAATTGTCTGTATAAATCCATCGTTACTAATCTCTAAAAGAGAGGAAGTGATGCTGACGATAAACGTTTCAGCCTATTAGATAGCTGAAATCAACTTATTTTCAGTTCTTAGATTCAGAATATAAATCTAAACAATATGATAAAAATTTTTCCATTCATACTTAAGAATTTGTTCCTATTAGCCTTTGTCAAGAAAAGAGAAAACTATAAACTTTGGTCAGCCGTAGCTAAGAACATATCAACGTTATTTTCAAAATAAAAGACATTTCCGCAGACACGCAATGTAAGGTTTCCAGAAAGCTGGAGTATTGGGTGAACATCAAATGATGGTTTTAAGATATTCTTAGCTAAATGTGTATCTGGAAAATATGAACCATATAGACTCGGACAAATCACCTAGTTCCATATTTTTTTCCCTTTTCGTTGTTTCATAGACGAAAGATCACGGAATTACCAAGGTATTTTAATGATCATTCGATTATGGTGCATGTGCGATAGCGTTTTCTTTTGGAATACGTATATAAAAATTATGGACCACACAGATATCAATGCATGATTATAAGCTTATGGTATATCTGTATATGTCAACTGTCGACGGAACCCTCGAAGATCGTAAAAATAAATTAAGAACGAACTTAACAATGATTGCTTTGCACTCATTAAATATTGACATACTGAGTCGATTTATCGACGAATCAAATAACTTTATTTCTTAATCATTTTTCCATAGATTCAAGAACATGGAAGTATTAAGGTATGTTTAATGTTTGAATAAACTCCAAATATTAGTACATGAATACAACAGTATTCGAACTTGATTGTGTACCGGACAATTATGGACCACATGAAATATATCTATAAGCTGATCGCATTTTCAAAATATGGTTGCTGAAATTTTAAACACAATCATATTGCTTGAAACCGATTTGGATTTAAAAAATTGTTACAAAAATTTTGATACACCTTTGGTTTCGTAATATTATCCGTTTTCTTTTATTTTTCCAAACAATCGTTTTGAATATTGCGGATTGTTTTTATTTTTTAGAGTGAATGTTTCGAATTTGAATATATTGCGTGGTATTGCCTTTACTTCGTTTTATTGCTTGGTCGCCATGCCCAATTTTAGTTCAAATGAAACAAAATGGATGCAGAATGTCGAGCACTCATCACTGGAAAATTGATATCAAGGGTGACGTGAAGAATCATGTAAATAAAATATCCTAAAAAGTATTACATCAGGTGATTTATGCACCTGTTGTTAGGAAGCCGTACGCCTCTGTTCAAAGTCACTATTAATTTATGCAGCAGTGCCACGTTAAGTTTTTGATATGTCAAATAGTTTCCCAAGTGCATGTGACAATTATTTTAAAAGACGGTCATATTGAAACCTAACGCACACCCTTCATACGTTTTTAAAATAACCTTTTCAACGTAATATGGATGGGCAAAAACTATAAACTTGTGTTCTTGTATTCTTGTATTAGAATAAAACCATTGTAGCTGCGTATGAAGATGGTAAGTAAGCCTAATTGTATTGCATTTCATAAATTATAGTCACGGAAATAGATACCCCACTCACCCTCACACTCCCCACCCTCATAGATTAACAGTAAAGAGTTAAATATTTAAATGAGACAAGCCTATCATTTGCACACGGGAAAATAATTGTAAGGTTATTCAGATTCTATACTTGTATGCCATATATGGATAATAACTTGAAACAAAACAATCTATAGAAATAACTGGAGTCCTGTTTTGCTTATACCATTCGACTATCGAGCATGTCAAATGTGGAGAATCATGTTATTAAAAATCTCCTGAAAAATATTACATCACGTGATATATTCACCTGTAAGGAAACGGTGTGCCATTGTTATATTACATCACGTGATATATTCACCTGTAAGGAAACGGTGTGCCATTGTTATGTTTTTTTTTTTTATATGTGGAATATTGTGATAGAATATGTTGGACCTCCTTTATGTGACTCAGTATGGGAAATATGTTTAGGTCTTCATTGGTCATGATTCATAACAAAATACTATACGCTTTGCTCATTGGTCATGATTCATAACAAAATACTATACGCTTTGATACAGTCAGACAGTGCAAATAAAGAACAGTACAGTGGGTTTTGTTGGATGAGAAATGTAGAAATAATTTTACACAATATATGATGCATAATATAACTTTACATAATATATGATACTTCGAAGAATCATTGCTTTTCATTATCATATCTGCATGAATATTTCAGACATAAATGAACAAGAAGGTACGACAACGAAGGACGCTGAATGTAAGTGCTACAGTTTTCCGCTATTTGGGCAGTAATGTTTCCAGCCCATGAGGGCATGGTGAGCTGTCTGTGTTATTTGGCTGATAGTTTCTTGTGTATATGGGTTGTGGTTGTGGGTGAAAGTGTATGTGTGTAGTTTGAAGTTACATTTAGTTCGGTAGGAAGTTACCGTGACATTTTATTCGAATATCCAGTATTGACACGCAATTATCACGATGTAAAGTTTCGTTTAACTCAAAACTGTAAAATAAGTAAATTCAAATTTCGTGAGGGGTACAAATTGTGGAAAAGAGGAAAATTTAATAAAATTTGAAATTCTATATAAATTCGAAGATTGCCATCATAATTCATTCCGCAAAGTGTCATAAATGCCATAGACAACTTGGACAAGAAATTGTATCCCCTTCCCACTTATAAAATGTAATTTACCACTTTAATTGATCTCCTTTTATTTTCTCTTATCCTTACACTTTTAGATTCTAATCAACAAGAGGACATTTCGGCAAAGGATGCAATATGTAAGTTTTAAACTAAATTTGCATTTAAAAAAATGAAAAATGGTCATTTATTAGGCTATGAAATTTCATATTTGCGTAATTGTGATACCTGATTTTTGTTTTAGAATGAAGACAAGTGTAAACAATTCTATGCTTCTAAAAATCCATAATGGTGATTTTTTCAAGCAAAATCTTATTAAAACAAATCTTTTCGAAATAGAGAGCGTTATCGTTTACTTCAATCCAAGGATATACAACGAATAATCCTTCACATATTTGATTCTAATACATTCTCCCCAAGTTTTTTAATTAGTTCAAGCTTTAGAAGATACTACCTTACACTTGGACACTACGAAAACAACCAAAAATCTTTCCCTCCTTTACTTTATGGATTATCATTCAAATTATCAAGACATAATTGTTAATTGACCGGTACTCTTCGCTATTTCAATATATTCGACAAACTTTATTTGGTGTTCTTTAATGCATCATGAATGGTGGCGTAGTAGATGGACCGAAAAGAAAAATCGCCTTCCCATGTAACGTTAAAGATAATGAATTACGTACTGGCTGCAGAAATAAATCGCATCCATATTCTTGTAAATGAAAAAGACAATTGAGGTACTGCAAAGAACAAGATAACCGGATAACAACGCTCATTGCGTTTCAGGTTCCAACGAGCAGGAAGGTGTTTCAAACGAATTACGTGAGTAATGTTTCTTATGATTTGTCTGATGCAACTCTCGCATGAAGAATTGATTACAGAATTTGAATAACAACAGCTTTTAACATTTGTGTACCAGATACCTAATTTAGAAGATACACTAGGAATATAATACATTTTTTTTTGTCCAAGAGAGTTTACCTATTTGGGGCAGCTTTATATCCCTCGGTGTTTTACAGCCGTTTGATCACAAGTTGTACCATCATCAAGAGAAACAAATCCATGGACAGTACAGCAAGCAAAATAAAGATGTTACGAAGTGTAATTTTAGAATAGAAGGAAACTGCACTATGAAGACAAAATGTCTCTGTTACAAATAGTATTTGAACATTTTGAAATGATTGTTCCATGACAAAGGCCATGAGTTTTGTGTGTAGTGTTTTGCTTGTTGAATTTTCGAGTTTCATCTTACAGGGAGGTTTATTTTGTATATTGAAATTTGTCTTCCGAGGACATTCCGAAAAATAAGTGTCTGTTTAGTACAGCTGTAAAGACAGCTGCAAGCCTGTACTCTGGTCTAATTCCTCAATGAAGACAAAATATCTCTGTTACAAATAGTATTTGAACATTTTGAAATGATTGTTCCATGTCAAAGGCCATGAGTTTTGTTGTAGTGTTTTGCTTGTTGAATTTTCGAGTTTCATCTTACAGGGAGGTTTATTTTGTAAATTGAAATTTGTCTTCTGAGGACATTCCGAAAAATAAGTGTCTGTTTAGTACAGCTATGAAGACAGCTGCAAGCCTGTACTCTGGTCTACTTCCTCAATGAAAAACTCAGTCCTTGATGTTTCCTTTAACAATCGATGCTTCAAAACCCCACATTAGAAACTTTCTTTCCTGTCAAATTCAACTTATTAAGAAATATATTTAAGAAAAACAAACGTTAATGAAAACAATTACATGGTGAATACGCACCGTTATTTGTGAAGATACTACTTTTTTTCATAGAATGTGTAAACAACGCTAGCAGACTATGAATTTAAATATGACGTCATCATCATACATATTTGTTATGTTAGCAAATTCAAAAGCACTTTTACACACTGTGAAATATATGAAATACAAACATTGAGTCATCATGAGTGTGACAAATCATCGTTCCCAAAGTGACAAACCTTCCTGGAAGGATATCAAAGGGTTCATCACGGTGCCTACAATTGCAGTAGAAGGTATTTTTAAGAGTCACAAATTTGGCCAGTTACACTTGAGTGAAAGTGATGGGATTGTTAATTTAATCTCCACATTTCTACAGGCCCACTTGAGTTATTATTGCAGTTTATCAAGTTCATTTGTAGAATCTGCAAGATATACTTACCTCAGATATAAAATAATAAAAAAAGTATTGCAGTTTTTGTGTGGGTGTGTGTGTGTACGTCGCGTTTATTCAGAGTGAGGACCTAAACAAAAGAATCCAGGGTCCTCAGAATAAAATTCAAAAGAATGTGTAGGTCCTCACTATAATACAATAGAGATTCTTCTTGTTAAGGTTAGGGTTTAGGGTCAAATACAAAGGAAAATACAATGAAACCTCCGAATGTACGATAAGTAAATCTGTGTGTGTGCGTGTGTGTACGTATTTATTTTCTCTTATTGCTATGATTTAATTATTATGTACACTGTTATCGTGGACGTTGTAAAATTCTTCATATATGACGTAAAATGGAAACGACTAGTAGCATTTGATTGCATATGAAATTATATGTTTCCTTTTTGTAATACTTTGGCAGCAAGAATAAATCAAGTCAAAGTTTTTAACCTCTAGTAGTGGAGATAAATATTTAGGATCAGAGAGTACATAATACTTCAAACAACACATTGGTAATAATAACGGAAAACTGAAGATCAAATAATCTTATAATAATCACTCAATAATCATGTTTCAATTTAAAAAAAAATCTTTTCTGGTTTCAGAACAAGGAGTTAACTCAAAAAAATTATGTGAGTATTTCAGTCAAAGTTAAAACTTTCAATTTTAATAATATGTTTCGTTTACGTTTCTCAAAAACCATTACTGTACATCATAACGATAGCAACAGCAGACATCTGTTCTTGATAAAACAAAATACATTCACTTCCCGTCTCTATCATGCAGATACCATCCATACTGGTGTAGTATGTAATGAATGCATAGGGGACGAAACGTGGATTGAAGGAGACCGTTATCAATGCGCGGATTGCTGGGATTATGACCTTTGCAAAATATGTTACATCAGGGGCAAGCACGATCTCTCACACTCATTTATTTTGTACAAGTCAGCTGGGTAAGATTTCATCTTCTTGCTTTTATTAATTGTTTGAAATGGATTTCAAATCAACTAACGGCTGTATGGAAAACGTAAGGTCTAAATTTCTAATGGTAAAATTTATAATATTAATTTTCGCTAATTAAAAATCATTTGTGAAAAATTGCTAGCTGTTTTACTGCGTGACAATACCCGATGCAGTCAACAGAGTATTTGCAAATTGACTACACAAAATGAAATACCTAATATATATTTCAAACAATTGAACGAAACTCTTGTATCGATCTTCTTGCCAGAAAAAATCTTTCTAAAAGAGATGGTTCGGATTTACAGGATTACGAGATAAAGAACATGAAATTTCTAGCTGAGTCTAGACATTCTGTTAAAGGCAAGTACTTTGACAATTGTACGCGTCATTCATATAGGGGAAATGTGTACAACAAATTGGTTGACTTCGCCCAAGTGGAATAGCCAAAATCTTACTTTTGAAAATTTACCATTGTATGTTGCAGATCTAAGGAAGAGGAGAAGGAAGGAAGAAGGATGAGGGGAGGGGGTTGCTCCTTCATTGGTATTATTAAAAAAGGTATAACAAATACTCGAATGCATATCTGATTGTCATATTTGTGGGTAAGAGAGTAAGAGTTTTAGTAGTTGATTACACCTAATGTACTGCCGACTTGTGCACCTACTCGATTTCAGTATTTGACCGAACAAGATTTACACTCCTTTAAACACTTCGGTAGATTCCCCTAGTATGGACAAAATCATTTTCCCCCGAAGAGGGGAAAATCTCAGACACCATTTTGAAGATTACCCATGATGCCTCTTACGAAACAGCGTAACGCTATGGTACAGAACTTGTATGGGTTCTATCAATTTTATAACCAAGTTGGTCAATTTCATTTTTGCATTTTCAAAATCCATACTTATTAATCTGCAAATGATCCAGTTCCCAAAAGGACAATTACAACGCCGTTTAAGAGATATTTTATAACAAACTTACAAACTCTGGCCTGTTTTCGCTGAGGATTATCGAAGTAACGCAGACACCATCCAGTACCAAACAAGAAAGAGAATGTCTATTGCACAAACAGGCATGCACACAAGGCAGCCTGGGCACTTTGCACATACAATGACCGCATACAAGCTAATCTAAAATCGTAGGTCAAAGCACTTGTAAATGAATATCCGAAAGTTACATAATTTACATAGGTTTTCCCCTCTTCCGGGGAAAATAATTTTTCTCCTGAAGAGGGGAATCTACCGAACTGTTGAATTTTGAATCAATCTTGCACCTCTAAAGCAACACCTGTAATAACCCTCATCTTACCACCGCTATTTTCTAACTGGTATTGAATATGAACATTATATTGATTGCTATGTCTTCCATTGCATTGCATCCTTTTCTTTCATATCGTATGATATCATATTACGTTATATATCTGCCGATGTTATTGAAGCACCGTCTTTGATCAAACAAAAACAAGACTTTTTAGCCATTGTATTTCAATCTGTTATACCAAAAGAACACGTAAATTTATATCAGTTTCATCTTTCTTGAACAGACGAAAATGTTAGTGACGATGAAGAAAATGTTAGTGACGATGAAGAAAATGTTAGTGACGATGAAGATACACTGGTAAATGAAGGTTAGTTAATGTTACAGAGTATGATATATGAAATGATACACTTTATGGAGATATAAAGTCTGACATAATCCTCACTTCATATAATAGAATAAAAAAAAAAAACCTTTCTCAACTCAGAAAACAATATAACTTATTTCTTGTAATTATTAGTTGATTTATAATAATTTATAGTTTAACAAAATATATCTCTGTTGTGCGTATGAATGTCAATTGGAGTTCACAGGGTTACAAAGGTTTTCGTTCAGTCGTTGCAATATGTAGTTAATGATAGTTTTCCCGTCTGTCCGTCTACCTATGCTTCTTATAAAAACCTGGAAATGTTTTCTTTTCTAAATACCAGAAAAGTCATGGGGTGTTCCCTTCTGTAGCTATGTAACACAAGATTCTTTCAAAGCATTTTCATTTTTTTTTTATTCGTAGAGGATTATTCGGAAAGTGTTTATGGCTTGGAAAATGTCCAGAACAACGGGAATGAATCAAATATTTCATCCGGTTTTATAAACTTTCTACGAATGATTTCAATGGATTCAGTATCGATTGTATAATATTTATGTCATTTTTATGAATAGCCTAATTTCGCCGTCCATTGTTGTGCGTTTAGCATAACAAAGAATCCCATTATGTCACAGAAATATATTTTCCGTTATCAAACTTTACTGTTTCAATGACAGGAACGACAACATCTGATGATTCTCACAACACAATTCAGGAGGCTATTGAACTATTCAAAGGTTGGATTTCATTACATTCTTATATAACTTGCAAAAAAATCATCTAGCATGCCATCTTACAAGATCTAAATTTGTAGCAAATTGTTGAAAAGGGCTTTACATTGTAAGCAACAAGGTCTTAAAATCGAAAATTGTGAAAAGTACCTGCATTTTTATTGGCGACTTTTTGTTGATCAAAATGAGGATTTTTCAGTACATATAAAATACATAAAAATTTGTGATGTATGGAAAAGGAATTTATGTAGAGATGTTTATATTAAATTCTTATTTTTTTAACTTTTATTAAAGTTTGTACTAGAATTCAAAACAATGGACTTAAAAAAATAAAAGGGTCTTCCCTGTACTACACAACTAATTTGAAAACAGATTTGCAGCTTTACGCCTTTAAGATGTTTTTTTTCATGACGTAATCAATTTCCATGATATGTTTTTGATTTTAAAGGGATTTACAACAATTTTAGAACATTTTCTATCCTCAAAATTGTATTTGTTTCATGAGTTAATTTGAAAGTGGAGTTTGAAACGGTATTGACGTTTTTTCATTTTTTCCAAAATGGGAGGTGCGTGGTTTCATTGGTACAGTAAACCCATCATTAATGTGAATATGTAAATTTCTTCTAAAGATCCAAGAACAGGAATAGTTGGTGTAATAGAAGACGACGATGAGTACGAGTGTAAGTATTACATATAACTATTTAACAAACTTGATAACAAAACGTAACCGTGGGTGTGGAACCAACACAAAATTATCCATGCATCACCACATAGAAAATATACGTTTAACTTTTAAAGACATAAAATGTTGGCACCACCCATTTACAGTTTCTTTGGGCTTTCTTAAAGATATAGAAAACACGTAAAACTTCTATTTCTAATTTGTATTTGTAACAAGTGTACACATCTTTATGGAAAATAAATACACACCAATCTAAATTTGTTTATGTAATGGTATTCCCAAAATAAGCTGGCTCAAGTTATACATTTTTAAACGGTAACTCTTTTGCAGACTACTCTTTAGTCTGTTTATGTGTGGGAAAGGAGGAGCGGATGGAAATTTCTTCGGAACACACGAAATATTGACGTTCGGTCCTGGACCACAAAAGTGTAATCGACGAAAAGAAATGTATTCAGGGCTTATACCCCTATCTTCACATTTATTTGATTAGATCAACATTTTTGTAGTAGGATAACTCGAACACATTCGTGGTTGAAAAACGTGTTAGGATAATCGAGAGAAAAAAAAGCGGAAAAAGGACAGCTTTTTACCAGGTGTAATTCTGTATTGTTTTTAAATTGTTTGTGCCTAAATGTTACTCCAGAAATGTTTTCTTAAAAGGTTGTACCCTCCCAGCACTGGTAGTTTAGCTTGTTGCCCACTTGTAGATTTGACCCGAAAACTAAGCTTACCGTCTAGCAGTGGTTGATGGGTTTCTTTCAAATTTTAATTTCACTCTTCAGATTGGTACATGAGGAATGAATGGGAAGCACAATACGATCGAGGTAAAATATAGTGCCTTATTTTGTTATTATAATTAGGCAAAACATGCAAGCAAATATATGGCTGGGCATTGCGAACCGTGGGTTGAGGAGCAGCGTCAGACACGAAGTAGTGATAGTCGTGTTACCCTCAAATGTGTAAGACTAGGATACACCTTCTAGTAGTATAACTGTTTTATCTATTGCTCACCATTTAAAATCGATGAGTGTTTCTTGATCGGCCATGCAATTGAAGCTAGTAACCTGATCGACGATAAATTTCAGTCAAAATTTTGACTAAGGGTAAAATACAATACCTAATTTTTCATTTAAAAAACTTTTTATGGATTATCATTCGAGAGAGGCAGTCGATGCTATCATAATATTTTCAAACAAAACATTTCCAAACAGAGGCACTTTTGAAAAACACGGTCAAATATTATTAATAATGCCATTTCATACACTATTCTTTTTTTCTTCTTCAGAAAATGGGGATGATAACAATGGAGACAAGCATGACTCCGATCCCGAAGATCATAATGGAGTCCAGGAGGACTCAGATCCTTCTATTAGCGGAGATGGTATGAATTAACTCTATGTCAAAAGATGTTTTCTCCTTGCAGTTTTTTTTGTATCATCATTCATCATTTCTAAGCACGCTCTTTGCAGAAAGTTAGATATGTACTGATTGTAATTACTGAAGTATTCACTTTGTGTTATCCATATCCTGAAACAAGGCTCAAAGGTTCAAGCCTACAATTATGAATCCCTTTTTTTAATACATTTTTTCCATACACAATTCTTTTATTTATTCAGAAAATATTGATGATAATAATGGAGACAGGCAGGATTCCAATCCTGAGGATCTTAATGTCCAAAAGGATTCAGATCCTTCCGTTAGCGGATATGGTATGTTTTAGCTTTACGTACGTCAACACTTTTTTGTCACGGTTGTCATACTTACTCATCATTTCGAAGATTAAAAAGCACGCTTCTTTGCAGGAAGTCAGATATATAGTGATTTGAGGTACTAACTTCATGCAGCTTTTGTTAACTGCAACCTACAAAACACTCTCAAAGGATTAAACTTAATAACATGAATCTCTTATTTTTTTGGAAATTAAAGCTCCATTTATTATCTATCGACATTTTAATTAAATTTCGAATGGAGTAAACTTCAATAAAATTTAAGGTTTGGTTTTCCAATTTCTTCTTTACCACAGGGAAATTTACAGACGATGAGAGAGAAATGACAAAATCTTCTAGTAGTGGAAGAAGGAATTTAATTCGTAAGTTATCGAAGTAGTAAATCTTTATTAAGAGTATCGCATTCATTGAAAATCCATTCATCAATTTAGCTCAATCAGAAAACATAATTTCTTTCACCTCGGGTAAAAGGAAAGCATACTTTTGTAACAGAAAAAAAATTTGCGATCATCTAGCTAAGTTCCTGGTCACAACACAGTAAAGCACATTCGAAAGATGAAGCAAGAATCTATGAATAATTTACTTCTCATCAGATAATGATAACGGTAAAGATTATTGCAAAATAAAAAAAATATTCCTGTATGATTCAAAAGCAAAATGTACAAAAATTGTATTTTCAGTGGAAATTGATGATTCCGATATCTCCAGTGTTGGGAAGAATAAAGGTAGGTGTTCTGATAATATGTGTTTTATCATCGGAAAGTAAAACAAAAGTAACATCGATTTTTATATGTTCGATCCGTTACCAGTAGTTTGCACCTATAGCTGTATTTATAACATACCAGTATAACAGCTGGTTTGAGAAAAGTATTTGTTAAAAACTGAAGATTCGTTGATTCCTGAAGAAACTTGTGGCAAGCTAAAAAGTGGCAAGCTACAGTAAACAAGTGTGTCTAAAACAAGGGCTCAAAAGGGGTTCGAGTTGCATAATTGAAATCGATTATTCAGTGACCTATTAATGCAAATACTGAACTGGAATTTGTGTATTTAATACACTACAATAAGTGTATTTAAGATTGTTGTGTAAGAATTAACATAGATCCCGCTATATGTTAACAGTTTGTATATGAACACGACCAAAATATGTTGTAACAACCGTTCATAAAGTTTTATTCAGGATGAAATTGATGACTCATCATTCAAAATGTACTTCTGACTGCTATCTGCAGGCAAAATAGGAGCTATCTCCGTCTTGATATAATTCAATATGTGAAATTGGTGGAATAATACGCTGATCTGACAGCTAAAATCACTGCAAATATTAATTTCAATCTATAAAATTGAATCCACTACCATTTCGATAAATTCCTTCAACATGTAGGCAACAAAAAAGTTCGACACAGATTACATATCATTAAAGAAATAACAAATTTCCAACTAAAAATGTACTTCCTCTATCGTTGATTGAGATTGAACGTTCCCATTATTAATGGTATCCATTAATGCCATTAAGTGGTGAAATTGTTCCTCATTAAGGTCGAATATTGTATGTATGCATGATATACTTATATACATATATGTTTAAGTTCGGGAATGGATCATTTAAAAAAAGGATAAAATACCACGCACTGGGAAGAAAATGTCTTTGAAATTAATCTTGGCTACAGGGCAACGATCGGCTGCAAAATGGTTGGAAAGCAAACGATTCAGTGAAAGTGGTAAGATAATCAATTTATAACAATATTTGAAATTAGAAAACCTAAGAAAAAAACTTAAAGAAAAAACCTTAAATTTAATCATATTGTCATGAAATTTCTGTCATTAAAATGGTGCAAACTGCTGTTTGTAGAATGATAAATACCTGCAATTTTTTTATCAGACCCTGTTACTCTCTTTCAAACATTATCTATGACGTAATAACGTGTCACCTCTCATAGAATGATTGAAAAATTGCAATAAATATTTTGATTAATACTTGGTAATTGCCCTACACGCTCCTGATATGGATAATGTACAGTGCCGGTTGTTTGAAGATATCTTTGTATACTTAAAATAGTATCCTTCTATCTAATTTTAAATCATTCTGAAATTGTAGTTCTTGCTGCTTTTTTTTTAACATCATTTTACACGATATCATGGGAAGTGGCATATATAGAGGGGGACACAATGCTGCTGCTTTTTTCAACATCATTTTACACGATATCATGGGAAGTGGCATATATAGAGGGGGACACAATGCTGCTGCTTTTTTCAACATCATTTTACACGATATCATGGGAAGTGGCATATATAGAGGGGGACACAATGTTGTATGCTTGTTACTTTTTATTATAATTATGAATGCCGTTGAGAAAATGTATTGAAATAAAGTACTGCAAGTAGTTTAATCTTAATAAAAGATATCTTTACTTTGAACTTTTAACAGACTCTTTGCAAATGACAGATTACATGTCTATCACAGTAATTGTCAAACGGATTCCGATTGAAGGCTGAAAAAAAAACGCATTTGTGGGCATGAACGTGTATTATGATATTTAGTTTAAATAATGTAACAGTAACAAAGAGATTTCTTGATCCTCCTAGAAAAAATACCGCTTTTTGCTATGTAAATTGTTAAAGTGATACAACTGTTTCATCTCTCATTTTTTTCCCTTTTATACAGAACATTCAGAGCTTTTGGAACGTTTGGTAATATATTTTCATTTTACGCAGATTTTTGTGAATCGTGAAAGAATATACACTTAATGTATTCATCCTAGCATTTCAATTTCACAGGCGAACTACTACAGGATAAAGCTACATCTAATATAAATCATTCATTTTATTTTGCCTTTTATCGTGCAAATTTATGTCAGTTATTCAGTGTTTTAATATTCTAAACTAAGTATACATTTTGGCAGTTTAATAAGTTAAGTAATAAACAGGCAGTTATGCTATTGTGGTGTTATCCTAAGAAAAACTTATTTCTAAGTTTGCAAGGTTTGGAATAGATCGGAGCACACGACCCTGCTAACCAGCCCATCAGTCCATGGTATTTCTTTCGGATTTCTTTGTTCTTCCCCTGTCTATTTCAAAATATGGCATTGTCAGCTTGACGTTATTTCCGAGTTCCCAATCGCGGGAGAATCATTACAAACAAATAATCAAACAAACAAACACCTCTAATAGAGAAGAAGGTGTGCATAACTTATACATCCCATTGCTCTGTTTTGTTTATTTGTTGATCAATAACCTTCATCGTTTAAGTATTTCCTGTAAAGAAAACAATATCCCACTTAATCCATTAATATTTATTATTCACTTTGATATACCAGGGAAGCCTAGAGAAAGAAAACCGGTCTTTGAAGTCACGTGTGCAGGGTCTGGAGCATAGGCTGGAAAACCAAGAGTTCTTTATTCGCGAAAGTAGTTTAGCCGCTGAGCTGTCATCACAACGTGATAGCAGGAAAGAAAAAAGAAAGAAAGAAAAAAAAGATCAAAAACAAACTAAGAATGACAAGAAATTGCTTTTAAGTACCTGAAAATTAATCCAAATGAAATATATCCACAGTTCATCATATGGTACACAGGTTTAAAGAACACATCATCGTAAATCATATCCAAGGCTAAAATGTTGTTAAAACCGTTACAATTCTTTTTCTTTAAATTAGTTCAATTTTCAAGACTTAATTATCAGATTATCAAGAACGCAAGTTCCATTTGTTCAACATTGGCTACTTTTTCATATGATTACATATAGCAACGATTAATATTCAATGCGTTAAGATTATTACATACGTAATGATTCCGCTGCAATATTCAATTTGAAACAATTTAAATAGGTAACTAGACACAAGTATGATAAGAAATTTAGATTTAACTAACCTTGCTGTTGTATCTAAGTAATTTTACAAAGCTATGTGTGTTTAGCTATAGATATACTACCTTGTAGTAATAACTCCTATATATTTTTCTTACGTAAAACCTACAGAAGATATTTGCTTATGTATTGATGTAGATTTTGTAACAAATTATTAATTAATAAATATCATAAAGAACATAGTTGTAGTTTACAGATATACATTGTTTTGAAGGAGCTAAAATCTTCCAAAAGCGTATTAAGTTACGTTAAATTCATTCAAGCCATTAGGCCCATAGGCCGGTGCTCATCCCCGGTTTCCATGGCGGAAGCAAATGAGAATACAAGACTCTCCATAGACGGGACGCCAGTCCATCGCAGGTTAACTCCCCAGCAGCGCTAGTTCTCATTTTACAGCTCAGTGGGCTGAAGCAAGTAAAGTGCCTTGCTCAAGGACACAATGCAACGCTCGCGGCGGGAATGGAACCCGTTACCTTTCGCAAACGAGCATGACTCCTCAACTACTAAACCACTTCACCTCTCAAAAGAGTATAATGCGAGTTTAAGTAATATTTGTATTATACATATATAACCACAAAAAGAAAAAAATAGGAAAATAGCCATATTCAAGCAAGATTTACATGCAAATGCTACATACATGATAGGCTTTAGGATGTAAACTAAGCTTATTCATTATGATCGTTGTAGCGCAAAAATAAATTTAATTTCAAGTTTCGTTTATAAACATTATGGATACTGGGCGAATTCCAATACCAGCACATATAATGCTGTTTTGGCATGTTTGATAATCGTCCCCGGATTAAGAACACCTTATTTTAAACCAATACATATTTTAATCCGAGAATGACACAAATAACCAAAGTGCATTTCCCTGTATGTTTATTTTCAAAAAGAAAAGGAAGGATATCATCACAGTTTTGGTCTAAATGTTATCTGCATATTGCCCGAGTGATCTACCTCTACTCAATTAAATGAGTAAGAGTGAGGCATTAATGACAGTTCGGGAGCAATCCAAAAAACTGGGTACTTTGAAATACCTAAAAAACTAGGTACTTATATGTATTACGTCATTGCATGAGCCTACATATTTGACTAGCCCACACTAAACATGTGGGGTTTCTCATTTTCCGCTCCAAATTGTCCAAAATTTCAATGGATATCCTGAAATTTTGGAGACGGATAGTAAATAGATATTAAAAACTTTTCGCCGCTGCTTTTTGAAATTCATCGTCGCCTTTTTGAGAAAATGAATAAAACAGATTGCCCATATTCTGTTTTATTGATTTTCTCAAAAAGGCAACCGTGAATTTAAAAAAGCAGCGGCAAAAAGTTTTAATATCTATTAACTATCAGTCTCCAAAATTTCAGGAACTTCATTGAAATTTTGGACAATCCGGAGCGGAAAATGAGAAACCCCATATGTTTAGTGCTGGCTAGTCAAATGTGTAGGCTCATGCCATGACGTAATATATCAAAGTTCCCAATTTGTTGGGTATTTCAAAGTAAGCAGTTTTTGGGGCTGCTCCCGAACTGAATGATGCATAGCAACACATTCCCGTCCTTTTGGCTTACATCAGGCTATGCAGAAATAAGGTATATTAAGTATACGGTATAAAGTGCTATTGTCTTAGTATTAACCGAAACAATTAAATCTGCAATATTGTCTGTTCTAGTTATTCTACCAATAATGCAGCCAAAATGAAACGGCCGAACATTTGTTCTGATGTATATACTTAAAGACGACATTGTGGAAATAAATAAGTTTGAATTCCCAATAGTTTTGTCCAAGATTGAGACAACCATTTCTTTAATATGTTGTTGACACCAGAACTCGTTATGATTTGTCAGTAATCAAGTAGGTGTGGTGACCTCACCATCGGTTTGTCTGTTTATGATGTTGACATTTCTTCAATAAAATTTTGCATGAGTACAAATAAAACGCAGTTCATTAATAATATCTTGCCCTCTTGTTTAGTTGTGTTTTGTTGAGGTTGATATGAAATTGAAATTTCTTTTCAATCTAAGGCAATCTACCATATAGAATTTGAATGTTTTGATCAGTTTTTTGGAACGAATATGTTAGCACCTGTTTGTTTACACCTTTAGTCACATGCCAAGGAAAGCACACGTAAGTCACCTTTGACTTGTTTTCAGTGTGAACCCAAGAAATCTGCCACGACGAGGTGAAATCTAAAAACGGATATACGCACAATTTATCATTACATGAATAATACACAACAACGAGGTAATTGGTGAAAGATTCTAGGCCCGCGCAAGGGTCCATGCCCGTATCCAACTTAGTTGGGTTCGTTTGTATGGTTTCGAGTCAGTGACCTTCGGATCCAGCGGCGTGGCCAGGGTAAAACAAGTGGGGGTGTAAAAAAGTTTGTGGGGAGGGGTAAAAATGAAGGGGATCATATTCGCATACCTTTTAGTAGCCTGACAATCACGGCAGATGCATTTAAAGAGGAAGGTTAACATTACCATGTACTGTTTACATGTCATTACCTAAGCAAACTTTAAGCAATAAGATAGACTAAATCATAAAATAAGAATAGGAAGGACATTTTTCTTAGAAAAGTAGGGGAGGGGTAACTACCTACTCATAAGACCTTATTGCCACGCCACTGTTTGGATCTAACAATTTCTGACCAACTGTTGTATTTTCGAATAGTTTGTTGAAATATACGACAAGTTTTGTCGAACTTGAGACTTTCTGGATAAAAAAAAAAAAAAAACCTTTGGCAACTTTTCCCCATTTCTCGTTGAGTCTGTTGAAATCTAGAGCAAGTGAAGTGCCTACTCTCGAATGCAGTTGTTATTGATTGCAGTGTAATAGCTCGTTAGCTGTTTATCGACTGCAGCATAGGAAGCTAAATTGACTCAAATTGTCTTTTTAAAGTTTGAAAAAGCTGGAAGCTTATGAATGCAAGTCAGTTATTAAGCATTTGTGGATCACAGTCAGACAGTGGATTAATGTTAACTCAAATGGCACATATTTTCAGTTTTTCTTAAGTTTTGTTGACTTTTAAACCAATTAAATACAGATAAAGCGACTATATTACAAATATGAGAAATCATTAACAGCCAATAGAATTAATTGATGTTCAACTCTTGCATCACCCCGAACCACTTCTTGCCCCTTGATCTGAATCTTTGCTTCGACACTACCCTTGAATACCCTTAAATACCAAATCTTTATCAATCAATACAGAGCGTGCTGGTAATTTTGTTGAGAATTTGTGCTATAACATAAATCTCTACTATCGTCGAGAGGAGGCATTGAATAACACCATGTAGCTATAAGAAAAGGGATCAAAGAGACTTCAAGGAGTGTGATGTACCCAACAAAAATTGTCAGTACGATTTGACTGTAGCCTGATTTTATAAAACTGTAATGTACATTAACCCAAGTTTTGAACTGATAATTGTGTTCCTTAAGTTTTTTACAAACGGTCCATTCTGTGCACTGTTTGCCCGCATTTCGTTCCTCGATGCCGATGACCTCTCCTAATTCTATGACCTCGTACAATATCCACGAACTTTGATTGTTAATTCAAATGCAATTAAAATGTAAGAATGATAATTCTTTGGGTTTGTCTATATGTTCTTAGTTCAATGTACTGAGGTTTGTAAACATGTGGTTATTTTCAAATAAGATAACGGTCATTGTCCTATTCATTAAGCTGTTCCCTTTTCTAGTACAAACAAACCTATCAAAATCATTCGCCTAGCTCGACTATAGGTTATTTGCATTATATTCAAACAAATATGTATCAGTGATTACGACTTTGTATAACTATTCCAATCAATTTGTTATGACCTTTCTCGTTGATATCTTCATATAATCTTAACTAGTCAAACCACTTCTTACATTGCGTGACAAGCTAGGAGAGCTAGTGGATAAGGAAGTTTATTGTAATCTGGTAATGATATGATAAAATACGTTAGCTCACAAATCACATGTTAATTTCATACCGGCATATGGCGTGATATGTTATTATGTGACTAAAGATTTATACATGGAAAGTACCTTACAATTAATATCCACAAATCCTTTTCTAAAAAAAAAAAAACCTTTTTTTCTGTTCTGAAGGACTATTTATATATGTCAGTCTGTTTGGCCTCACAAAGAAAAACTTCTAGCATTTTTTAGAACTTAAAAACATTAAAACAGAATTGAATGATCAGATCATAGGTTCATAGTTAGGATTTAATGCCCGAAATAGTAAATTGCAAGTCATTTATTTGTTTTACTGAACGTTCTTTCTTTGCAGGAAAAGATTAAAGTAAAATTTCCATATGATGTTACAGTTTTCCTAAATGATTTATAGGCATTGTCTACATGCTTTGGAATTAAGTAATTATTATGAAAACAGCAAGACTTCCTATCAAAATTGGTTACAATTTGAATAATTCACAAAATTTAAACTGTTGGAATGTCAGGTGTAATTATGCAAATTTGTGATATACGAACCTCCCTTTTGCTTCCTTTTTCTTACTTTTTATCATTTGTTTTTAATTAATTTATCACAACTGCCTGAAGATGATTTTTCGTCAACAAGCTTTTGAGCCGGTCATCCCTCTAATTGATATCCATTTTTTTCTCATTCTCAAAAACTAAAATTGAGGAATGGAATATAAAAAAGCATACGAACGATTAAAGCTGTTTTCCGGTCTTTAAAAAGTTTAATAAGCCAATTATGCGAAAATAAATACGCTGTTCTCAATTTTTTTTTCTTTCTTTAATTATGCAGAAATATTACACATCTTTAATGTAACGTCAATAGACCTTTAAACGAAAACAAGCATTCTTGTTATTTTAATGCATTCATATAGGCTATCATATATGGACTTTGAGTCATACTATAAACTTGTGTAACTTTACAATCGTACAGCGCTTTCCACAAAAAAAAAAAAAAACAGTTGAATCTCAGACAAGTCTGATCATAGCTAACTGCTCTGAAATATTCCATTGGTAATTGTTTGCGTTTTTGCTATTCTGCTTTTGTTCAATTGTAAGAAAGCGGATTGGATATTAATTGAGAAATAGGAGGGTATTTCCATAATATTTGTTCTCTTTCAGGAAGTATTATATACCTGTGCAGCAGTACTGGTAAGTGCGTGGTAAGATAATCGTATTTTCTTTTAATAATGATGGATTTGAACTAGTTTGTTGTTAATTTTGTACCCTAAAGAAATTTAACATTTGCTATTACTAATTTACGTAATTTTAATACAAGACAAGACGAAATACAATACAGCACAGTACAGTTAATTGAGCTGCTTAAGCCTTCACTATGCCCTAAAATAATACCACTTTATAAACTGCATATTTCCATAATCAAACAAATGAAAATGTAAATAGCTAGCTGAGATATGCGTATTCGCTTGGTCGGTGTCACGTCACATCCGGGAGGTGACATCACTTGCTGAAGTAAAAACAAAGCTTTGCGCGATACACGTGTGCAAGTCCGTATGCGTTTACTGTTTGCCGTACGTGTGGCATGTAAACAAACACAACTGATCGCTTTGTTTTCACTCCAATGCGTGGTGAATGCGTGCGATTGCTATGCGGTCTGATGACCTCAGGTCACATTTCCGACCAAGTGAATAGTCAGTGTAATCAAGGTTGACTTCAAATCATGTACGTAAATTTTAGAAGACACACCACGAGGCCCCGGGTTCAACCCTGGGGTGGGTAGACACGCCAGTGCACCAGAACTGCTTATCAAAGGCCGTGGACATTGACTTGGTTGTCGATGTTATGTCTGTCCGTACGTCGTACCTGTGTTCTCGTCCGGGTCGTATTAAGCGTTTCGTGATAGCATTTGTACTATCATAACCAAATACGCAGGCGACGACCCCGTCATTGTAATTGTGTGTTCAACTCTCTCTCTCTCTAGAAGACACACTCAATTTTGATATTGAAAACAACTTTCGATTTGTGTGTAATGTATTTCAATTGAATGTTTCAGCCTTACATGCCAATACGTGTAACGAACTATTACCCCATGAATTTGTTTTGTTGTGGATGTTACTTTGTTTGATATAAAGAGGAGAAACACAAAACGTTTCGTTATTTTTTCTTGCAGGAGGATAATCCCATTTCTGTCGATTAAAAAATAGCTAACGTTATCAGGAATGCAACAAGGAAAATCACAGCTATGCATGAATTGGTAAGTGAAGATATCTTATTCTTATAACTTGATAATCAATATCAATTCTAATAAATATAATATTTCTGAAACTTGTTTTCAGTAATCTAATATACAAATACATTTACTCTGCCATTATTGCAATTGTTGGCGGCAAGAGATTTCAGTTGGAGGCATGAAAATGAAAAAGATTATCATTATACATACAATTCAAGCATGGATGTATTATTTTACTTTTAAAAACAAAATATTATAGATATTAGGGGCAAATGTTACGTTTTATAACATTGAATCTATCATTTTTCATTTCTTATTATCATTTTAGCATGAAGAATGTTCCAACTTTCTTTTTTACCAACCACAAGAATGCTTGCGAACGTAAGATATCTTTATGCAAAATTTGCAGCAAGCCAATACCAAAGATGGGGCTTGTCACCCATATGAGACAGAAACACGCCGAAAAGGTGAGTTATCGAAAAGGCCTGCACCAAAAGAGTGATCTTTATTACCGCGCGAGAGAATTGTGTTTGTCTGGGAGTGGTGGAGAGGGAGGGGTGGAAGTTTACCCTTTGGCTGTTAGTTATTAAGTTATGACTTAAGTGATGTCATAGATAATAGCCTCTTCTTAGCTAGCTCCTTGACACTCTCACGTGCAGGCGTCCCTGTGAGATGCTCTTTATAATACAGATCTTCACTAGAATGTGTTCGAAATCTACGATCATCATTAGATTAGTAATGTCTCAGTAATAATGATCTTTGTGCTAAATGAAGCCTATTAAGTAAATCATGGTCACATTTGTGGTTTTGACATTTTTCAAACTGATAATGCGTTAAAATAGTTATTTTCGAGCTTATTCTTAAGTTACATCAACCGTTCGTCCCTGTTTTGACATAGTGGCGAATGTAAGGTTGACTGGAAAAGCGTTTTTTTCGTTCTGACACAGTGACGAGTATCTTTAAACGCATATTACTATCATTTATATGTTTATTTTCCTCGTTTTTAATAAGTAATAAATTATTTAAACTTGTAAAAAATAAATAAATGACACAAAAACAAATACTTATTAATTAGAGTAATTTGCAATTAAACTTAGTTAATTGCACATTCGTCACTATGTCAAAACAAAAAAACTACTTTGCGCATTCGCCACTATGTCAAAACAAAAAAACTACTTTTGCGCATTCGCCACTATGTCAAAACAAAAACTACTTTTGCACATTCGCCACTATCTCAAAACAAAAAATACTTTTGCGCATTCGCCACTATGTCAAAACAAAAAATACTTTTGCGCATTCGCCACTATCTCAAAACAAAAAAACTGATTTTGCACATTCGCCACTATGTCAAAACAAAAAACTACTTTTGCACATTCGCCACTATGTCAAAACAAAAAACTACTTTTGCACATTCGCCACTATGTCAAAACAAAAAACCTACTTTTGCACATTCGCCACTATGTCAAAACAAAAATACTTTTGCGCATTCGCCACTATGTCAAAACAAAAAAACTGATTTTGCACATTCGCCACTATGTCAAAACAAAAAAACTACTTTTGCACATTCGGCACTATGTCAAAATAGGGACGAGTTGTCCTGGGTCAATGGAGGTATTCCCTTCAATAAACTATCTTGAAATCTGCGCACTTTAGGTAACGCCTATTGAAGGAAAGAGTAACATAAAATCGTTTACACATAATCTACTTAAAGGATACACAACCCACAGAATAATTTGGATTTTATTTGGGTAAAAATGTATGAAGATTCCAAAAATCAATACTGTTTTCCTCAAAAGTAAATCAGTTTCAGATTTTATTCAAAGTTTAAGCCCTATGGAAGTCGCCATATTGTTCGGTATATTTTAAAACTGCCGGATTTTCGGTCCGGAAGTGACGTTTTAGAATCAGTTCTGGTTGTTTGTTGCCATGAAATATTTTACTAAAAACAACACTGGAAAACGACATTTAGGATTTAAGTGCGAATGATTTCACGGTTTTCACGTGCTTAAGAAGCGCAATTCAATTTTGATTTAAAAGATTATTTGCTTTATTTTGAAGATTATAGTTTGCTTTCCGAGAGGATAATATCAATGTTTCCTTGTCTCTATTTCGGAACCAGCTCGGTAAAACTTTCTGGTAGTACAGTAGTACTACTAGTAGGCTTATACGTTAGGCTAGTTTTTTTTACCGTGGGCTCAATGTAAGTTTTCATCGGTTTAGGCCTAATGTTACGGACGGGGGTTAATAACTACTGACCTCCATTTCAATTGGGCACAGGTATCCATTCTTGATCATGGATATTGACAGTGAATGAGAATGCATGTAGATTGAGAAAGCAGTCAAGGGTGCGTGTCGTTTGTATATTGAAAGAAATGATCAAGTACCTAAGTCTAAGATTGGCACACATAAGTGTACGTACACCCATCAGGAAATGTGAAACAGATAGCAAAAGACACGAGTTAAGCTTAGAAACATGCTCCACAAAAGCTTTGATGAACAGATAAATATACTGTAACTTGGGGTTACATCCTTACCATATTAATTTAAGAACCTGGAAATATCATTAAAAAAATATTATAAATACAATTTTCGCCACATGTAAGATGTATTTGATTTTTATTTCCTTTTGACTTATTTGCAGATAACCGATCAATATGGAGTGGTAAAGGTATGGCTTATTTAAGGCTTAAACACTTTATGGTCATCACATTTATTGTGAGTAGTTAATGTTTAGTTTTACAGGTTGGAATAACTTACTTTCAGCACCGACCCTGTTTAGCCTAATTAGGACTGACGTTTTGGGCTTTCGTAAAACATAATCACTATTGTTTGCCATTGATCTATTATGAATTGTAATCAGGACAATGCGTTCCAATAGATAGCTATGAATCCCTATCTATTTCATGATATTTGTTTTTCGTCTCATACACAATATTTTCTCTATACCAGTTTAAAGAGAGTGACTTTGTTAAACAGGTTCACGAACGTTAACTTGTTAATTACCTATTATGTTTTTGTACTAGGGTGAAACTATGACAGATGACCCCAATGACGGTAAGTAATCAAACATTGTTCTGGCATAAATTAGTATTAGTATAAAAATCATACTTCCCACCAAGCTGTGATTTAGAGTAGCAAAGTCCTGTCAATGAAAATGCACTAAAAACTTTCATCATCAAGAAATAATTGACAATAACAAAAGTTTGTAATATTGTAAGAAAAAAAACAATACTGCAATGAATTTTTGAATTGTAACTTATAAATCATATATAGACCTACCTTTCAAAACGCACATGTATTTATAATCTTATATTGTACACCGTGAAGCTCCACCCTTTGAAAATTAACTGGAGATGATATCATGTAATATATGCGCGGATGTAAACGTTCACAATTAGCAGTTAAGAATTAACAGTTTTCTTAATTTTTGTGAGGGAATGCTCTTCCTCCGAGTAATTCATTGCATAGGTTTGTGGGCACTTCCTCCTATGTGTTAAAACCTCACCTCACCTTGTCTCTTCAGGCCTCTTGGCCCATAAGGCTGCAGTGCACTCTCTCCACTGGACTATGTTATTTGCAACTTGTCTGGCTTCTGTCCACAAGCTCCATCCCATCACATTCCTCTCCTTCTCGACTGTCCTTCTCCAGGTCGTTCTAGGACGACCAACTTTCCTACTCTCCTCTGGTTTCCACGTCATAGCTGTCACACAGTGCTTATACTGCTCCATCTCTTTGGCGAGTTGAGCTGCTTTTCCAATTGAGAAGAGCGATCTTACATTCCAGCACCCTATAAGAGTGCTGCTGTTGGGTGTTTAAACCAGTTTGTATAAACTGATTGAAAGAAACACAAATGAATTAAATGAAGCAACAAATGGTGCTAATAAAAAAGAATGAATATACATATACATTTTGATACAACAAGGTCGCAGTCCCTAGGTCCAAACATGAAGTACAATGTACACTGAGCTTTTAATTCTTTGTGACCGTTGACGCTGTCCCTCAACTCATTTACAAATGAGCATTGCGAACCGGTTTTAGAAAATGAGAATATGTAACCTGTAATATAATTAATTGATTTTTAAAGTATACATCACTAAAACATTTTGACACAAATTGTTGATAATAAATGCTTTATTTCTCAGAAATGGAAAATCTAGAAGGTCCTTCATCAAAAGACAAAGACTGTAAGTTTTCAACAAATAAACCTACATTTACCAAAAGAAACTGCTTATATGTATTGTTTTACAGAGGCAGCGAAATGGAACTGAAGGTTTTTCATGTTGGTATTTCTTTTCATAGAAATAAAGCATCGTATGAGTGTTTAACAGCCTTCAAATATTTTAAAAAGTCTTGGTTTAAAAAAATCTAAGCTTATACAAATACATACATTTTGTGACGATGTAAGTAGACAACACCTCATAGATATTTATGTCGAATCAGAAAATCTCAATCACATCTCCCTGGTCAAACGCACATTTTATTTATACCTCACATACAAATCGTGTATGTACAAGTTCTGCTGCTGAAGTGCATCCTTAAAACAGATCATTTTCCTTTTTCATTTTTGTTGTTTGCTTTTGTTAATTTTTGTAATGGAATGCATCACCTAGTAGGCTAGTAAGTCATTACATTGGTTTTGTAAACACTTCCTCTTTACTTATAGAAACCAGTTTAAATATATTCATGAAAGAAACAAAAATAAATGAAATGAAATTAGATGTCCATAATAGCAATAGATTATAAAGAAATCCACGCTACTTTCACGGCAAGTCTTTATCTACCCTTTGAAGGAATAAGAATAGCTTAGAAATTAATCCAAAGGATATTCATTATAAAAGGTTTGGTTCAAGATTTCAAAACTAACGTTTTCTAGTTATGTCTGAAAAATCTTGATATGTTTCTATAGAGGGATTTCATCACGTGACTAACTCAACTGCACTCCATTTTGCACGTGTTTTTCACGTGTCTTCACACAACCCTGTCGCATCACATGTACAACAAACATACTACATGCTATCCTACCAGTACCAGTTCAGCGAATTTTACTATTTGCAATTTGTTTTTGCTTCAGATTTTACTTCAGATTTTTCTTAAGTTTTATATACTAACTGGGTATACGAAGATTAACTTTAATGTTAACGCCAGCTGATTGTTCGTTATACTCAGACAAAGCCTATATAAAGTGTTCGCTGCAAATCATATGTATGTAAGTCTAATTAAGTGTACAGCAGACGACAGTCTTTTTGACCGAAAAAATGGCGATGTAAACAAAGTCATATGACCTCATGACGTCAGTTGAAACACCCTAATTAAGGATTATCTACTTTTTGGATTCGCTTCTTTTCTTTAAAATGTTGTGACAGATGCTTTAAAAACTAGTTGTTATATATTAAGCATAAAGAAATAGAGCAGTCTAACTGGCCGTACATCACAAATTTGCATATTAAAGCTGTGAAATGTCAATTTTTCAACTGATTTTAATGAGAGCTTTCAGTGATTTTGAATGCAATTTAGCTTATGCAGTCTTTTCGTATCCGTAGATCTATTAGATGATTATACTATATAATTTTCACCATACATACCGCATATCAGAAGAATATAAATTTCTTAGCTTGATGTGAAGTGTGAGGGTGGTAGTACAGAATTGCATTTGAATTTATCTTTTATCTTTGCTCTCAGATTCAAATGAGTTAGAAGGCCCGTCTTCAAAAGATGCTGGTCGTAAGTTATAAGTGCGATATTTCTTATATTATTAGTTTTTATTGATAAAACTCAATTAGTTAATTCCACACAAAAAGAGCAACTACTGCGGAAGGATTCATTTTCGCGTATTCAACAATACAGGGATTTCATTACGTGACCCTAACTCATCTGGAAGCCATTTTGCCAGGAAAGCGTCGTTGCGTTTCACGCGTCTTCTTACAGCTCAGTCACATCACACATACAACAAACATACTGCCTGCTAACCTACCTACCAGTACCACTTCAGCGAATTGTATTGTTTTTGTTTGCGGCGGCGATTTTACTTTATATTTTCCTAACGTTTTATGTATTCACCGGGTATACGAAGAGTAACTCTTACGTGAACGCCATCTGATTGTTCGTTATACGCAAACAAAGTCTACATACCTGGCACAAAGTGCTCACTTCAAATCCAAATGTGAACCGATGGTTGAAAGACGTTGCGTCGTACAGCAGAAACCCACTTCGAACGTCGATCAGGATCAGATGAAAATCGAGAAAACGTTTTTTTATTTCCCGGCACACTGTCTATTAGTGCAACTAACGGCACAGCAAGATTTCGACAAAATTATCTTACAAAAATTATCTTATATAACAACATGCAAGCCTTTGTCAGTCTAAATAAGTGTACAGCAGACGATCGTTTGCCGGACAAAATGGTGATGTAAACAAAATCACGTGACCTCATGACGTCAGCTGAAACACCCTTATACAGTTACTTATCATATTTGATACTTTTTTTGTATTTGAGATGGATAAAAAGTGTTTTAATTGTACATTCAAATCTAATATCACAGTAATTATGAGTTAGATTCAGCGGTACGTAAAGAATTATATTTATCTGCGGATGGGATATCGAATTCACGCAAATAAATCAACAAAAAGACGGGGAACAAAATTTTATGAGGTAATATTACAGAAGATATTATAAAAGTACAATCTAACAATTTAGGTGGCCATGTTAGCTAATTTCACCTCACGGGTTAAAATAAGCTGTTATAGCTCACCGCTACAAGTCATAATTTACACCCTACATACCACAATCTGTATAGAACGTAAGATATCCTTAGATATCCATTCTACAAACCTTCTGAACTTAAGCATGTTACTGCCGAGATCGAAATTACATAATTTTTGTTTGAATTCCATTTCTCATGATCTGCTCCCAGGTTCAAATGAACAAGAAGGACCGTCATCAAAGGATGCTGAACGTAAGTTAAAGAGGCGCTAGGCCGAAATATTTTCCAGAGACTCACAAGTATTCAACAAAACTTTTTGATTCTCGCAGAGAACTACAAAACTTCGGTAACACCAATATTTAAATCGAGTAGTTACACCCATGGGAGTCAGGTAGCTCAGTTGGTAGAGCGCACGATGAGATGCTGAAGGTATCGAGTTCAAGCCCTGGTCAGAGGTACCAGGTTCAAGCCCCGGTCAGACAAATACAGATACGCCAATCATCAAAGCGAAAGTACGCCGTTTGCAGCTCCTGATCCCCCCATTCAGCTGTTGCAATGGATAAATGGCGCCCGCCATTCGGTAGGACAGTCACAACGCTTCTCTTATCTGAACACTAATCGAGAAAAGAAGCGTGAAATCGCGGGGTTCATTCACTTCCCTGAGTAAATGGATGAATGATGCGTCGTTTGGGAGCTCTCCCCTATTCTTCAGCTGCGATGTTTGTAAAGCGCTCTTGAATATACTTGTATAGAAAATGCGCTATATAAAATAATTACTATTACAATGAGAATACACCAATAAATATAGATATGAATGAATAACATCCATTTATCAATATTTTCTGTTTAACTATTTATCTATCATACCTGTATACGATGCATGTGAATTTTTTGATTGTATGTTTGCTATTGCATGGCTTCAAAAGCATTTAAATAATTTCTTTCTCTCTTTCTCTCTCAATTGTGCTGTTTCTAAATCCATTTTCTTTACGCGTATGTCCAATCATTTTAAAATATAAAGCTCTTAAAATAATTAATGAAGAAAATTCATGCCACGTTAGTGAGATATAAATTGAATTTAGGCAAGAATTTTTAAAATGATCAAATTTGGGGTTCATAACAACTGAATCTTTGGTGAGAGTTTTTGGCAGTTTGGTAAAATTATAGAAAATTACTAGGGACAAATACTCGACGAAAACTGCTTCGATCAATCGATAATTGCGTTTGACAGAAATCGATTTCATAGGATGCATTTTCTTTGTCAGGTTCCAATGAGCAGGAAGTTGATCCACAAGAACTCCGTGAGTATTTATATGTTTATATAACATCAATTGCTTAAAAAATTGTTGAGTTTATTACATTTTAAATCCTGATAAAAATAGATGACGATATAATGACAGCATCAGCTTTCTCTTAACGGTGGAGGGTTGTGGATGGAGGAGGCGGATTCAAGATAATTTGGCTACCCATTTAAGTAATTGTTATGATATTGATGACCTGTTTGCTGTCTTTTCTATTCTACTAATAAGGATATTTTAGCTGACGTCATGAGGTCACATGACTTTGTTTACATCGCCATTTTGTAGGGTAGAATGACATCTGCTGTACACTTACATACCTTTGCACGTTGCTATATAAGATTACTTTTGTAAATAGTATGCCGGAATCTTGCTGTGTCGTTGGTTGCACTAACTAATAGGCGTGTTTATAATCTACTGATTAAGATTAATTGAAGTATTTGGAGGGTAAGTTTTTCTTTTAAATAACATTTAATATTAAAAGATTAATTCATCTGGCCAGTTCATTTTAACCAGCGCGTGTTTATATGACCTGCACGTGTTGTACATGCCCAACGCGTGTGTTGTACATGCCCAACGCGTGTGTTCATCACCAGCGCGTGCTAGCGCGTGTTTTAGATCAAGTCTGTTTGTTTTACGTGTGATGTGACTGAGCTGTGTGAAATCAGGCGCGTGAAATACTCAACGCGCAAAGCTCTCCTACAAAATGGCTCCCAGTTGAGTAAGTCACGTGACGAAATCCCTCTATAGCCATCTCATAAATATCTGGACCCAAATTGATATTGAAAATCATGCACTTCAGTCTTGAAATACTAACCGTTAAGACCGTGTATGGGTAGTGTGGGGGATCAGGAGAAAAATAAATCGGCTGGACATTTGATCAAACATCAATTCGAGGTGTGCCAAACACTGTCATTCTAAAACGCCATACGTGATCTCCATGGATGAACATGGCTTAAACTTACGTTTTCATATTTACCCCAAAGAAGTAAAAACTGTTCCATTCTATATCACATACAGGTAAAATTAATTGGACTGTAACATGCAGCGAATGCTCTGTTAAGGAATATCATGGATATCGTTACCATTGCACGGAATGTAAAGATATCAATATTTGTAAGAAGTGTTACTTCAAAGGCAAACATGACATGTCACACAAATTCAGGTTTTTTCAAAGTCAAAAGTCACAAGGGTAAGTGCGTCTTTCTTGTCCTTTTAGTGTAACTTAAATATAAGTTCATGACAGCAATTTCAGATAAAGATAGACAGTGGATTGGAAGTTTGAATACCACACTAATTACTTCCTCAAGCCATTTAATTGTAGAAATGAAAATAAAAAAACTTGAAATTACCTTTTCCGTAGTCTTCTCTTTATATATTATTCTCTGATGGTTTTTGATTTTAAATGAACTTTTCAATGGAACTAAATAGCAATGTGTCTCGCGGATCCATTAGTGTATAAGTTTGGTCAAAATGGTTGTTTTGGACCACGCAATTCTTTAACTGTCACGTCAACATACATACATATATCTGTACATGAGAATATGCATTATGTGATGGGCATAGTATGTATGCCTTCATCATGCATACATGTTCTTATCTGTAAGTCATAGAGACCAACAAACGTGCATCCTATCATTGGTGAGTTATGTACAGAATCACAGCAGCTACGGTAAATACTGAAATGGTTGTTAATTTAGTGTTACTCTTACCCAAACTTTTTCTTTAAGTACACCCTGATGAGCAGTTCAGTGCTCTCCCCCCCGTGTACGTGACTGCTTCTGACCTAGCATTTTAGGGTGAGATTCCTTAAAATAGTCAAGCTCATTGTTATTTCCAGCTCGGCATTCCTCATTCTAGACAGACCTATTGTCTTTTGAATCTTAAGTTGTTTACTACCAATGAATTATGCAAATCAGTACTTCAAGTTTGACAAATATGCTAATTAAGACATCTGGTTATCAATCATTGACTTGGATGCTTGTCTTAATCTCATTGGCTCGTCCGAACGATTACGTGATAGCATTTGTACTATCATAACCGAATACGCAGGCGACAACCCCGTCATTGTAATTGTGTGTTCAACTCTCTCTCTCTCTCTAAGTAGCTGTATGCTTGTAAATTTGTAGAAGTGGTCAGTTTCCGTTTAGGGCTGGTTTGATAAAATTGTTACACCGAATACTCCTGGGGGGTGCAGGTTGACATTGAGGTGGTGATACAGGAAGTTTAACCATCTTAGACTAACAGTATATGTGGCTAGCGCTTCGCACTTCTGAATTAATGGACTGCACTCTTCAGGAATTTAAGGTCTGCTTTATTCACCTGGTGGTATTTTGTTCAATTTTATGAGTTAGTTTGAGTTTGAGTTGCTGTGGGTGAAATAAACAAGCATTATTTCAATCGTAAGACTTGTGTTAAATATTCCAGCCTGTACGATAAGGCCTGCAAGTTACAATACCATTACAGTTCTTTAGATCTACCTCACGAACGAGTAAAATTTGTTATGACTTAGGGGGGCCTACTAACAAACTTAAAACTAATCAAAACAGATATTGTCGTTAAAACATTTTTCTTCTTTTTTTTTATTGAGAAAGGGACGCTCTTATTTGTAAAGATCTGTTGATTAAAAACAGAAATGACATTCACTTCATATAGACAATGGTTTTATGCGCATTTTACAGAAAACTAGTTTCTTAGATTGCCTTTCTTGGAACGCTTTTCAGTCTTTTATATATTGAGAAATTTCTTTCACAATAAAGAATATGTTTTTGGCAAGAAAAGTAAAGTAATGATTTTATATATTTCTTGAAAATTATTTTGGAAAATCTTTGTAAGCTATTTTAAAATCCATCTCGTGTCACTTTGCAGCTTGTTTATGTTGTTTTCCAATGAATTTTATATAAACAGTTGAAATAATTTGAAAATTCGTTTTGCTTCTCATTCTAGACAACTACTGACGAGAAGAGACGGCTCTGATTTGATACCAGGTAGGTCCAATCATTCTGATATCAGTGACTTAAATATTTTCAACGGAAAATAGTTACTATTTGAAGG